>CM031236.1:456004129-456604129 GCA_018340775.1 Taxus wallichiana var. yunnanensis | reverse complement strand
AGAGAAATCCAAAAGCTATAAATTTTTGTGTAGTACCTGTGTGACCTTTACTTATTCATTTGTTAGGTTTCAATGAGGGGGTATCCATTCCTAGAACATTGACTAAGTTGAAGACTTTAGTGCCTTCTTTAATTGCACTTTCACTTTTTCATCGTCTTTACTTTGAGACTTAAATTCTTGTGATCTCCTGTCCATATAAGATTCACAGTTCATAGATTTATACCTTATCCTTGACTCAATACATTCCATAACTCTTCACAAATTGATTCCCTTCAAGAGCATCACACTTTCCGTGCCAAGGCTGATTCATTTAAACCCTTCTAAATTTTCTTAGTTAGTACAGGATAGGCTAATCAATTATGTGAGCAGGCATACACATATTTCTTCAATCAAGATTCATGAAAAACATTACAAATATCGCTAGGATAGGAAGTAAAGCTAATCTATATATTAGTCCCAATAGTTCCAGAATATCAAATGATCCACACTCGATTTCACTACTTGCTCTGAGTTTGATAAAAAAATGGTTTATTTTAGAAAGGCAACTTTTAATACTCACATCCATTGTTCATCTATGTAAAACTCTTTTAACTATTTTATGAAATCGTCATATGCTTCCCTATTTGGGTTACCTAGCAAACATTACCTGAAGATGACTGAGGTATCTCATTCAAAACGTTGGACAAAAACTAAGACAGCTTCTACAGGGTTTATCTAGAAAAAAATTTGTTTTTACTGTGTAATGTTTTCTCCTTTCCCCTACGTTGTCCCCTTCCAACTCCCTATGTTTTTGTCAATTCCTAACCTTTCATACGACTTGCCAAATGTGTTGAGTTGAGTTGTCCTCTCAGCCTGTACTTTACTTTCATGAGTGCCTTTGCATGCCCCCATACAGAAAGCAAAAGAACCTCATCATCACATGGCTTTGATAGCAAATAAAGATACAGTTTGTAAATAAATCACACAATGCTTACCAAATCTTTGCTACCCAAGTTTTCCACGACATCTTCGAGTAATTCCTCCACAAAATCCTTTTTTTTCTTGTGTCTCAAATGGGGCTTGTTTAAGAATAAGGCTCACCATGTGCACTAGCAATTTTGAAGATCATTTTAGTCCTTGCTTGTTTGTTCCCTTTCCACTAACGAGATCCCAACACCAAATGACAACATGGTTTGTTCCTCATCATCTCTGCTAACCAGTTGATAACTGGAAACAATCACCTGTAAGCTCTTAACCTCATCAGTGAATAACACAACCTCACCGTCATGTGTGGCTTGATAAGCCTCACAAGCCTTTCTTATATTGTATTGCGATAGCATATTCCCAACATAGATGGAAGGACTTTCAATCTTGAAACTCCTAAACCAATGATAAGGAAGTCCCCTCTACTCTTATCCTCATTTTGGCTACTGCAAAACAACAAATCCCCAAATTAAATTTCCAAATGTAGTGAAACATTGTGACAGAGCAATGCATGTGACCAGGATACATAAACGGTTTGTGATCATGTTTATGGGTACAGAAAAAAATTAAGAGAAATTTGAAGGGACTTTTCTTAATGTAAGCATATAGCAGGGACTGGTCAGAAAGGTGAGAGGCATGATTCTCAACACCATGATGCTGATATATAAATTTCTGGTCTAGGAAGGTCGGCACACCGATACTATGGTCGGAGGCAAGTGCCGACCAACTCTTTGTAATTGCAAGTAGTTCTTAAGTTTTGCCCATCAATTAGAATAACTGAGAAAAAATTGTATTAAATTTTATAAATGACATCTTGACTAAATATGTGCTGGTAGAGATCATTTCATGTATGGTTAGTCATTCCATTTTGCTAGTACATGAGAAGAAATACTAGAGAGAAAAAGAAAAAAGGATGAGACCATATTGATATCTGGAAATGACCAACGGTAGGTCAATGGAAATGGAAAAGTACATTCAATTACAATAAAGAAATAGTAGGTTAAGAAAACCGTAGGTTAAGCAAATTAAACACTAATAACCAAGCACTACAGAAATGTTCTCATAAAGATCATTTCATGTATGGCTAGTCATTCCATTTTGCTAGTACATGAGAAGAAATACTTGAGAGAAAAAGAAAAAGAATGAGACCATATTGATATCTGGAAATGACCAACGGTAGGTCAATGGAAATAGAAAAGTACATTCAATTACAATAAAGAAATAGTAGGCTAAGAAAACCATAGATTAAGCAAATTAAACACTAAAAACCAAACACTGAAGAAATGTTCTCATAAAGAGATGGGTAAACCTAAAGCAGTTAAAACCCCAATTATAGGACTGAATACAAGTACAAATAATCATGTAATGTTACAGCCCTTCAATGAAGAATAAAACAGATTAAAAAGTGGAAGACCCTGGTAGGAGACCAGTTAAGTACATGTTTGCCGCATGGCTTGAACCAAAAGAACCAAAGCACATTGTCATTTATTGCTGCAAAAATGCCAATGTAAAATCTGATAATGCTCATAGAGGAGTGTCCAATGCTAATGGGGCATTAGATAATCCTAGGAGGAAGTCAAGTACTTCACTTAGAACCTCTTCCTAACATCCATAGCCAATGAAAACTAGTAATGAGTGCCTCCGTGACCTACATTGTAAACATCCAAAGAGAAGTAAAACCATAGGGAGTGTCCAATGCTAATGGGGCATCGGATAATCCTAGGAGGAAGCCAGTACTTCACTTAGAACCTCTTCCTAACATCCATGGCCAATGAAAACTAGTATGGAATGCCTTCGTAACCTACATTGTAAACATCCAAAGAGAAGCAAAACAACTCTATATACAAGTATGAGGGGTTCGGGATGCTCTAGTAGTTATACACTAAGAGAAACAAAGTCTCATTGATTTGTCCCCAATCGAGGGTTCGGGGCTGGCCCTCGAAGAAAAACTTTGCGTCCCCTTTATAGGATTTCGGGCCCATATAGGTGTTTTTAAATTACATTATTATGGGTGGTTAGATAACTCATGTTTATGGGGAACTGTTATGGGTTGTATTCTTGGCCCATGGTTTTGGTACCCATTGTTTTGTAATACCATTGTGACGGTTACCTATTGATGTGCTTACATATAGTTGGACATGCAATAGATAGAATAGAACTAAAAATTACATTATTCTATGGTAAAATGGTTAAGTTGATACAATAAGGAAATCAGTTACGACACTGGGTTTTTTTCCCAAAAGGGTTTCCCATGATATATTTGATGTATTGTGTTATTTTGCATATGTCATTTCTCTATTTTTTGTTTATCTCAAAGATTCTGTGAAGTATTGCCTCTCATGTATTTGTTTATCGGATCATATTCTCTTCACTGCCTCCAATGTCTATAGTGGGTTTAATGACCCTAGGAAAAGAATACATGTTCATTAACACGAGAGATCCAAGACGACTTGCCGCACAAGTGAGATGTGCAAGATCTATTGACTTGGGTCAATGCGCTAGGATGAAAGGAGCAAAGGTTGTGCACGGCTAAATGTGGTTCTAAGGCAATGGATTTCAAGGTATATTCCTAATGTGTGGACGGGGAATGACAACACACAAGGACAAATGTCACTAGCCAATTGAAAGTTGTGGATGACATGAGATCGAGGAAGGGAAGAATGCACATGGGGAAGCTTCTAGATACTCGAGTGTGTGCCACCAAGCACCAACTAGACATCCTCCAGGCTATCCCAGAAGGCATCTTGGACTATCTATGCTCCAACAGGAAATTCTATGGGGTCCGCATAACAATATAACTACCCCCATGGGCTATCATTTGAGACACCAAAGAAATCTAGAAATATTTGAAGATTTGAGATCTTGGGAAGTTGGGCATTTTACAAATACTTTCCAAGAGTTGGACGCATGGAGAAGTTTAGGAGTAAGTTAGGATTTGATGTTTTGTTATATACTTTGATGTATCTTACTATCACATGAGGCATGTATTATGTTGTAACATATTGCATTGATGTTGCACACAAAGTAGCATTTTGTAAATGAATGCCATGACATATATATTCACGAAAGCTAATTGTCAATACCTATAAAGTGTAGAATGTGTATAATGTTATAGAATTGTGTATGGTGTATTTTGTGTATCCTGGATGCCATGTTCTTTATTTTTATGCAAGAAGTAATCTTTGTCATGTCCCTTTTTGGAGATTAGCGGAATTGAAGACCTTAACCCATTCTCCTCCCCGTGGGTTTAAGGAAAGAAGCAAGGGAAGACTTGGATGACATTTTCTAAATAGATATTTTCATTATTATCATGTATTCCTATTGGGAAGCCAAGCGCTCCAATAGATGAACTCATTTAATTAGAATATAAAGTATTTTGAGCATGTAGGCTCCAAATACAAATTAGATAATTAAAAGGTACTTATTATGCGATCGGCCATGAGTTATGATCTAGCACCCCTTATTGTTATAAAAGGAGGTTGTTAGGCCATTTGATTATTATGTGAATTCTATTATCTCTTGGAAAGATTGCTTGTAAAGCATCTCTCTACCTCTCCTACTGGACGAAAACCCTTGGAGAGTCTTGTGAGAGAAGAAATCCTTTACCAAGTCTAGGGAAGACTTCAACACGGGAGTCTCCACCCCCTTGAGAGATTTCTTTGTTGTTATCTTAATTTCAGCCTTAGGCGAGTTGCCCTAAGGAGCTCTTTGGGTCAAATATTGAAGATATTGTTTTCCTTTTGTTATTGATGCAAAATTGGCTTCCTTCAAAGTGGAGCGACTCATTTGTGGAGTAATTTGGTACATTATTTGGCTGTTCTAAAAGGCGACCAGCATTGAATGGTGTTTTGAAGTATTCAAGGGTCTTCTATGTGTTTGGATTACATCATCTCATTGCATATAATTTATAAGGGTGAAATTTGGTTTTACATTGAAATTTGGAGGGTTTTGGCATGCATAATCAGATCTGAAAATATTTATTTATTTTTGCAACTAGGGTTTGAAGGAAATTCATTCCAGCATTCCTAGGCTTCCAAAAATTATAATTCCTTCACCAATTGATTGTTGAGCTTGAATAATAATTTCATAATATATTTGGAGTGATCTTGCATGGTTTTTAGGGCATTTCCAAGAGGGGCGAATTGCTTGAAAGGCAGGTTTGGCATGTTTTGGTGGATGTTTGGGCAAGCTGATTTGATATTTGCATTCGTCATATTTTTAAACCCCAAGATCCCAAGTTTCGTGAATTTTGGAGCTTCCTAGGTAAAGTTATGAATTTTTAAAGTAACTCTGCAAACAAGGGTTTATAGAAAATTCATATCTTCATTTCTAGGGCACTAAAAATCAGTTTTCTTGCATCTAACAATTGTTGGTTATTTCTCATAAATTTTGAGCATGTTTCTTAAAGGTTTGAATGAGATTTGTGCCTAGAAAAGTGTGTTTGACTTCTCCTAAAAGGTTGTTGCCATAGGAAGGGCATGATTTGCAGGTTGCAGGGCCGATATCAATCATCTACAACAAATTACTAATCTGATTTTTAAGTCACATCTCAGCTCTTTGGTCATTTCCCGAGTCCCCCTAAAAAGGGAAATTACAATGGTATCAGAGCATGATTCTCCTAGCCTATGAAGCATGGAAAACAAGTTAGAAAGGATCGTGAGAACGCAAGGATAACGGATGCTCTAGATAGGTTTACCCTAGCCATCCAAAATATGCAAGGTGGTGGTTCACTCAAGGAGAAAAGGGTTTCAAGGGTTGACAAATTGATAGAAGAATACCAAGCCCTTCCGAAAAAGTTGCGTGATGCCCTTCCCTTTGAGGAATTCGTGGAATTAGAGAACAAGAGAGTGGGCATTGGCACAAGGTCTAAGAACCGAACCACACCAAGGAGCCACTCAACCCTAGAAGGGAAAAACCTTTCCCTCATGAAGAAACAGAGTAAAGGAGCATGTGGCAGATCAGCTACATGATGGAGAGGATGGTCATCCTTCTAAGGCAAAGAAGGAAGAAAAATCAGCTTTGCAAGGTGTTGAAGAAGCTCAATTACCAAAGGGTAAGGAGAAGACTACAACAATTTCTCATGAGGACCACCAAAGGTATGAGGATAATTCAGAATTGTTGCTTTCTATCATGCCATTTCATATTTACACTCATGGGCAATTTGTTGGAAAAGATGACCTTGGGGCAAATTTGAT
The DNA here is from genome assembly GCA_018340775.1 of Taxus wallichiana var. yunnanensis. Lineage (NCBI taxonomy): Eukaryota > Viridiplantae > Streptophyta > Pinopsida > Cupressales > Taxaceae > Taxus > Taxus wallichiana. Next base: position 456,597,971 of record CM031236.1, on the reverse strand, counting down.
GCTCCATAGTAAATCATGGCAAATGGGTAGTCTTCATGATGCTAAGAATGGAGACAAATCAGAATTGCAAAGGGTCAATGGGCCAAGACTTTTGGGTGACCTTGTTGGAGGCCATATATATGAAGAGAGTGCTTTTCCGGGTGCCTATAATCACTTTCAGTCCGCTGAAATTTTCAGAACAACTAAGGGTAAGCAAATTAATTATTTTAGTGATCATAGCAAGAGTTTATTGCATCACCCTATGTCATTACAATGCTTTGATTATCATGAGGGTTATTCTAACAAAGATGAGAAGGTGAAGGAGAAAAAATGGGAGGGGAATTGTAAGGAGTAGTCCATAACAGCAGATTTTGGGCAGTAAATGGTGCCCTTACATTCAATAGTATTCCAACAAAAAGAGCCACTCACAATAAGTAAGAGTCTTCATCATCACAAGGTGTGTTTCGAAGACCTCTTTGGGGTAAACATCATTTATTCCAGCTGTAAATATGGAGCTGATTGGAATTCAATCCAAACTGATTATGATGTGGAGTCTCGTAAGGTACAACTACATATTCACATTCCCAATTTTTGTATATTGTTTGTAAGAGGATTCGTGTGGGTATGTATGGAGTTGTTGGTGCTTTCTAACACCTTAACTAAGTATGGTTTATCACAAAAGGACCACATCTTTCAATCACAACTACTTGAGGTGATATGTTGGAGTGACAACACGGGAAAACATTGGTACCCCATGAGTACATTTGCATGGACAACTGCCCAAGACCTAAAAGGAAATTATCACATCATCAATGGGCTTTCAGCTAAAGCTTTGGAACAAGAGGAGCAAGTAAAGCTTGGGGTTGAGGGAATAGAAAGCTCTTCATTTCCCATGAACGTCTTGGCATGGACAGCTGCCCAAAGTATGGAAAGGAATCACCACGTCATGGAGGCACTTTCAGCTCAAGCATTGGGAACCACACATGAATGGGTAAGTCCTACATGTTTGTGTGTATCACAATACCATTGAAAAATGCCATTTCAGTTCTCTTCTAATTCACAATCTCCTAGAAGAATTATTTCGATAGAAGTCATGGGTTTCACATGGGACATCAAGCAAAACAGAGATTATCTTATTGTCCATAGTTTGGGAGGTCAATTAATAATGAGAGGCATGATAGTAAGTGGTAGAAATGATGATTGGAGGGTAAAATTTTGCACGACTGCCATAGGCACTTCCAGCTTGTCTACCATCTTGGTGGTGGTCATACCCAAGAAGGCAACTAGAGGGGGAAATTAGTTTGGGAGGTCAATTAATAATGAGAGGCATGATAATAGGTGGTAGAAATCATGATTGGAGGGTTTTCAAGCATGCTGTCATAAAATTTTGCATGACTGCCATAGGCACTTCCAGCTTGTCTACCATCTTGGTGGTGGTCATACCCAAGAAGGCAACAAGAAGGGGAAATTGTTTGTACACTTTAGAATCAATTCCAGTCAGTGTCAATCAGTTTTTGAGCAAGAAAACAACTTCTAACAATTGTAGCATGTGTGGAGACAAGGGCAACAAAGTTGAGCATGAAGGTTTCACCGTAAAATGTTAGTAAAGACAAAGAGGTTGTTGTTTGGGATGAAATTCCAAGCATTTCATGATTGTTGCAGTCACTATACAGCCCCCATACAATCACTTTGGTGCTATTTTTCTGAAAGGACTGGTTGCCTAATCATAGGAGCAAAGTGGGAAGGTAAATACCTTGACCCAAGGGTCAATTTGAGGGCTGTTCAACAAAGGAGGCCTGCTGTTTGGTGCATTTTCAGTTTGATCTTTTCAAGATTTTGGAGCATAAAGGGACATCTTAATAGTTGGGAGTTGTATTCACTACACACTAACATGCTTGCACTATTCTATGCAAGTAAAAGAGGAATTCCAGCCACCTTTATTCTGATTTTTTAAGGGGAAAAACAAGATTACATTGGTGTTCAAGACAGAATGACGGAAATTGGGAACAACCAATGTTTGGGTGGTAATTATGAGGCCTTCACAAGCATAGAATAAGAGTTGATTATCATACGCACAAAGCAAGAATGGACGAAGAAGGGGACACATTTTTTCTTTAATGAGTTTGCTTCATGTGCAGGTACATCAAAGAAGGAGCAGCTGAGAATTATTTGGGATTTGGGTACTTGTAATTGCTTGGGGACAAGCAATCTTGGGAAGGGGGACTGTCATGTCCCTTTTTGGAGATTAGCGGAATTGAAGACCTTAACCCATTCTCCTCCCCGTGGGTTTAAGGAAAGAAGCAAGGGGAAGACTTGGATGACATTTTCTAAATAGATATTTTCATTATTATCATGTATTCCTATTGGAAAGCCAAGCACTCCAATAGATGAACTCATTTAATTAGAATATAAAGTATTTTGAGCATGTAGGCTCCAAATACAAATTAGATAATTAAAAGGTACTTATTATAAGGTCGGCCATAAGTTATGATGTAGCACCCCTTATTGTTATAAAAGGAGGTTGCTTGGCCATTTGATTATTATGTGAATTCTATTATCTCTTGGAAAGATTGCTTGTGAAGCATCTCTCTACCTCTCCTAAGGACGAAAAACCCTTGGAGAGTCTTGTGTGAGGACGAAACCCTTCACCAAGTCTAGGAAGACTTCAACACAGGAGTCTCCACCCCTTGAGGGATTTCTTTGTTGTTATCTTAATTTCAGCCTTAGGCGAGTTGCCCTAAGGAGCTCTTTGGGTCAAATATTGAAGATATTGTTTTCCTTTTGTTATTGATGCAAAATTGGCTTCCTTCAAAGTGGAGCGACTCATTTGTGGAGTGATTTGGTACATTATTTGGCTGTTCTAAAAGGGCGACCAACATTGAATGGTGTTTTGAAGTATTCAAAGGACGTTTATGTGTTTGGATTACATCATCTCAATGCATATAATTTATAAGAGTGAAATATGGTTTTACATTGAAATTTAGAGGGTTTTGGCATGCAGATCTGAAAATATTTATTTATTTCTACAACTAGGGTTTGAAGGAAATTCATTCCAGCATCCCTAGGCTTCCAAAAATTATAATTCCTTCACCAATTGATTGTTGAGCTTGAATAATAATTTCATAATATATTTGGAGTGATCTTGCATGGTTTTAGGGCATTTCCAAGAGGGGCGAATTGCTTGGAAGGCAGGTTTGGCATGTTTTGGTGGATGTTTGGGCAAGCTGATTTGATATTTGCATTCGTCATATTTTTAAACCCCAAGATCCCAAGTCTCATGAATTTTGGAGCTTCCTAGGTAAAGTTATGAATTTTAAAGTAACTCTGCAGACAAGGGTTTATAGAAAATTCATATCTTCATTTCTGGGGCACTAAAAATCAGTTTTCTTGCATCTAACAATTGCTGGTTATTTCTCATAAATTTTGAGCATATTTCCTAAAGGTTTGAGTGAGATTTGTGCCTAGGAAAGTGTGTTTGACTTCTCCTAAGAGGTCACTGCCCTAGGAAGGGCATAATTTGCAGGTTGCAGGGCTGATATCAGTCATCTACAGCAGCTTACTAATCTGATTTTTAAGTTACATCTCAGCTCTTTGGTCATTTCCTGAGTCCCCCTAAAAAGGGACATTACAGCTTGTAATGTCCCTTTTTGGGAACTAACGAGAAACTATGAAAAGTTGAAGATAAACACTTTTCAGATTTTTCGTGGGTTTTTAGTGACTGAAATAAATATATTAAAACCCTTAACTGCTGCCAACCAACACCCTTCCAGGGCAATGACCTGTTTTGGGGTTTCAAAGCCACTTTTAAGCCTTAAAAACCCTTCAAACCATCTCCACTTAAGTCTCTAAAATTATTATTAAATCGCCAACAATCATATCATACAAGAAAACTGATTTTTAGTGCCCTAGAGTTGGAGATATGAATTTCTATAAACCCTTGTCTGCAGAATTACTTTAAAAATTCATAACTTTACTTAGGAAGCTCCAAAATTCATGAAACTCAAGATCTTGGCCTTAGAAAATATGGAGAACAAGATGGTAAATTTATATTTGCGAAATTATCATCACAAATACCACATAAATCACTCCCAAGTAGGACGCTCCACCCTAAAAAGAGACGATAACCGGCAAAGAATGATAAAAATATTGCTCCTTAAATGCCTCTTAGCAAAATACAATCATGGGAGAGGTTTTGTCCTCGCCACCCTTGTGAGAGGGTTTTCATCCTCCACACAAGCCCTCAATCAAGGGGTTTTGTCCTTGAGAGAGATAGTAAAAGGGGCTACACTAGCCAACCTTCACCAAGATATAAATTCATAAAATCAGCATATCCCAAACTAATGCCAACAACCTCTATTTATAATAAGAGGGTGGCGCCAAGTCTTGGGGCTCTCAAATGAGGCCGACCACAATTAGACTTGCTTTATTATTATTTTCTTTTTACTTTTTGGAGCCTACATGCTCACCAATATCTTTTTATTTTATTTTTTGTTGGGCACTAGGCTCACCAACAAATACAATGCCAATTAAAGGAATAAACACAAAATTAAGCACATGACAACATTGTTGGCTTCCTCCAGCTTGTTCCTCTTGGACCCATGAGGAAGAAAACGGGTCAAGATCTTCAAACGGAATTATCTCGAAAAAGGGACATGACAAAGGTGGTATTGTGTATGGTGTATTTTGTGTATTTAGATGTAGTGTTTATTTTTTTATGCAAGTAGTAATCTCTATCAATCTACTACGCACGAGTGAGATCTCTTTATGCAATCACATAATGGGAAGCTCAATGCTCTTAGTGCACTTTGGGTGAGACTTTCACATTCATGTGTGATTGATTATGTCGGTGTGATTGTGAGGATTATGTGTGCGTTGTGTGATTTTCTATTTGTTGCCCCAAGAGAGAGTCAAGTGCATGGCTCTAAAAGCGTAAACTACATAATTATTTGCGGAGTTAGGTCTAGTACTAGTAGAAATTTAGGGAACATTTTGGTTCTACTTTGATGGGACCTTATTCGCATTGTTTGGAGAGATCTATGTGTCATGGTAGATCTATGAAAGTTGTGTCGAAATTTGGAAGTTTGGATGAGCTTGCAAAAATTGATTTTGAAACCCTAGATATGGTCAACTACATTTTTGGTCACGTCTGAAGCTGCGTATGATGAGTTGGAGGTGAAACCGGATATATGCATAGAAGTTTGTGAAATGGAAGGCTCTTTTGAAAAGGAGTTTCTACATGAAGGCGGAGCAGGAAGCATTGTTGTCATGGACTCTTTTGAGGCAAAGCTTTGTCATTAGATGCCACTAGAACCCATGTGAGAAGGGGAGAACACTTGACAAGCTTGCGCAATATTGATACACACTCCAATAGTGATGATGCATGCAAGTGCATAATCCTTGCAGACAAGAGTCAAATTTGTGAAGTTTGTGTTGGCACAAAGTCTACGAAGTCTCAAACATAAGCTAGCCTGATGTTGATGCCTATGTGTGCCCTTTGTTTTTCACAAAAGTAATACGATGAGGAAGTGTTAGCAAGTGAGTTAGTTGGACATGAGTTGAAATGTTGAAGTCACACAATAGGGAAGTTCTTGTGTAGAAACCAGATGGAGATTTCTTTGTATGGTTGCAGTAATGAGTCTCGCCAGAATATCGAGTACGACTACCACTAGAGAAAATCTTGTGGCTACGAAAGGATCTAGTGTACAGTGTTAACAAATGGGGTGAACACACAAATGCAAAATCCTCAAGTCATGCATCAAAACACATTTTTGATATGACAAACTTCCATGAATACCATGGATTGAGGACATTGTAGAGAATCTACATACATGTGAGATCGCTTCACATGTGAAAGGAGATACATATTAGTAGAGGAAGGAAAATCTACTTGCAATGACTGACTTTATTTGACCATGACATTGTTGGTGGTTGAACGTGTTTGTCTGTGAAAATTGCTTCACTATCAACACAAAGCATGGGACTGCTTCTCAAGTGTGGGACTTGTGAGTTGAATCAAACCTCCAAGCAGAGTTGGTTCTCATCTACCTCTACTCCTAATGCTATTTCTAACTACCTAATCTAATAACTGCGGAGAAAAGGGATAAGAGAAACAAACGGAAAACGAGGTCTAGTGATGCACCAAATGTGAAATAGGGATCTTCCTTCAACTATATGTTAGAGGATAACATAGTATATTAGATGAATCCAAGAATAGTCCACATATACAAGATTACAACATAATCATAGGTAACAATCTGCCAGAGATCTAGGGAGAGGAGAAAAGAGTAGCGCAGATATGAGCCACAACAACTTCACCGTTGCTCAAATATATACAATTGTATTGGACTGTAAAATGAGGCCTTGGATGCGTTACATTCATCAACATAGTGGTTAAAACACCATACATAGAAGATGGAAAAAGAAGAAAGACCCTCATAATCGAACAAGCTCTGCTCTTTATAGAAAACTGTGGGGAAGAGACTTAAAAAACAAGTCAAGGGTGTCATGAATGAAAGAAGGAATGTCCCTAGATGCAGAGAATTTGAATCTTGAAGCAATGTAAAGATTTAATTTTTGAGAGATAATCTGGGATTCTAATGTGATCGGCAAATCTGGAGGGGACAAACAAGCATCTAAATCAGATGGTGACCCAAAAAGTCTTCTGTTGCAAGGCTTGCATTAACATCCCGCTTGCATCACATCAGATTGGGCATTAAACTCTCGACCACTCAAGGCAGAAGGGTGAGCTCCATGACCATCGCGGCATAAGGGTAACTTGAAACATCAATGCGCTCTGACAAGAGTCGGTGGAAGTGATTCACGACATAGAAGAAGCAAACAAACAGCTTCAGGCACAAGGCAGCATGGAGAAGGTGTTGTGAACTAAAAATGTAGAAGAGGAATGCCGCATCAAGGATGTGGCCACACATTAGGTCTCAGGCTGCCAAAACAGTTGGTAAATTGAGAAGTGTAATGGCATTTGCTGACAATGTTCCACAGCATGAGGTGAAGCATAAAAGAAAAAGGCTGGATAGTGCAGCTTCACATAATGATCTGCAGCATTCAGAGACCTTTGCAGCTGCAGATAGCATTTCGCAGCTCTCAATAGACCAACACGGCTTTGGGAAACGCCTCATGGCTACACAGGTTAGAAGTATGACATGGTAAGAGGAAAGAGATGTGCCAAGAAAAGATGTTGTGAACTGAAGTGAAAAAGGGGAAACATGTGGGATGGTGTTGTTTAACATTCTATGATTGAGATCAAAGGGACACGGCAGAATGTGGCTTATACTTAGCGTGGGAGGATGAGCCAAGGTATTCCAATGATGCGCATGTTGCCAAGCATGGTGTAGATATGCAATGCATCGGAGTAGAATGTTTCGTGGTTTAAAAACAATGGATCGCAGACTGCGTTATGAACGAATTGTCACAAACAAGAAAAATAAGACAAGTTCTTGGGAGTCTTGGTCCATTATGAGTGCAAGGTTAACACAATGGGCAGGGGGTACATTTTGGTTAACACACACACACGCACACACACCTAGTACTACAAATACGAACCTGATCAAACAATTGTAGACTTTAACGAGTTGAAAGATGCATTCTAGAAGGAGTTTCATAGACCAGAGTTCAAGCAACAAAGCATGTCTAATCAAAAAGGAGATGGTTGGGAGTGTGTGTGCATACGAGGTATGTTTCAAGATGTTATCAAAGACATCATAGATATCCCCCTTGTGCAGCACGCACGGTGGTTTGTGGGAGGATTGCTGCTCTCTTTTAGAAGAAAGTTGGCAATGAAGACATTAAGCGTTGGATGCAGCGTTACGTACGTAGGTTGTAACTTTGACATGGATAATTCCTTTCTTGGATGCACAAATCTCTACAATGGCGGCCCAAATACAACATCCGACTTATGTGAATGCACTGTAAGTATGCAAGCAAGTGGTGTAAAGGTTATGAAATTAATGGTCACATGCATGAGGAGTACATTCGAAGGAGGGTAGCAACCGTGAGCTTACACTGCGATATTTTCAAGAGGAACATGAGACATGTGACTATCCAAAGTGGTCCAACATACAAAGAGGGATAAGATAGTTGTGTGGTGTATGTGAAGTAGATACATATGATATGATTGACTATAGGGAAATTGAGAAGATGTGTAAAGACAAAATCGGGAGACAAGATGGAGTTCTCCCGTGTACCCTTCACAAGGTCGGGGATATGGAGAAAGATCATGTGGCCACCGAGGTGGCGGTAGAGATGGGAATCATTATCAAGGTACATGCTACAAGTGCGAGCAACAAATGACTACTCGCGACAACGTTCAAAGCTCCCTACTTGTGCACGGTATGGAGAGGGGCACAAGATTGAGGAGTGCCACGACTTGCGCAAGAGGATATAGGATAACGAGAAGGTCCTAAAGGCCATGATGATAAAGGTGACCCGGGAAGGAAAGGAATGGAGACCTCAAGAGAACGTGAAGAAGATATGTACAAATGCACAAGTAAAAATTAAGATGAGAAGTGGGGTTAACACGTAGGTGAAGGATGTTGTATCACAAAAGGATGATGATGCGGGGGTATAAGGATATACTCGCGTGCACGGAAGGCAATTTGGACTTTACAAGGGGAATTGCAAACCGCGTGTGAGTTGGAGCTAAGGTCGAGAGAACAACCGAGGAAGGGACCAGACTAGAAGGAGGTGAGAAAGTTCACGAACTTTTCTTCATTAATGAAGCAAATAGGGATAATTCCTTTGTTGAATACTTGGCTTCAACAAACTATGGGGACCACTCACAATCCGAGAACGGGTGCATGAAGAAAGTTTGTGGCACACAAATACGGTTATGATTAGGAGTTGCCCATTGAGGTGAATATTGATGGGTGGGATATAGAGAATATCATGATCAATACCAATGTAGAGGTAAACATCCTCACAAAGGATGTGTGGAAGACGCTGGGAGCTTGATGTTGCAGAATAATCAAAAGTTTGTTGCACATGGCGAACAAGACTAAAGTGAAGCGCAATGGAGTCTTGCGGAATGTAGATTTTGATATCATGGAAGTAAAGTTTTATGCATGCCTTGAAGTAATAGAGCTTGTAGAGGTAAATGTGTATCCAACATTGATTGGATGACCATGGTGTTACGACAACAATGGCGATACACGGTTTAAAAAGAGGATTATGAGTTTTAAGAACAAGGGGAAAAGGGTGGTTATTCCTTGGATGTTGTTGGAGGATCCATGTAGGTGGAAAGTGAAGGTATTGGTGAAGAGATAACTCGTATATATAATATTACTAGACAAGGAAAGAACACTCATATCTGGGAAGAAGGAAGGATAGGTTGGGAGAGTGATCAAGATGTGTCTAACACTTTCACCAAAGCATACGGGCAATGGCTCCAAGAAGAATACGAGGTGACAGATCAGAAGTGCGCAAGAGTAAAGAGGTGGCATAAGCAGATTCAAAGGCCACCACGAAGTGGGGTTGTGCGGAGAGGCACACAAGCGTGTTGCAAGAAGATTGTGTGGGGGATCAAGACAAAGTAGGTCCCTTAGGTCACATAGAATGAGTCAAGTATTGAAGATTAGTAGGGGAAGTTAGATAAGCTACCTCGATACAATAGGAACACCTGCATAAAGGTATATAGGAATGATTTGGAGGCCAACGAGCGAAAGGAGGTAGAATTTCTATCTTGGAGCATCCTATGAAGCATATTACCACAAGTTGGTGGACGGCGCATAGATTGAGTTTACCAACATGGGGGTAGATTAAAGAAGAGTTGCGTGCGAGGTTTGAACAAAGCAATATTAAGAAGGGACTTCCATTTGTGCAATGGATACAAATCGAGTGGAGCATTTTAAGGGTTCTAAGGAATTTTGAACCTAAGTGAATTCTTTATGCTGGTTTGGTTGTGGGTGAATGCGTTATATGGGGCAATGAAGATTTGGCCACACGAATAGTACTTGATCAAAAATGAAGTTGGACATAAAATCACAGGAATTTATTTATTAATATAAATTTGATCATTACATTCAAACCAAATGGTTGCGATATTTAAAGATATTGCCAACCAATATTAGACCCTAGATAATAGCACCAAACTATTACAGATTAAACTACAAGAATAACAATTTCAGACTATGCAAATCAGACATATTCCTAGACAGAGAAATCAAGTGGCAGATGCATTGGCAAATTGGGCTCTGGATAATCATGATATAAGTTGCTATGGTGATCCTCCTCTTTGGTGGCCTCAATGGGATCAAGAAGATATGAGAGCTATTATAAAATTAGACTATTCTCAATGATTTCTGATATGTTTATTTTCCTTTATAATGCTCAGGATTGGACTAATAGCTTCCAAGCTTGGCATAGTCGTAATTGTAAAAATATATTTCCTTTGAAATATTTTTTTGTTTTAAGAAAAAAACAATTCCAACATGACTAAATCCAAAGATTTTGGAATATAATTAGCATAACCACCTAACCAATGTGATATTAACTATGTAAGTATTATTTACTCGCATTACTTTATTACGTATGGTGAATTAAACACCAACATAGTTTAATCTAACATTCCCCTCTTAATTCAACATAGTCTCAAGTGAACAAAAGAGAGAATCTTTGAATGCCTCATTTTTTTTGAGCAAGTGGCTTGTCAAGAGACATCTACACATTGTTCTTTTGTCAGGAAAAAATGGAGTTGGATGTTGCGTTGTTGAACATGTTTGAATATGAAATGAACATGTACCTCAATGTGCTTTATGTACTCATGAAACACTGGATTTCAAAAAAGTTATAGAACACCATCATTGTCACAATACAGACAGTCATTTGCTTTTGTGGTACTCTCAATCCTTCAAGTATGCAATGTAGCCATATCGCCGCAAACAACTCTTGTTGCACGATATTATGTTTGAATGGAAGATCAAGAAATAATCATTTGTTTCTTGTTCTGCCATGATATTGACCAAATCCCAAAAAGAACACATCCAGTGGATTTCTTGTCATCAATATATCCTACATGAGCTGAGCTTGCATATCCTATCAAGAAGAATTGATCATTCTTCTTGTATTCTACGCCAAAGTACATAGTTCCTTGTATGTATCTCAAAATCCTCTTTGTTGCATAGTTCCTTGTATGTATCTCAAAATCCTCTTTGTTGCTTTCTAGTGACACATTTTCAGCTCCTGCATGAATCGTGATAAATAGCTAACAACATGGTTGATATATAGCATAGTGACGAGAAGGGAAATGAGACTCCTATTAATTGTCGATAGAGAATTGCATTTACTAGCAAAGTGATGGATCTAAACAAGACAACTAAAGAGTTGTCTCTGTGGGCATCAATGCAATAGGCTTACAATCCATCATCCAAAATTTCTCAAGAATTGTCTTGGCATACTTCATTTAAGACACAAATATGTGGTTCTCTTTTTGCAATACTTCTAGTCCATGAAAAAAAGTGTAGTAGCCGAGATCTATCATGTCAAATGATCATTTGAGATCCTTCTTCATTGCATCAATCATTTTCATTAAACTCGCCACTAATGACTAGATTATCATCATATACAACAACAATCACAATCTCCCTCGTTTGAGGTAGATATTTGGATTATAATGACTCCTCTAGAATTCATGTTGTATGAGATGTTCGTCAATCTATATGTACCGTGCTCGAGGAGCTTGTTTGAGACCATACAATGATTTGAAGAGTCTACACCTTTTCTTTTTGACCAAGTGAGGAAAAACCTTTTGGTTGAGTTATATAAACTTCCTCTTGTAGATCTCTATTTAGAAAGGCACTTTTCACATCCATTTGGTAAGCTTTCCATCCAAATTGTGTACCCAAAGAAAATATCATTTTGATATTCTTGATCTTGGCCATAGAAGCAAAAGTCTCCTCTTAGTCAATGCCTTCTTTCTATACATACCCCTTAGCTACGAGTCTTGCCTTGTGCTTGTTAATAATATCATCTACTTTGTACTTTGTCTTGAAGAACCATTTGCATGACTAATACATTCCTTCCCGTAGAAGATCTTGAAGCCGCAATATATTATTTTTCATCAACAATTGATATTCTACATTCAATGCATCCTTCTAAGGTTTTGACTGTAGGGACTCTAAGCTATAGAGAGCTAAGGCTGATTCTACAATTGTGCTCATTAGGGCCAAATTGACCTCTTCTCGAGCCATGTTACGAGTCCTTAGTCCAATGGTGGAAGTGTTTGGGATTCCATCCAATTTTGCATTTTGTATGACACTGGTATATCATTTAGGCATATGTTCAACAGCTTGTGGGTTGTGGAGCTAGAGGACCCAATTGATCATCATCATTATCCCCATCATTACCATCATCGTCGGTCTTATTATCATCTTTTGAACCGTCTACGAGCCAAATTTTCAAACCAAGTGAGAGTGCAATGTGGATTGGACTTACCCTTTTCATCAAACTCAACATCCTTGCTTACATATATTTTCCTAGTTTTTAGATCCATGAGTTGATAACACATTGAATCTTTACCATACCCTAAAAAGATGTATGTCATGGATTTTTTATCTAATTTCTTTCTCTTCTTTTTAGAGACGTGCATGTGTTCCTTACATCCAAAAACACAAAGATGAGCTATTGAGGGTTATGTCTTGTCCAAGCTTCTTATGGAGTCATACCATCATGAGCTACACTGGGTGACCTACTCAACGAGTAGATTGTTGCAGCATCTTATACGCCCAAAATGTATGTTCCAAACCTAAATCTTTAATCATACAACACACCATTTCCATGATACGATAATTCCTCATTTCTGCAACACCATTCTACTGTGGAGTATAGGGTGCAATTAGTTGTCGGTGAATACCATGTTCTTTCAAAAAAGCCAAGAATTATTTACTAGTGTATTCCCCTTCAACTGAAAGCAGAGAATTTTAGTTTCATGACTAGTCTCGATTTCCACAGAGGCTTTGACTTCTCTAAAAGGTCGGAAGGATTGGTCCTTTGTCTTCAAACAACATACCCACATTTTGCATGAGTAGTAATTAACAAAAAGCTGAAAATTTTTGAAACCCATCATGTGACTAGCTCTCGTGGCTTCACAAATCAGTATGCACCAAATCTAATTTTTCATGAAACTCTAGAGATACTTGTCCCCAAATGATGCTCTATGGTGTTTGCTCACTGAAACAATCGTGGCGAGATGTTTGTATTTTCTTCAATCAAAGAAGCCCTCTTACCATGTTATAACGGCTTAGTGCTACCAGGTGTCCAAAACTCCCATGCCCATATCTTCGGTAGCAATAGATTTGTTGAGTCCGAATCATTTCGCAACAAGTGTCTCATAGTTCTTCCGAACAAAATCAAGTTGGAACATCTTCCCTACTCCAAATGCTCATGCAACAAACTTCAAGATATTCGATTTATCTCTTATGAAACACGTCTTCTTACCTCATTTGTAGTCTAAATCAACCTTGTCATTGTGTTCCAGTAGTTGATAAACAAAGAATATATTTGGTGACTCTGGGTCATACAGGACTCAGTGATTTTCCCAATGGTAAGGAGATATCACCAAAGCCTTGATACAAAAACATGCATCAACACCCAAACAGACATGGTTTTTATTTGGTGTATCATGCAATTACTAGAACCAATCTTTTCTTCCGATCATGTGTGAGTTGCACCTGAGTCAACATACCAAATAGAATTTTGTGAAGGTGATTCCTCCTAAGTTTGTGCAAAGATATGAAAAACCATCTAAGAGTTTCTCTTCTTGTTTGACAATGTTGTTGTAATGTCCCCTTTTCGGGACATTAATTAAATTAAATTTGGAAGACATTTAATCCACCCTTCCCATGGATTAAAGGATAAAAATTTGGGAAAATGTCATAACTCCTTTATTTTTTAAATTAAATATTAATTCTCCTCTTATGTTTTTATTTAAAATAATAAAAGGGGAAATTAATGTTTTAATTGGAGTGTGACTTTCCAGGAAAGAAGACCATTTTAAAAATAACTCTCCTACATGAAGATTTGCGCCAAAAAGAGGAGGGAAACTTGGAGATTTGAAAAGTAAAGATATAAAAGAAGATGGTGGCGACCCCTTGAGGGCATGTTGCTGATTTTATTCAAATTATCTTCATGCTTGAAGAGGGATGTATGCCCATGAGTTCTCATAACAAAGGTGTTTGATCAACACCACCATATTTTGGAGAGTGTGAAGCCTTCTTGTGTTATTGTTGAGTGAATTTATGCATGATATATCCTCCTAAGGCTTGGCGACTTGATCTAGAGGTTGGCGCATTTATTTAAGGGACAAATTTGCATGTGTCTTGCTTATTTTAGAGTGGATCTTTGAAGGGTTTGAGCTATTTTACTACTTTGTGTTTTCCTAGCTATGGCGACTTGAATGGGAGGTTATTTTGGCATGTTTTATTGGTAAATAAGCTAGATCTGAAATCTGGTTTATGTTAGCATTTATTTCTAAGCAAGGGGAGTTTATTTGGAGTATTTGGAAGCTTGAAAAGGGCTGAAATAATTTAAATTATTTTCTCTAACCCTAGCGACTAGATCTGGGATTTCGGGCTTGTTTTGGAAGGGTTTTCATGATCAGAAAAATCTGATTGTTAGTGCATTGGAAAGGTCTAAAAATCTAGTTTATTATGCACTTTGTTTCATGTGAAAAGACGGAGTATTGATTAAGTTATGAATTTTTGAAGTTTTAGTTGTCTGCAAGCTATTTTAATTTAATATTTGTTGCTATAAAAATCAGAACTGGAAAAGATTTGGATTCCAATTGATTCTCCCATCTCACCCATCACCTTGGCTACTTCCAACCCCATTTTGGGTTGTAATTAGCTGACATTGGGTTATTTGAGGTTGAATCAAAAGGATCTAATCCTTCTTGGTTTGATTTGTGTTGAAGTTGTTGCAAATTTCCATTTACCCAAAAAGGGGACATCACAATTCTTAAGTTTATGTGGTTTTCTTTTCTAATTCCCCTTGTTCTATCCTTGTTCTTCATTTTGTTGTTTTTGTGATGACTATTGTGTATTGGGCTTCTTGTTACTAGATCAGCCATATTGGAACACATTATACCAACATTCAATTCATGGCCTTTCTTTCCACAAATTAAGAAGACCTACGATTTGTTCCTCGTTGATTATGTGGAGTACCTTTGCTCGGGATTGTCTTGAAGGCTTCAATGGCCTCTTCCCTTTCGATAAGTGTGAAGATAGAGCATGTTCGTCTTCTTTCTCTATATTGTATGCATGGATTCTTCATGTTGCAACATATTAACCAACGATTCAAACAATGGTTTATGTTTAGTGACATTCAATGAAGTCACAAGAATTCTATAGAAGGGAAGTAGTGCTCTCAAGAAAATGGGTACGAGAGAGCCATTTGTCACCTGCTCAACCACCGCTTAGAGCAAAGCCCTCAAAGCTACAACGCGCCTTAGGCTCAACCTTTTCACCTGCCTTAAACTTGTAATAGTGAAGTTGACTTTGTAGATGGAGGACTATATTATGATTTTGGACTCATACACTGTACTAAGCTTATACAAAGATTCCTTAGTTATTTTAGCATCATGGATATAGGGTTGTACCTCATCCAATACCCCAAACATAATTATCAACTTAGACTTCTGATTTCCTTTGTCAAACTTTTGTTGTTGACCAGCATGTCGAGTGTAGGAGGTGCCTTCAACAACTGGCCAAATGTACTCAAATTTCAAATGTGTTTTTAGTTTGGATTTCCATGCAGCATAATTGTCTCGCATAGTAGTCGAGTGTACAATAGAAAAAATCTTGGGCCATTGCACAAATTTTGGGAGATCAATCGGCTCCTTATCACTCCAAATATGTTCCCATTTCTATATATTGTCAGCCCAATAGACCAAACCTCTCCATATACGTGCCCTTCCTTTATACTCGTCACAAGAAGTGGAGGAAGCTCGTCTTTTCTATATTCTCGACGATATGTGAAAAAGACGTTAGCATATGTGAGAGTAGAGTGATACAAGGTACAAAGACAATATTGAAAAGGATTCATCTGATCAATGTTACTTGCTTAGCGGATAAACCAACTACCACAATTTACGCAAATGATCATGTGAATGGGAAACAGAGGGATGGTTTGTGACCAAATTTTGAACCTTATAACTCCTCAATGATTCAAAGGGACGATGCCACAAATGTTGTTGCAGCTATTTTAGGAGTTAAATGTAGTAGTTCAAGTGTGACAGCATTACTTGTAAGCGTAAACCAAAGGCACCATATATACCGAACACTTGTGTTTAAGATTCGAAATCTTGTTTTTGTAGTCAATTACAATGCAGTTTGCAGTATGCAGTTTACAATTTACAGTTTTAAAGTGCACAGAAAAGAAAATTCCATTAGGACAAAAATAACCCACTTGATTTCAAGGAAAAATTTTGCCCTTTTTTTTAGAAAAATATTTCTCCCCCTTTTGTAAAAAAATAATACCTCATAATTTTAAAAATAACCAACTTTTTAGTTGATGAGGCTTGACCCTAGACCTTCTCCTAATGCAATGCCTTAGGAAAATGAATATTGTCGGTAGGGCTATGCAGCTTGCTAAACATCTATAAGGAGAAATTATTTTTTATGTTTTAAAAACACAGCAGTGTTTTTATAAAAACAAATCACCCTTACCATGAGCTTGGGAGTCCAAGAAAGTTGGTGTTTTGACATAAACGAAGGTGTCGCCACAATCTCAATGCAAAGTTTTATAGTTTGAAATTTGAGGTGTTAGAGTTGAAGCATTGCCGCTGTAGGGGGATAACCAACCTGAGTTCCAACGATTCGACGCAAATGTCTAAAGCTCATATCAATGCACCAACCTGAGCCCAAGCAAAGTTCAATGTAGTGCCAAGGGTTGAATACAATCTTGGAGCAATGTTTGGAGCTCGTGACACTAGAGACAAGCTGCATGAACAGGGGATTGAGCCGATGTCAACGCAACAATGCTGACAGTCAATGTCGATCCAAGTCGAGATCAAGGATGGATTCGATCTCGGTGATAGCTAGGTGACAAGTTGGGAGCTTAGCTTGTCAAGTTGAGTCCGATCATTACAAGGAACCCATAGCAAGTTGGGCAAAGCAAGGGGTGCCGAATCAAGCATCTCACTGAGTTGGAGTGACAAGTTGGGAGCTGAGCTCTTCACTGCAAATACCAAATGTTAGATCAATACACCTCCTTGCTATATGCTCCTTAATGCACAGTCCTTGTTGAATCAATGCAATTTTCGTAATGTGTGGGGTTCAGCAATGTTGAATGAAGATAGCTCAGAGAGTGAGGGTGCCTTTGGGTTACTCCTTTTTCTCTCTTCCTGTCAAAATCTCCTTTTTCCTCCCTCTCTGATTATAACCAGCATTGATACAAATGTTGATCTGAAATGAAGCTGGATAATAATCACAACAATGTCTTTATTAATATAAACTTGATTGTTACATTCAAACCAAATGGTTGCAATATTTATAGATATTACACAATCAATATCAGGCCCTAAATAATAGCAACAAACTATTACATGTTAAGCTACGGGAATAAAAATTGCAACAACATGCCTAAATCCAAAATTTTGGAATATAATTAACCTAACAAGCTTGTTATTAACTATTTGAGTATTATTTACTCGTTTAAATTACTCTATTAACGATGTTGAATTAACCATCAACATAGTCTAATCTAATAGTAACTAAGAAGTGAGACACAATGTAATACTTGGGATTGGGATGTGTTGAAGACAAAGTTTAATTGGACATTTAGTTTCAATACAAGCATACTTGAGCTAATTCAATTGTTAGGGGTCATGAAAGACGCCATCTTCTCTCACGATGCAAGAATGGAAGACCGCATGAGGAAATTGCAGTGATGAGAATTGTTCAATGGACAAATTGTTTGAGGAAGAATGCAATAACGGACAAGGAAGTGAGTATGCACAGGAAGAAACCAAGTCAAAGGACATTTTCTGTGTTGAGCAGATGAGACCGACCACTTGAATGTAGAAACTACTCAGAGGGAGAGAGAAGTTGAGAATATAAAGGATGATGAGACTGAGTATTACACGTAGTCGCTCCACAAGGAGGAAGTGAATATTGGAAATGAAGACCCACACATAACAAGCATTGGAAACTAATGGTCAAATGTTGAATTTGTGCTTATTGTTAAGCTAATAAAGGAATTCAAAGATCTTTTCCCTAAGAACTATCATGGGAAAGATGCATATAAAACCGCAAACATGTGCGCACAACCAATAATGAAGTGACCTTATAAAAGAAATCCCAACTTGCATGCAAAGGTCAAAGAGGAGATTAAAAAGATGTTAGATGCAGGGGTCATATTCCCTATTGAGGAATCAGATTGGATTAGTCCGATGTGTGATCAGCATTAAGGATGGAAGCATACGGGTGTGCATAGTTTACATAATGTTGAATGATGCTTTCATACAAGATTCTTTCACAACTCCTTACATAGAGTAAGTGTTAGAGGGAATTGCCGGTTGTAAGATTTACACATTCACTGATGGGTTTTCTAGTTACAATCAAATACATATAGCAAAATAAGATAAAGCAAAAACAACTTTTGTGACAGAATGGGACTCATTTGCCTATAATGTAATGTTGTTTGTGTTGAAGAATTCACCAGCAGTTTTCTCATCCATTATTGTGCAGGTATTCAAAGACTTCATTCATTAGTTTTTGCAAGTATATTTGGATGATTGGACAATGTATGGTCTAGTCAAGGATCACTATGAGAATATGTGGCTAATGTTCAAGAAGTGCAAACAAATTCAGATTCAACAGAATTTAAATGCACATTCACAGTACCATTCAGGACTTTGTTAGGCCATGTGATTTGTAAAGAGGGGATGTTGGTAGATCTAACAAAGATCACAACGATTTTGCAATTATAGGATCTGCGCACACAGAAAGATGTTTGCTCATTCTTAGGACATTGTGCGTATTATTGGAAGTTCATAAGGAACTATGCATAGATCACTGGACCCATGGAAGAATTGTTGAACAAAGAGGGACAGTTTCATTAGGATGACGAATGGCAAAAATCTTTTGATAAGTTGAAAGAGAAGTTAGCTAAGTGTGTCTATCCTACAATTCCTGAATTGGAAGAAACACTTTTACATGCACGTTGATGCATCAAGGACTACCGTTGGGGTAATACTCACGCAGCCATGTGAGGGAAAGATTAACTACTCTATGTACTTTG
The DNA here is from genome assembly GCA_018340775.1 of Taxus wallichiana var. yunnanensis. Lineage (NCBI taxonomy): Eukaryota > Viridiplantae > Streptophyta > Pinopsida > Cupressales > Taxaceae > Taxus > Taxus wallichiana. The sequence continues at coordinate 456,578,744 of CM031236.1, read as the reverse complement.
TAGATCGGAAGATGTTCCAACATAGAGAAGAATTATACCACAACAAAGAGAGACTTTACCCGTGGTTTGTGCATTATAGAAAATTTTCCCATACCTACTTGTTATTCGATATGGGTTTTTTACTAATTATCAAGCCTTGAAATATTTAGCTAACAAGTCGGTCCTTCATGGGCCGTTTTGCAAATGGATCATCTTGTTTCAAGAGTTTCAATTTTCGGTAGTTGTTACGCCAATAAGGAAGAATGCAAGACCTGATCATTTATCACGCAAAAAAATTGGCGAGGATGCAAGACCAATCAAAGATGACCTACCGAACACAACTATATAGAATTCAGCGTGTAATAGATGAATTAGCGGAGATAAATGTGTTCTTGACTTCAAGGATGGCTTCAAGGGATGGCCAATGAAAGAGAAGAGCTCACCTTGAACATATAAGTTGATTGGAGGTGATTTAAACAAAATGACCAAAGATGAGGTTCGGTGTAGGTGCATTTTGTTTCACGAGCATTCTGGAGTTCTATGTGAATGTCGCGAAAGGATTCTGGTGGACACTATTCACAGGTAGTCATTGCAAGGAAGATCATATTGGTGGGATATCAATGGCCTTACTATTTTTAAGGATGCAAAGCAATGTGATGTTTGTCAAAGGGTCGGGAATCCTAATCTCGAGATGGGATGCCACCGATCACAATCATCACGGAAACAACCATTTGAAAGTGCACTATAGATTTTGTGGGACCTATTAACCAAAGAACATGAAGAACAAGGGTGTAGTAATATTATTACCACCATAGATTATTTGATGCACCGAGAAAAATTTGTGCCCACCATAGACCGTGCAATGTCCATTGCGGCGAGGTTTATGTTGTAAAACATCATTTCAAGGTTTGACGCCCATCCATCCGACTAGTGACCAAGGGACGCATTTCCTTGTGGAGAGGTGCACATACTATTGGAAGGTTTATGGTTGTGCACCATAAGATAACACCTTATTACTCATAAGCAAATAGCACAATAGAAGCATTCAACCATTGTTTACATACTCCTCAAGCTTACGAGTGCTTGCCCAAATAATCCCATGACAAATTTTCACCATTAAAACTCACAAGTATGGTATTCACCATTAAAACTCGTGAGTATGGTATTCCTAAGTCCAGGCGAGTTTTCCAAGAGTACTCACCAATATTTGGCAATACACATGGTGAATACTCGCCAATACTCATTTGATTATGTATTTTGTATTAAATTTATGTTTTCTTAAGAAATTTAAGTATTTTTAAGTTAAGTATTTACCAAGTCAAATTGTTTTTGGTTTTTTGAGTATGAGTATGCGAACAATGCATTCAACAACTTGGGCTCACAAAGATTTATGATGTTGGAAAAAGGATTGGGATGATCAATTATCTATAGTACCATGGGACTTCAAAACAAATATAAGCGATTGAACAAATATACACCTTTTCGGTAGGTGTATGGGTGCAAAGAAGTGTTGCCCATGGAATTTCAATACCATCATTGCACGCTGCTCACATTGGGAGGTTAGATGAGCCAAAGTCAATTAACACATGACTTGACGAGTTAATAGAGCTCAATGAGAAGAGATGATCAAGCGAGATAAAGCCAAGGAGTAAAGAGAGTCGTCAAAATATTTGGCACGATAAAGACATTAAGAACAAGTTGTTTCGCACAAGGAACAAGATATCATTATATCATTGGCAATATACAAAACATCCAGGGAAGCTACACATGAGATGGATGGGTCCTTATGTCATCCATATCATTTTGGAAAATCGGAAGCTACGCAAGTTAGATGGGGAGATGCTACCAAGTCATTTAATAGATGTAGGCTCAAAGCCAAACATGAGCTATCCTACACACAGCAAAGCAAAAAGGCCATCGGCCGAAAATGACAGCCAAAAAAACTCTTGCTTTCTAAAATTTTCTCTTTCTTAGATGCATTTGACTTTCTATAAATTTGCTTTTACGTAAAAAATAAGTGAGTTGTAACTCCATATAAATGTTTGACAAGAAGCTAACTATTGTAAATAACAATCTCATAAAGCTTGTGTAAGCAAAATTTCGAGCGTAGTTGTGCGAGAGAGGACTCAGCGCATAAGTCATGCGTGAAGAGGAGATAAGTTGTTGCATGAGTTAAAACATTAGTACACAAGGGCATGGCACATGTTTTAGGAGAGATAAACCAGAATCATAGGTAGAGGAATTTTTAGCTTGAGTTTAAAATCTAGCTAGGCAAGTTGAGCACAATATTATCGGTTTCACACCAAACATCTTAATTTTGAGATAACACACAAGATCGGGGCTAACTCGGCCGAGAGACTTTTGCATGGACAACATAATAGGGCACAACTAACAAAATAGGTTCGTAAGGGTTTGATTTGTGAACTAAGTTCACTATCAACACAACATGGGATTGCTTCACAAGTGTGGGACTTGCACAATGAAGCAAACTTCCAAAGAGAGTTGGTTCTCATATATCTCTATTCCTAATGCTATCGTTAATCTACCTAATCTAACACCTACAAAGTGGAAAAGGGAGAAGGAAATAACATATGAAAAGGCGATGCACCAAGAGAGAAAAATGGATCTTCTTCCCTCTCTCGTGTCCGAGGATAACATAGTATGTTAGGTGAATGCAAGCATAGTCCCCCCACACACAATGATAGCATACAAGAGGTAAGAACGACCTACAAGAGATCAAGGAGACAAGGGGGAAAAAGCCACAACACTTAACCGTTGTTCAAATATACACAATTGTATTAATTGCAAAACGAGGTGTAGGATGCATTACATTCATCAACATACAAAGCAAAAACACTATATAAAGAAAATGCAAACTTGAGAAAATACTAGAGAGAAGAAGAATGACCGTAAGAAAGCCAAAGGGCAAAAGACCATCCCTTTGAAAGGAACAAACTCTCCTCTTTATAGAAGAAAATGGAGAGCAAAAGGAAGATTTGAAAGAAGAGGTTAAAACGTGAAGGCAAAGCGATTTTCATTTGATGTTGAAAATCCAAGATTCTAATGTGTACAAAGTGCATCTAAAGGAAGCAAACAACCACCAAACAACCATCTAGAGAAGCTATCAGCCTTAAATGTCTTGTGGCATGTAAGTTCATCATGTCAGCCTACTTGCATTGTATTAGGCATTATGTATTGCATTTAACTCAAGAAACATGGCAAACTCTAGTTATCACGGCTTCTTGCAATGCAAAGAGTGGTTGTGGACATCAATGCGAGTTAATAGTGACCATCGGCATTTATCCACGGCATGGAGGTGAGGAAGAACATAGCAAATGAAGATGCCACAAGCTGAAGATAAGTCCCCACAAGTCCTCAAACAAGCTAAAGAAGGTGGAAGAAGTGGTGTTGCACCTAAATGCAACCAAAACAACAAGGTGTGGGTTGCCAAATTGTTGGGATGTCGAAGAAGGGTGCCACGAGCTGAATGTAGTGTTTTGCGGCTCGAGAAAAACATAGTGTTCCACAAGATGGAGTGAGCATCATGGGTGTTGGCAAGGTAGCGGGGGCTTGGGATAAGCACTTCGTAAGAATAAATAGCACTTCAGAAGTAGAGATAACATTGCACATGGCCCATAAAGTGATTCGCAATTGGTTCGTGGCCTTAGGAAGTTATTTGCAGCTTCGAAAGGAATTTGCGGCAAAATTAGTGTATTGCGGGTTGGAATAGTGTTTTGCAGCGAAATTAGTGTATTGTGGCTTGGAACAATGTTTCTCATCTCAATTAGAAAAGTGTGGCATTTCGGAAGCATTTGCGGCCTTGGCAATATTTTATGACATTCTGCAAGTTGTCAACAATGCACAACGGGAAGAAATGGAAGGCCAAGAGGATTAAAATAAAGGAAAAGAAAGAACTGGAAGAAGGGTGCAAATGTGAAGAGTTAGAACTCTAAGGCACAAAACAAAGGTTGGCGGCCTGTGCGGTTTGAACTTAGCATGAATGGGCAAGTTGGGGAAATTCAGCATCGCATGGGTAGCAAGGTGCAAAAGACATGCAATGCAACATAATTAGGTGCTTCGTAGTTCGGCTAAGGCATTGCAGGTCAGTGCAATAGTTCATAGCTTGTAATAGTAACCCACAACATGAAGAAAGGCCTTGATGGGATGCAAGAGTGATGCGCAGAAAAAGCATAGTAATTTGCAGCCTACCGACAAAAAAATCTGTCGCCAACTTCAAGAAAAAGACAAGTGGTGGTCTTGGATCCTTGAGCACACAATGTTAACAAAATGGGGAAAGGGTCTCATTTTGGTTAACATGTCTAGCAACTCACAAGATGTTTTCCTACTAAGTGAAGAGAACCGGTAACCTTTAAGAATCCACTAGGCATGAGGTCTGCATGGAGACATTTTTCTTGGCTCCTTGAATTTGTAGCCTCATAAGGGCTCCAAAACTTATGTACAAATTGAGAAACACATACATAATCCAAATGGAAAATGAAGGGTGGCATTTATTCTACAGGAAACAAACTTACTCTAACATTGTACAGAGTATGCTCATATGAAGCCACGGAATGACTTAGAGAAGTAGCTTCCTTTTTATAATGATGTGATAAGCTTCGTAGTGGCTGTGGTAAGTGACAGGAACACTCAAAGGTCAGAGTGCTCCTTTTTCCAAATATCAACTTGAACTAGAAAATATACCCCTTCTTCATTCATGCTCTACTTTTGAGGGTGTACCAACTAACTTTTGTTACAATGAAGGTTTTCTTCATGCTCTGTAATGAGCATGACTAGTGGTTATTTTGAGTTGGGATTTGAGATGGCCTGATGTCTAATTGGACATTTGCCTCTCAAAGAAAAGGTACTACATCCACTAGAAAGGTCATCCCTTTGTTCAACCCCATAGACAAGGCGTACAAAAAAATGTTCCCTTCCTCTTCTGAGACTTCAGCCTCAGGATCTGATCATACTTCAATGTAATTCTCAAGAGCGGCAACAAGTTCTAAAGATGCAATGCAATTGGGGTCACTGCACTTGGTGAACATGGCTTGCTCGTCCTCCACCTCAGTATCCTGGGGCTTCAATTGATCATCCTCGACAACGGGAACTCTTTGGCTGGGCAGAAACAAGACTCCATCATCACTATCAGATTCATTCCACTCAGATATTTGCATTTCTTGCTTCCCACTACTGAAGCTCGTCCTCAGTGGGTTGCAAAGTACTATCAAAGAGTTTGTTCCATCTCAATTCTCTAGAAAGGGTTTGTTTGAGCTCAGCCACCTTAATCTGCCTTTTCAAACATTGCATGTGTTCTTCTTTGACACATGCTTGCTCCTATAATTCTAGTGAAACCAAGAAGTAATGCCTGATTTTCACTTGCTCGCGAAATTCCTCCCATCCTTACAAACGTTCAAGTGTTGTAGTTGGCTTGGAGTGTTGCATGTTGCTTTGCAAAGTATCCTCATGACAAAAGTGGAAAACAGTACTATCCACCGTCCTTGGTTGACATCCCAGTCTCAAGATAATTGGGAATTGGATAGAGCAAGTCTGCAAGCTGTCACAGCCTCCCATTGTTCGATGACGAAATGTTTGGGTGGTGGGCAAAGCTTTAGGCAATGGTAGAGGAGTCCTTTGCATGAAAACAAGGATGGTTGGGACAGCAAGACGTTTTTGTATAGGAGAAGGCGTGGGAGGGGCTTCAACAGGTCTATGAAAGGATGAGGTGTCGTAATGTGGGAAGGAGGGGGATAAAGGGGATGGTTATTCCTTTTGCCATCCTAAATGAGGATCTTCTTCTTTTGAATAGCTATATCAAAGACTTGAGGAAGAGCACTACCTCCAAGAGACTGAATTATGATAGCAAGATTAGAATCAAAGGCTCTTAGGTAGAATAAGAATGTCATACCTGCTAGGGGTCTACATTCTTGAGGAATCCTACCCCAAGTCTTTTTGAATCTGATGTTCAAATCAGAAATATACTCCATGGGGGCCTTTTTATGGTGCAGAGATGTTCCAAGAGAGAGATGATGTTTGAGTCTCGTTGAACCAGTTGTGCAACTTTTCTCCCAACTGATCCTGTGAAGAGATTGATTGTGTGGCCAAGCTTTTGTACCAATCTGGAGTGTTTCCTTTGAAAGAAGAGGCATGCATCTTGAAAGCTACATTCTCCTCTATAATGTTATGCATTGCACATAGGTTAGATACATCTTGAATATGGTCAATGGGGCTCACTTAATTATTTCCATAAAAGAGGGGCAAGGATTTGAGGGTTGCTTTAGGAATAACATCTCACTGCTACAAATGAAGAGGGCTACAAGAGCTCCAAGAACGAAATGGAATATATCTAAGAAGAGCCATGGAGGTGTGGAAATCATTAAAATGGGGAGGAATTGGTCTGCATAATAGAGGATGGGTTCTTGGAAAAGTGGAGTCATCGGGTGAGAGATTGGTGCTTCAAAAAGTTGAAGTCAAGATTCTCACCAAAATTTTGACTTGAAGTTCAAAACCGGGATTTGCATAAGATTTTCACCAAAACAAAGCCTTTTGTCCCATGGGAAGTGCCAAAACTGTTGGAGATTAAAGGAGTTTGATTTTTGAAGTGGGTTCACTATCAACACAACATGGGATTGCTTCACAAGTGTGGGACTTGTGTGGTGAAGAAAACCTCCAGAGAGAGTTGGTTCTCATTTATCTCTACTCCTAATGTTACCACTAATCTATCTAATCTAACACCTCTAAGGGGGAAAAGGGAGAAGGAAATAACATCCAAAAAAGACAATGTGCCAAGAGAGAAACATGGATCTTCTGCCTCTCTATGTCTGAGGATAACTCAAGTAAATGCAAGTATAGTCCCCACACACACAATGACAACATACAATAGGTAAGAACAACCTACAAGAGATCGGGAGACAAGGGAGACATGTAGGACAGATGTAAGGCACAACATTTAACCGCTGCTCAAATATATGCAACTGTATTAACAACAAAATTAGGCCTTAGATGCATTACATTCATCAACATAGAGGCTAAAACACCATACAAAGAAAATTGGAACTCAAGCGAATCCTAGAGAGAAGAAGAAAACGGCCAGAAGAAAGCCAAAGGGAAAAAGACCAAAGGCAAAAAGACCGGTCCTTTGAATAGAACTCTGCTCTTTATATTAGAAAATGAAGGGAAAGGAAGATTTGAAAGAGGCAAAAATGTGAAGGAAGAGAGAAAGATCATCCTTCAATGCTGAAAATTCAGAATTCTAAAGCGTGCAGTGCATTTGAAGGGGGCAAACAACCGCCCACAGAAGCTATCAGCCTTAAATGTCCTAGCACATAAGTTCATGTTGGCTCACTTGCATTGCATTAGGTAGATCATTATGTATTGCAACTAACTCAAGCGGGATGGCGAACTCTCGCGATCATGGCTTCCTATGATGCAGAGAGTGGTTGTGGACATCAATGCGAGCTGACAATGACTATTGGTAGTGATTTGCAGCATCGAAGAGAGAAAAAACGAACCCAATAACATGGCAGCATGAAACAGATGCTGCAAGCTGAAGAGAAGTCCCCACAAGTCCTCGAACATAACATTGTGTGGGGCCCATAATTTGATTTGCAAGTGGTTCATGGCCTTAGAATTTATCTGCGACTTGAAACAATGTTTCGCAGCTCAGAATAGCATGGCATTCAGCAAGCATCCACAACCTCAATATTACTTTGTAGCATTTTGTTGGTTGTCAACACTGCACACCAAGAAAAAATGGAAGGCAGAAAGGAAAGAAAGGAAGGGAAAGAAGTGCAAGAAGAATGCAAGTGTGGAGAGTAAACACTGCAAGGCAAAAACAAAAATTGGCGGCCTGCGCGGTTCAAACTTTAGCAAGAATGAGCGAGTTGGGGCAGTTCAATGGCACACAGGTAGCGAGGTGGAAAAGACATGCAAGGAACAATGTTTCGTAGCTCAGAATAGCACGGCAGTCCATAAGCATCCGCAGCCTCGATAGTACTTCATAGCATTTTGTTGGTTGTCAACACTGCACAGCAGGAAAAAATGGAAGGAAGAAAGGAAAGAAGTGCAAGAAGAATGCAAGTGAGGAGAGTAAACACTCTAAGGCAAGAAACAAAGATTGGCGGCTTGCACGGTTCAAACTTAGCAAGAATGGGTGAGTTGGGGCGATTCAATGGCACACGGGCAACAAGGTGCAAAAGACAAGCAATGCGGCATAGTTAGGCATTTCACAGCTTGGCTAAGGCATAGTGGGTCATCACAATAGTTCGCGGCTTGCAACAGTAAGCCGCGACAAGAAGAAAGGCATTGTAGAGATGAGGGAGTGATGCATGGCAAAGTATAGTATTTTGTGGCCTGTGGACTCAAGAAACTGCCGCCAACTTCATGAAAAGAGACAAGTGCTCGAGGTCTTGGATTCTTTCGAGCACAGTGTTAATAAAATGGCCATGGGGGCTCATTTTGGTTAATAGAGACTACGCAGAAGAAGGCAGAATTAAGTAGAGAGAGTATGTGTTACCATTGTGCCAAGTGTATTGGATAAAGAAGAGCACAATTAAAGCAGAGGGATGATGTCACATGACTGTTGGATGAGTTGGATCCAAACATTGAAAAAGCGGTTTACAATTGGTGAAGGCAATTAATGCACCCTAAGTTATAAAAGGAGGAAAGGTGTTACTTGGGAACCATTTGTGAATTTGATATTTGAGAGCTTATAGACATTTAGAGCAATAAATTCGACAAGGAGTGACTGCAAAAGGGTTTCAAACTAGTGTTTGTAGGGTAGTAGGATTTGAAGAGAGCAGCTACAGGTTGAATTGGTAAGAATTGTGCAAGTGAAGTGTAGAGTGACAAGAACTTGTGTAGTCAAAGAAAAAGACGTCTACTTCTTATTCACCAATGGTAAAACCCTCTCCAAGAAAATCAGTGAGGTTGGAAGAAGTGGAGGATACAAAGCAAGTGAAGACATCCTTATGTCAAAACAATGGAGTTCCATCCGAAGGGGAAGATGGGGAACATTTTGAAACATTCAGCTATACTTAAATGGTGAGGGGATGCAATTATCGATCTAAGATCACAAGAAAATAATGGAAGAAGTGTTGAAGATGCCATGGATAGATGACAATTGAAATAGAGAGACTTTGGAGGTTGCTTAGAGGATACAAGGATCCTCAAGCTTTGAAATTAGCATACTATGGTACACCCAAGGAGGTCATGCAGTGGATTTTATCTAGAATCCAAAAAGGAAAGATGTTTTTGTAAGAAGAGATGCGAAGATACATGCGACGAGGATCAATAAAAGTTAAGAGCTGAAGAATAGTTGCACAGACGTGTGTCTGGAGTTGGTAAAAACTGTGGAGAATGATGTGGAAGTTGCCGAATTGAAGCTAATGGCAAGTGATTACACTTGTAAAATCAACTCAATTGATCATGTGCTTACACGGGTAGTAGTGCACCTCAACACCACAAAGCTATCTGCAGCATTGCGGATCAATTGAAGCTCAAAAAACTTAGCATATCTAGTGCATATGGTCAGAAAATTTAGGGTCAAATTTGATTATGCAATGTATGTGGCTGAGGAGATTGTGTAGGTGAAATATCCCTTATGGGATATTACTTGAAATTCACACAATATGTATAAAATAACAGCAAACCGAACTCTGATTTTTATGACAGCAATATGCAGAAATAAAGAATTTTTGTATTTTGCAACTAATCACTTCCAGAACTACCCGTGAAGCTTGAAACAACTCAAAAAAATATATTGAACAATAAACAAGAGAGAAATAATTTTTATCTCTCAGATCTGATTTTATTTATTTAATTTTAGGGCAGAAAATGAGAGAAAAATACAGCTGACTGTAATTTCCAAAATAACAATGGAAAATTATGGAAATGAATTCTAGGGCATTTTCATGATGATAACAATCTCTAGCTCCGAAATCTCCGGAATTGGACCACAGAAACCCCTCCAAAACTGCTCAAATCTAGAACTGAGTAGATAAAACCCTAGAAAATAGTTGTTCCAAATTTGAACTGAAACCCTTGATGAAAAATGGTTGTCCTCTTACTCTGAATCTAAGTTTCTGATTACTCTCCAGATCTGATCCAAAAATCTGAATAAAGCTCCAAAATAGCAAACTAGGGAGGATCTTTCACCACCGAAGAGTGCTTTGCTAGCTAGGTGTGGATCTTTCGCCATCGGTTAGGGTTTCGTGGGATTTTACTCCACAAGCAAAGAAAGTGCAAACAGCAGTTGCTCCAATATCAAAATAGGTGAGTGTATGAATGAATGCCTATTCTCCCCCAAGCGCTTCCTTTTATAACTTCTCATTGCAACAAAAGGCCCAAAAGAACCCTAATCACCCCCTTGGGTCTTTTCTTTAATTAATTAAAATAACTTAAGTCACTTTATTCCCCACGCCAAAAAGTCCTCTTAAGTGACCCCAACGAAGAATTAGAACATAAAGTACCATATATTCACCCATCACTTAAGTCATCGACTAAATATAACATAAAGTAGCCTAGGGGAGGATCTCACAACCTTATTTAAGTCACCTCGCAGTACATGTCCAACTCCAAAACATAACACATAAGTGAAAGAAGGTACAAACCACACCCAATAACCATCAACGTCTCTAGCCCCTTGGGCATGACCAAGGCTAAGACGGATGAAAGGCCTCCTAGGTCACTTGCTCGGAAATGGGGACACTATAGTAGGATGTTAAGAAGATGCATGATGAAGAGGGAGGAGCATTCCAATCGGGAATGTTTTGATGTTGATCATGACGGAGGGGGTCAACATCCCTGAAAAGTTCCCTTTCGAAATGTTAGAGTTCATACCAAAGACTTACAAGCCACACCACTGCAAGATAGTGTCAATCTCTTATGAGACTAAGATGAAGGGTTGGCATGATAACTTGTCAAGGTATATTAAATGAGAGTATATGAAAAGATGGTGAAAACATTTAAGACGATCATGCAATTTCGCATGATAAAGACAAAGACTCCTTGGCATTGGTTGTAGAAAGCTCACCGTAGAATGGGGTGAGTGGGGAGGGTAACATCATTCTCGCTCCCTATGAGATGATTGGAGGGCACTTTGGACAGATTGAAGGACATAGTATGATTGACAAACTCCAATATTGAAGTAGTGGACACAGCTTAAAATGACTTGCCAATGAAAATACCATATAAAAGGGAGATGGAATTATCCGACAATAAGGATTTTTAGGATGATTCAAGGGGCTTGAAGGAACCCGTTAGGTTGAGGAATGGAGAAGGATGGTCACATAGAGGTTGAGTCATATTTGTCAAAAGGACAAACCAAAGCTAAAGATAGACCAAAAGAGTTAAACACCCCAATGCCACAAAAGAGGAGGGAAGAATTGAGTCCTGGTGAGGCCGTAAGAAACAAAGGAACATACAAAGTGCCATGTGACTAAGCGCCCAACAAAGACAAATACAAGTGTGAAGTCTTGGGTGCAGTGGAGAAAAAAAAAGATTAAGATGTCAAGGACAAGACTCCATAAAGCTTGGAGGAAGAAATAACTCACACCAAAGGAGGGAGATTCATGAGCAAATGCCAAAGGTTGGCATGATGAAAAGCGAAGTGGAAACTCTAGGTTGTGTATCTAGCTCTGAGAAGTGCCCATGCAAGACATGAAGATAAACGTAAATGATTATGTGGAATGGTCCAATAGCAAACATAAAGATAATCATTCGTGGAGCGCAGCTTTCATAGGAGGCCTCTCGAGAAAGGGAACACCAAAACCCAAGAAGGGAAACACATGACACATTAGACAAAATTTTGATTACAATGTGCTAGAACCAACATTCAATATGCCTACATAAGCGGTAGAGATAGTGGCGATGAAGTAAGGTACACCCATAAAACAATTAGTGATGTCCAACCCTAAGAAGTTAAGCACATCGGATACAAGGGTAGCAATGGTAAAGTTGACAGTGGAATATGCGCTTAGAGGTGCGTAATTGTAGGAAAAGGTGAGCAAGTGGGAAAAAGGCCAAACAAGAAAAGAGCGAATTGCAAAAATCTTAGACGGAATTGGCAAAAACAAATAAAAGAGGTGAAGGAACCCTAGAAATAGTCAAGCATAGACCACAATTTTGAGATGGAGTTAATATGAGTGGAATGACAGACGCCAATAAAGTAAGCGCAACCATGTTGAAGCTTTTGCACGAGGCCCTAATAGTCCAACCCATTGAAGAAGAGTTGAGCGCACAACAAATAGAAAAAAAATTGCCATTTTTGGAAAGGGTCCTAGGAAGATGTAGCAAAAAAAAAACTTGCATGAGCCATAACTTTCATTTTTTGGCTCTGTTTCAAGTGTCGTTTTCTCTAAAAGTGTATATTTTCTCGAGCTCTACACATTGATGGCAATATTTTTCTTATTTTCATAAAATCCATTTTTGCACCTTTTTGGACCAAGCAACTTCTTGCAATCTTCTGAAAGAATCATGAGCTTTGATCGCCTGTAGACAGATTAGTAATTAAAAATACAACTATGCGAGTATTCCAACTATGGTATATACAACTTATATAGTATATTGTACATTGTATACATTTATATAAAATACATTATTTAATTTTATACAATCTATAACATACACTATAAATTTAATTTTATTCGTTTTGTATATACTGTACATTATTATAAATTTATAGTTAATAGTATAACTTGTCTTTTATCTTGTTTTTCATATACATAATATGTGGTTTATAATTAAATTCCTATTTAGAAGGCTGAGATTTATATATTTTTTAATTTTTATATAGTTTTTGTACTGCCGTATCCAGGGTCAAAAAAAATTTGCCGTTTCCGCGTATTGGATACCCCGCTCCCACTCCCATATCCAAAACGTTTGCAACTTAGAACAAAAGTAGAAAGGGGATGGATAGTCAAAACTCACAAAGGTAAAGGAGGTTCATCACCAAAAGAAACACATAATCAAAACCATGACTACACATAACCTTGCATCAAATCTTTTAGAGAAGCAAGATCTTCTTCACCAAAGAATTTTGTCTCTGCATTGGTGGTGCATATTAAGTCCAACTCATCGTATAACATGTCTCTTTTTGTAATGTCCCCAATGGACACTATTTTACCCCTAAACAGATTTTAGACAATCCCAACTTTAAATATGCAAAATACAGACAAATTGCAGCCAAACAAAAATCTGATTTTTGCAGAAAATTAAATCTAGGGCAGCGAACAGAAAATAATGGATAACTCCAAAAATACTTGCTCAAATCTCTTGAAATTTTAAATGGAGCTTGCTAATACAATAACAGATATTATAGAACTGTTTTTGGAATTTTTCGAATAACAGAATGCTGCCAGAAATTTACAGCGTGCCCTAAACAACTGAAAACTTCTAAAATTAATATCTTTTGCTAGAGAAGTCCAAATGAGCTGAAACTTTGGATCTTGGGCCACAAAAATATGAAGAATAATATTCCAAAAATAGTTTTTGCACAGCAAACATGAAACCCTAATTTTGCCCTAAAAAGTAGGTCGCCCAACACATTTAGGGCATCAATTCAGCTCCAAACTTGACAAGCTAGGGTAGATCTCTCACTACCAAAGAATGCCCTGCTAGCTAGGGATGGATCTCTCACCACCGAAGCTAGGGTTCCTGTGGGATCTTACTCCACAAGCTGGATATTTGCAAACAGCAGTTGCACATGAAAGAATATGCATAAGCTACAAGCTTAAGACACAAATTAGAAAATATTAAATGGTATGGAATATTTTTCCTTCAAGTCGACTTCTCCTTATAAAGGAAGGAGAGACCCAAAACAACCTCTACAATATCCAATTAGTTCCCAAGGATTTTCCCTATGCAAGCATTTAATATTTTCCCATATTAAATGTTTTTTCCAACAACTTTTTCCCTCCTAATGCAAGTCGCATTTTTCTAGGGGAAATACATAGTAAAATGGGCATTTATCCTTTCTATGTTCCCATTCCCCCTTCTAAGGCAAGTCGCCTTTTCACCTAGGATGGATAACAATTTATATTTGGGCCTTTTCCATCCTTGATTTAATAATTATTAAGTCATATAAATTATTATAAGTGCTCTATATATTTTTTTCTTTTATTAATGGCACTTTATAATAATTAAATATAACTTAAGCCACCCTTATATTTTTCCTTTGGCCGTCGGGTTGACAAAATAGGCCAAAGGTCTTCGAATGGGAAGGGGATATTACAACCTTGGAATGAAGATCTCTCTACTCTCCTAGAATGTTAGAGGGATCGCTATTCCCAGTCATAAGCACTTTGTGCATGGTGTTCTTTAGAGAATTAGGCTATCTATATTTTTCTTACAAGAATTCAAATCAGTTGGATTTGAACTACGAAACAAAATGAGCTATTTCTGAACGGTCCATTTTGGATGATAAATCACACTCGTGGTTATGTTAGAGTGGTGTTGGGAATCAGCCCATCACTACAACCCTATATTACAAACCATGGAATAGATCCAGACGGACGATGTATGTGGATAACAATGTCGATTTAGAATAACGTGTATGGTCTTTGTGCAAGATATGCTTCTAAATTAAGCATCAATCGCATTCAGCTATGGAACTGGCTCCAATCCACCTTACCAACTGTTGAATCGATTTTAGGAGGGGACTTCAATATGGTTGAATGGGAAGGGAACAAGGCTAGTGGAGTTGGCACAGACATCTCAAGGACTGAAAAACGGGCTTGGGAAAGATGCAAGACTTCACTTCAGCTCTTTGATCCCAACTGGGGGAAAAAAGGAGCTGCAAGAGCTGGTTGGTATACTTGAAAGAACTTTCGACATGGAATTTAAAGAATACAAGCAAAACTGGATGGCTTCTATGGTCACAAAGAGCTCTTATTTGCTGGTCCTTCTCATCTAGTGGAAGCTCTCATAGGTGAAACAGGTTCAGATTATGTACCAATCTAGATAACCATATCCATAGGCTACTCTAGGCAAGAATCTCATTCGTTCTTGTGTAAGTTAAATGTATTTCATCTGCAATCGGCAAATTTTCATGCATTGGTCCATCATATCTAGAACTTAATGCCCCGTCCTCAAGGAGAGACGAGATGGAAATTGTGGTGGGAATCAGCTGTCCATAGAACTATCAAATTCATCTAGGGTTGGGGACACATGATAGCAAGGAAGCATAGATGTTCTTTGCAAGCAGCTAAAACCCAGCTGATAGCAGCCTGCAGTTCTTTAGAATAAGATCTTAATAATGAATCTCTTCAAGAGGAAGTTGCTCTCTTGGAAAAGATCATTCGACAAGATGAAGAATACGTAGGTCGAGGAGCAAGAGTGCGTGACCGTCTACAAAGTGGATTCAAGAAGAAGATGAAAGCTCTAAAATTTTCTTTCATTACCTAAAGAAAAAAATCAAATGATGAAAAAATCCTTGGCACACGTTGACTTGATGGTACTCTTGCAAAAGACCCAGCTGAGATTAGGTTGCTTTTTTAGCATCATTTTCAAACCATATTTTCACCATATTTAACATCACTAGAGATTCTCGATGCACGAAATACCTGTCACAAAGTAATATCAACTTAAGTGACTTCCTGTGACCGTAATAAACTAGAGGAAGTCCTTACAAAAGAGGAATTGTATGTTGCTCTCTCATCTATGTCGAATGGCCAAGCTTCTGGCATTGATGGTTTACCTTGTGAATTTTACTAAGAACTCTGGAACACAGTTGGAGATGATTTCACACAATCAGCAAGAGAAGAGTTCTCTTCTGAGTCCCTATCAGAATTTCTCAACCAAGGATTTATCAAACTCATTCCCAAATCAGCTGCAAGGGACACAATAGGAGGATGGAGACCTATTACACTCTTAAGTGTTGCTTAAAACATATTAGCCAAAGCTTTGTCCCTCAGAATCAAAAGCATTGTTAGCAGGATTGTACGCAAGAAACAAACAAGCTTCGTACAAGGTAGGTTTATCCTCGACAATGTTTTATCTACCTTTGAAGCAAAGGAGTGGGCATGTGAGACAGGTCAAAAATCCTTTTTCTCAAAATTGATTTCAATAAAGCCTGTGAAAGTATTGATTGGACATTCATAGCAGAAATGCTTCAAAGTGTGGGCTTTGGGAAGAAATTTGTCAAAATGATAAACACTGTGTTTTCATGTGCTTCGCCCTTTGTGGTTGTTAACAATGTGATGTCACCAAGAATTATGTTGCATTGTTCAATCAGACAAGGCTGTCCACTTGCTCCTTACCTTTATGTCCTCACTGCAGATGCCTTAGTGTATTTGTTGGAAAATGCTTGCATACAAAACAAAGTGCAAGGTAATTACTTACCAAATGTTTCACAAATGCCCAAATAACCATTTTGCTGATGATTCGCTTCTATCTAACCAAGCTTCATCAAGTTCTATCACAAGAGTTAAAAGTTGCTTGGATACTTTTTCTAAAGTATTTGGTGCCATTGTCAATCACCACAAGACTGAATTTTGGCTTGTTGTACTTGATACCCACCCTCAAGGGATCACGCCATAATGGAAATATGTTTGTCCAGGTAACATCGTCAGATACTTAGGTATCTAAAATATCTAGTCGGTTGACATGTCAGACTAGGTGTTGCAAAAATTTCAATTCAAACTAAGTTATTGGCAGCATAAAGAGCTCTCTTTTGTTGGAAAGCTAATTGTATTGAGTAGAATTCTTCAAGCAATGCATGTCTACTACATCTCATGTCGGCTTCCTTCTAAAACCCAGTTAATTTGACTAGAAAGGATTCTGAGAAATTTGTTGTGGTCAAAATATGGAGTTACAGGTCTCCCTCTAGTCCAATTGTCAGTGTGCATTATGCCTAAAGAAATAGGAGGCTTGGGGGTACAAGACATTAATAGTCAAGGATATATATAGTGTGGTAAATTAATTCCTTACTTCCTGGAAGGTTCTTCAACCAGGAAAATCATGTTACAACACGGAATATTGACAGCACATCATATAAAGAAGATCAAAGGCAAATTTGGACTCATGACATAATATTGGACCCTCTCATTTTCAACTAAATGGATCATACATACTCCGTAGCATTTGGAACACCTGGAAAAGAGTCACAGGATTTTTAACATGGCAGATGAATGGGGCTCATACTGCCTGGGATCTCAGTAACAGATCAGCTTGGTCTTGGAAACTCCAAGCTACATTGATTGCTTTTATAGCTCATTTTCAGGCACACAAACTGAGCAAAAAGGGAATACTAGTTTGGAAGGATCTTTGGGATGCCAACACAAGAGACTGGAAAGACTGGAGGACTCTGACTAGAGACTTTGCATTAGACTCTATTGGTGGACTGATGATTAAAGAGGTCCGTAACCTTATTCCTCCTAAAGATACCTTTAAGCTATATTTGGAATTGAAAGGTCCTATATGGAGAGACTGGAGATGGACTTATAATTGCCCCATATTCCAATATGATACACATCGGCTTTACCATTTCATCCACCAGAGAAATATTTTTGTCACCTATCCTCAATACCAGATGGCTCGCTTTTGACATTGAATCTTTATGGACACATAGGCTCCAAAGTGTTTGGGTGATTAAGGTGGCTTACAAATTAAGGATGTTCGCTTGGCTTGTTATTTATCAAGGATTACAAAAAAGGCATAGATTTCTAAGAGTGGTGTCACAAACGGCTTCTTCGCCTATTGCACAAAACTAGAAACTAGGAAACACCTGATGTGGGATTGCACCTTTGCCAAATCCCGCTAGCATGAAATTCAGTTGAGGCTAGCAAGAATTTTTCAGTGTCATCTTCAAAGGAGAGTTGCTCTTGTTGGAGATTCCAACTCGTTGATTCAAAGACCTTTTGCAAATCTTTGGCAATGTGTGCAAATCTATTACAAAATTGTTGCTATATTTCTTAGGCTGAATTCATAGACCTACTTTAAAATTCATTTTGCATCTATGTTAATTGTTTAGGTTTAATATATCACATCCACCTCTGTGCACATCAGCTCTAACTAAAACAAAAGATCATAATAAACTAATAATCGCGTATAGTTTATGCCGATGTTGCAAAAAGCATTTTGGTATGAAATTAGTAGTTACCAGTCATGTTATCATATAAGTATAATCTGAAATTAATATCATGCATTTTTAAAGCATTATCTTCTTCACTTTTAAATTATTTTTTACTTGGAAACTAAACATAATATTTGATGTTGACGATAAAGAAGAAAATAGAAGTGGTAATGATGCAGATGACTATGATGATGATGAAGAATGATGATTAAAATGTTGACACGATATATTTTATTTAGTTTTTACATGAACTCTTTCATACGATGAAAACAATGATATCTCCATACACATAGTTAAAAGATTGTATTAAACTTTGAAATTTTTAATTTATAGAATTTGAATTAGTTTTCATTTTTATGAAGAATGACCTAATGCTAATTGTTTCAACAATTATTATTAGAATTTAAATTGTACAAATTAACTAATTATAATAATAAATCATAACAGATTCATAATATTTTAAGCAATATTAAAATTTAATCATAATTAAAAAACTAAAATTTCCAAAATCACTATTTTACCATACTCCTGAGGCACTTCAATTCTTTATTTTTATGGATAGTTACGTAATACTATTTATTTATCGAATTATTATTAGAATAAGAAATTAAATTTTCCAAATAATATTAATATTAAATCGTATTTAAAAACTAAAATATCCAAAATCACTATTTATTTCCTGACACAAACCCCCTGACACATCATAATTTTAAATTCGATATTCCTGACGCAAAAAAATAATGACAAAAAAAGAGTCAACACAAAACATCCAATTCCCAAAAAGTCCACCAAATTAAAATTAAACCTCTAATGCACAATATTGTGACAAAAAAAGGTCATGAAAAGCACCGCTAAAAACTGCCACTAAATTTCTGACATGTGAGCGTCACAAGAAAAAAATGTCAGTTAGCATCAAGAGTATGGCACAAAACAGCGTCAACAAAAGTTTTGCTTCAAGACTCAACTACAGAAAAAAATGTACGGCATTTTGATGTAAAAGTGATGAGAAATCACCAAAATCTACTTGTGGTAGAAGGCTACAACACCTCATCATTTGGATTTGAATTAAATTTATAGCTTGACGACGGAGTCCTTTACTTTTTTATTTTCCTGCATTTGTCTTTTCACCCTTTTCAATCAAAATTCTTTGATAGCATGTATACTTATGTTGATTGTAACATATTATTAAACATCTGACCTGCCTGTCAGTAAGAAACATTCCTGTTACATGCACATAATAAAAGTATAGTGCTCAACCTAAATAAATGTTAATCCTTTTTAAGATTCTTGAACCTAACCAGACTCAAGAATTGTAACTTTAAAAAAATCAGAAACATCAAACATCAAAGTGGCCATTCAAAAGAAAATGAGGTAAGGAGATCTTTTATTTTCCATAAATAGCCCTCAAGACTAAGGCACGATGCAAAATCAGAAAATTAAAGCAGCTGGGTATATGTTTTGTAAATTTGAAAAGACTTCAAATGACTTCCCATCATACTAAGTGAATATAAGGAAAAACCATCAGTAAGGTGGAAATAAACAACAAAATGTGCTATTGATGAAAATGAAGCTAAAGCCTCCATCTTCGGCCAAGAACCTGATTTGGGCAATTAATAGGACAAATAAAGGTTCTTGAAGCTGTCCTCACTTTAGCCAGAGAGACATTTCTCAAACCAATCTTGAAGCAGTAAAGATCTCAGAATGTAGATTTAAAATCTGAGAACCATAAATGAAGAAAATCACATGGAAAACCAAAAAGTCTTCAGCAAGGGAAGAAATAGAAAAACAGTGACATGTGCAGACAGACAAGATAACAATACAAGTAAAATAAAGGCATTTGATGAAGGTAAAATAAAGGAAAATTGTAGTTCGAAACCTCACTTTGATTTTCTAATCAAGGACCACACAACATCCACTTGTGAAGAAACAAAAACAGAAGCAAAAATTATTGGCGTGAGAATTATAACTACTAATTTCCTTGACAATGTAAAAACACATAATTCACAAGATGAAAGGTAAGAGTTCAAGAATTAAATAGAGACAAGAAATTATGACTAACAAGTTCTTAAAACGTCTACATAGTATGTGATAAATTTGTGAGCATCTAGGTGATTACCTCAGGTACATAGTGCATAAGCATGTTCTCAATACCAGACTTCAAAGTGAGTGCGGAGCTAGGACAGCCACTGCAGGCCCCCTGCATTTTCAATTTGACTACACCAGTTTCCCTAGAAAAATAAAAAGAAAAAGAAAACAAGTAAAACCTCCTTAAAAATTAGCTTAACCTGATAAAAGGGTGAAAATTCAAAAGTCCTATACTCATTTTCAAGTGTATATTGTACCACGAATAAAGATTTTAATAATTCAAGCCTAAAATGTATACTATGACAGCTTAAAGTTCAAGTACAGTGTAGAATCCTACGGATCAAAGCCACAATATTCAATATCACCACCATCATCCTGTACAGCTGGTCGTATACGTGTCTCTAACAATTCTTTTATCATGGCAACAGTCTCATCATCATCCTGAAAATACAAGAAGATAAAATTTTAAAACATTTGCATAGAATTGAAAATGAAAAATATAGGGTAATTATTGAAGTTGTTTTACAGGTATAAAATTCATGTAAGAGAACCTATGCAACAGTTTTGAGATCATCTACATCCAATATGGAAGATTAGTAGATTATTCTTATTTGAAATTTGAACATCAAGATCACTCGCATGAAAAGCACCTTATGCTTTGAAACCATGTTTCCAATATACTTGACTAAACAAGTCTGAAAAAGTTCAGTAGTCTATAATTCTGATCAGGATATAATTCTATTGAAAAATTAATATCATGACTAAAGATGAAAGGTGAACCAGCACTATTGCACCTATCAGAAATAGCATTCTAGCATGTAATTTTAGATGACATATCTATGGGAGCATAAACAGACATGATAAAAAGACATTAAGTATGCCCATCAGAGAAGTAACCACATATCCCCTTCATTCCTGAATTATAAGAATTCAATCAATATTTTGAAATTACCCAGATGATAGCAACAATGATTGCAGAACGTTTAGATATCTGTGCTGAATGCTTCTGAAACCTCTTAGACACTTGCTCCACCCTAGGAGAATCTAGACTAGTTTCTTGTAACTTTAGAATTGGTCGCTCTTTTGTAGACAAGCAGAAATGGCTCATCTCTTGATCTTGGAGATCAAACATCTAAACTTTACAAGAAATAATAAGTATAAGTGAAGCTTTGATTCTGTTGTGTTGGACTGTTCCCATCAAATTCTACATATCAGTTGCAATGCTCCTGATCGATATGAGAGTTATGTACTGCATTTTCTTTTCCCCTGGAATTCATTAAATTCCAAGACATTGCCCCTAATGAAAATAAGAATGTTTCTTGCATAATTTATTTTCCCAGTTACTTAAAGTCTGCACTCTTTAATTGATTTGGGTTCATAAAAAAATCAGCATGCTCCTTTATATATTCAGTCAATTCATTTTGCTAATTAGGAAAGTATATTACATGCATCTTTATGGAAGAACTGGGAGTGTTATTTTAGGATTTACCTCTGTAATGGCAGTATCCTTGGAAGCTCCCACTTTCGAGTCAAAAACAACGGTTGTCCTGATGAATAAAAATCCATGACTGCTGCAAATATTTCAGGTTTCAAAATGTCCCATGAGACCTGCTCTGATTTAGTTACTGTTATATAATCAGATCCAAAGTAAACGCGTGCAACACCTGTAAATGCACATCAAATGAAAAATGATCAACTTTAAACCAAATCACTGGAGGTATAAAAAGCACCATCGAAAATAGTTGATAAACACCAATTAGAACTTATATCTAAGTTCAAATGCTGAAATTCCCATAATCAAATGAAAATATTACAAACAGATTTGACAGTTACCTTAAAAATATTACAAACATATTTAACTATACCCGAACAAGCAGAAACTTCCACAACAAAGCTTGCCTCAAAACTGTTACGGCCTTAGGTAGGACTCCACTAGAAGAATAACCAGTATGAATTCAGACTATTGAAGGGTGGCTGAGACCAGAATCAGTAAACGAAATACAAACCAAATCAAAATGGGCAGATGACCTCATCGTTTATAGTTTGAACTTTGACCTTACGATGATGTTATTCGTGTTTATATCTACATAATGATATCAGCATTGCATTGATTAGAAAATTTCTAAAGTTGAGTATAAGAAAGTCTATTGTCTCTCTGGACTGAACTAGAATTAACAGGTCTATGCTAACTGGGCCAACATGTGCCACATCACAATTTCCTCATTACATCTATATACGATCATTAAATGCATCATTCAAGTCAATCACCTCTCCTTTGAACAGAAAAGAAGAAGGCAGAAAAAGGAAATTAAGGACAGGTTGTACTGCTGTTGTGCTGTTGTCAGCACAGCTGACAGTGAAATCAATAAACATTTAACGTATTTATCGATTGTATTGAACAGTACATTCATTAAACTGTTATGACCTGTTTACCATGTTTATGATTGCAATGACCAGACTGCTGTTGACTAAGGGACTACTGCCTTGAACAGAACTTCTGTTGTTAGTGTCTGGATGGTCTGCTGTTTAACAAAAACTGAAGATAACTTTAACTAGACTACTGATCTTGTGTTTTGACTATCAATAATGATGGTAATATGCCGTGTTCCAAATAACAACAGAAAAAAGAACTGCAAATACAGAATAGAATAACTTATAAAATGGGAAAATAGAGGCACCTACTCACCCGAGAGTGGATTGCACCTGCAAATATGTCTATAACACAGGAGTTCTCCCAAAATGGCGGCTCTCTATTGGCATTATATGTTGAAATGGTAAACCATACATTTTTAAGATTTACTCCACCTTTTATATCAAAACCACAAGAAATTCTACTCCATTCCTGACTCAAACATCCACCAACTGATGCAGGAACATCCCAAGGAAAATCTACGATAAAAGGGGAGATAGGAAATTAACAGTGTTATGCGGGGACATGTTCCTAGATTGTGGTAGCGCCCCTAATGTTTGGGGGACTTGGGGACTTGGAGGGGACGTCCCCAATTTTTTTAAATCTTTCAAAAGTTTTCTGATGTTTTTACTTTTAAAAGCTGTTATTTTTACCAAGAACATTAAATTATAATCTTGGAAGTACCTAAAATACATTAAATACATGTCCCCGTCCTTGAGACTTAGGCAACTATGGAGATTAGTGTGGCCCTTCGTCAAGGACTCGATCGTCTACAGGATTAGGGAGTTGGAAGAATTTAAATGAAGTCCAGGTCTTTATGATAGATGTTCCTAAAATCTGACTTGTGTAAGGCAAACACAGTCAAAATTTAATGTGTATATTTCCTTGCTTTTAGATGTAGGTAAGATATCAGGAAAAAGGTAGCAGCAGTCTATTGGAGTAGAGAATATAGACTTAGGAGATTAATCATAAGAATAGGTTGCAAAATAGGCAGAAAAAAGGAGATCAGACCAGCTGAATATGCAGCAGGGTCTGAAGCAGAAGGATTGAATCTTGTGTACTAGTTTATGTTTCATGAGTAGAACTGAAGTTTGTAGTGAAATCTTTCATCTATGTGCTGTTCCAGGTTGTATGTGACATTTGTAAAATTTTGCAGCATAGTTAACAGTGTTTTATTGCAGGTTTAAAGTGTGAATAGGTGTTATGCCCCATCATTTTGGTATCAGATCAGGTTAAATCCAGGTTAAATCCCGCAGAAAATTTGTGTTGTAATAGAGAAAATGACAATATGCATCCAAGAAAGGGGGCATGGAAAATCTTGTGAGAGAGATGTGAGCCTTCAGATAAAGGTTAGAGGAAGTTGCAGCAGAGAGGCCTGGAAGAAAAATTGAGTTTGATGAAGAGCCTGAAAGAAGAGGAAGAGCAGGATAGGAAGGAGAAGATCCTCAGTGGGCATTAATAAATTGTTTGAGATCTTTTAAAGAAGCTGATAGTTCAGTAAAAATGGAGGTTCCTTCCTACAATGGTAGTTTGAAGGCTGAAGAGTTGATAGATTGGATCTATGAAGTGGAGAGATACTTTGAATGGAAGCAAATGGTTGATCCAAAAAGAGTAAAATTTGCAGCCACCAAGTTGAAAGGGCATGCTGCCATGTGGTGGGATCACTTGCAAAAGGATAGGGTTAGGAAAGGGAAGGAAGCCATAAGGACTTGGAATAAAATGGTATCCAAGTTAAGAGGAAAGTTTCTACCTGTATATAACAAGCAAGAGCTTTTTAAGAAATTTCATGGATTGAAACAAAGAGAAAAAATAGTCCACGAGTATTCAGAAGATTTTTATAAGCTTTCTATTAGAGCTGCGATTGATGAAGATGAAGAGCAACAAGTTGCTAGATACGTTGGGGGTTTGAAAGAAGAGATCAATCTGCATATATTAGGTACAGTAGAAGAAAATTTTCAATTAGCACTCAAGGGTGAGGAGAAATTAGCTAGAAATCATCAGAAAAGACCCTTTGAAAGAAGAGGAACACACACACCAAATAGGGGTAGAGGAGCATTCTTTTTCCAAGTGGTGAGGTTCAAAGAGGAGAGGGATTTAGATATTCTAGAGCCAATGAATTCCCAAGAGGGAAGGATAGGGGAATCTACCAATAGGCAAGACCAAATTTCTAGCAGGGAAACTACCAACAAGCAAGACCAAATTTTCAGCAGAGGTGGATATCATCAACAAAGGGGAAGGAGTTTTGGTGAAAGAAAGGCTTATAATATCCCAAGGAGGCCACTCATTTGTTTCAGATGTGGAGAAGAGAAGCATTGGGCCACTGCATGCCATCGTCGTGACCATAGACAAGAAGGAGTTGAGCCAAGGGTTATATGGCTGACCTCAAGCACTCAAGAGATCAGAGAAAATCTGATGATGAAGGGGATTATGATGACTCCCATCAACGAAGGACGACAACAAATTTGAAGACGACAACAAATAACTTTATCTCCACAACCAGTAAGTGAAACTGAAGATGATCGTTGGAACAAAGTGAAAGGCTGAAGGTAAGTGTTTAATTTAATTATAGACAGCAGGAGTACTGAAAATATGGTTTATGAAGAAATGGTTAAAAAGTTGAATTTAGTTTGTAACAAGAATCTAAAACCATACAAATTATCTTGGTTCCTAAAGGGTCGTGATGTAAACACAAAATCAAGCACTTGGGTACATTTCTAGGTCCTAATCACATACTACTATTCATATGATTCCTAAGTGAGAAAACTAGCAATTAACAGCTATCTTTGGCCTTTTGTTTGTGTTTCATGTTTTCTATTTGGCCTTTTACACCCTACATGTTCCCAATCAAGTATTTCACTTATTTGTCTTTTATGACTCTAGACACCAGTGCCCTCGTCCTTCTAGGCGCCCCCAACCTCTTTCTACTTTACTCGCTCTTTTTGGGCATCTTATTTTCTTATGGGTCGGCCTTCCAGTTGTCAATTGCAAAATTCAACCAAGGGAATCATATAAATACAAAGCTATGTGACCATAATAAATGACCAAACTCTAAGCATTTACTATCATCACCTAAGCTTGCATTCAAAGGCATTTAAGAGCACTAAAGACATTCATCTAACATCCATTCAAGGGACAAGGGACTGCATTTTCTGCATACACTGCATAGGAAGGGGAAGTCCATTATTCCATCCACACATCTACTTACATTGGTACATCTAGCTATTGCCTGCTATCACACATTCTTGCACAAGGGCTTCCTAGGGCACGATTCTATCACACATACACAAGAACTACATGGAGTCTGAAATGTAGTGCAGCGCTTGATTGTAAGCTCACTCAATCGGGTAACATTCGATGTAATTTAAGGGTTTTGCAGTCATCTTCTCTTTGCATGGTACAGTAATTCAGTCATCATCCAACAACATACAAGCGACCAAAAGTGAAGGTTAGTGACATTTGTGTGACATAAGAAAGACCACTTCCAAGCTCTATGCGGTCACAAGCGCCCAGTAGAGGTCCCTAGCACCTAGGCGCCCTAGTCCGGGCATATCTAGCAGTTCCAAAAATTTTTGTGCTCAATTGCGACAATTTGCATTTTTTGTTCATAAATCTTCCAGTCCAGAATAGTCCCAGGGATAGTGTGAATCAACTAAGTCTTTCTTTCTCCCTCTTGCACTTAGGGTTTTAAATTTATTAGCTTGCTTGCTTGTGTCAAATATGTGCTTTATTGTTTATTTATCATACGTGACTCTGTAATCAAGGTTTTACAAATTCTATATTTGTTAAATCTTGTGGTGAACCCATTCGTTCGGGCCCCACCTTGCTTCTAGACATTATTGCAATATTCTTATCATGGCTCAATCTTATGAACCCTTTACTGAAGAACACCTTCAGGAGCTCAATGCTCATCTTGTTAAACATCCTCAAGATCTAGATCTGCTCTTATTCGTTGCTCGTGAGGAGGCCACCAATCTTGTTGAGCTTAATGTTCCTACATCCACTACCGCTTTTATGCTTATTGCTACTCAACCCCCTAGTTCCAACCTTCCATCTTCTACTGTTCCCGTATTTGTTCCTACTCCCACCGAAAACTTCACTCTACCTCTTGTTTATCACACACGGAAAGTATCTTCCGTTGGCACTCAAGACCTAGCTTCTCTCTATCAGGATCTCCAAGTTCAAATCTATCAACTACAAGCAAGCTACTTCTTATGCATCTCCATCTCTTGATTCCACATTACTACTTCATACTCCTTTCGCACCCGCCATTTCCACTTATGCACTTCCTCCAAACTTCGTCACTCCCAAGCTGCCCACCTTCAATGGCCATGGTGATCCTCAAGAGCATTTCATGTGGCATGTCTAGATTATGCAGATGATCATACTTTACTAGCAAAGCTCTTTCCTAGAAGCCTTCAAGATTATGCTATGCGTTGGTTCTACGATCTACCTGTCCATTCGGTAACATCATTTACGCATTTAGCTAATGTTTTTCTCGCTCATTTTTCAATCAATATCGGTTCTAAGATATCCTATGCTCAACTTGCACAAATTAAATAAGGATCTAATGAGCATCTAGCGGATTATGTGTTACGATATGGGAACTAAGAGAAGAAATATTCTAGAAACAAAAAGCCAGAATTAAGTGGCTGAAAGGTGATAAAAACACTTCTAATTCCATAAATATCTTCTAGCTCATCAGTCTTATAACCACAAGTTGCATAATTTGATAAAGAGGATGGTACCCTTTAACCACTACACAAGAAGAAATCCAGCACTTAGCCATACAATACTTTTTTGAGATCTTTACTGCAACTACTCTGGATAGGTATGCCCAACAACAATTGCTTAATATTATTCCTACTCTGGTTACTGAGGCAGACAATACTCTCCTCTTGAATCCGGTTCAAAAAGGAACTTCAAACTGTTGTTTGGGCCATGAAAAAGGGGAAAACACCAGGACCTGATGGCTTTCTCGATAGAATTCTATCACGAATTCTGGGACATTATCAAAAAAGATCTTCTGGAAGTGGTGGAAGAGTGCAGACAAGCAAAGACTGTTCTTAAGGTCATAAACCACACCTATATTGCTTTGGTTCCCAAGAAAGAGGAGGCTTCTACCCTTTCAGAATATCGTCCTATAGCTCTATGTAATGTGCTCTACAAAATAATTACAAAAGTTATAGCTGAAAGGCTGAAATCTATTATTGACAAAGTTATATCTCCAGAACAAGGTGGATTTGTTCCTCATAGACAAATTTTTGATGATATTGTTCTGGCTCAAGAAGCCCTCCATTCCATGGATATTCAAAAGAAACCAACTATGTTTTTAAGGCTTGATTTGTCTAAAGCTTATGATAAGGTAAGTTGGTCTTTCCTTATGGACATCCTCCTGCGCTTTGGGTTTTCTCCTCTCTGGGTTCAGTGGATACAAGCATGCATCTCATCGGCTTCTTACTCAATTTTGGTCAATGGAATTCCTACAACTAGAATTTTTGCAACCCGGGTATAAGGCAGGAGATCCTTTATCTCCATTCTTGTTCATTATAGTTGCAAAATCTTCTGGTAGACTCTTCTCTACAACAAGAGTCTAGAGGAAGTTGAGGGGTATTAAATTGGCTACACAGGTGGACCCATTGTCCCACTTGCAATTTGTTGATGATTCTTCTATCATGGGGGAAGCGTCTTTGAAAGAAGCTACTCAAATCCATAAAAATTGGAGCTCTTTTCAAAGGCTACTGGTCAGGATATCAACAGGCACAAGTCAAAAATTATTTTCTTCCATTGCTCTCCCAGGTTGGAACAGACATTTTGACGAAGCTTGGCTTTCAGAAGGGCACACTACCTCTTAAATACTTGGGTATTCCATTGGACTCTAAAAGATTAACTGATTGGGGCTGGCTACCTGCTAAAATTCATCAGAAATTTAGTAATTGGACTAATAGATGGTTATCCTCAGGGGGAAGAATAACTTTGATTAAAGTTGTGTTGCAAGCTATTCCTATTTATTTTGCTTCTCTCCTGAACATCCCTGCAACAGTTTTGCACCAGTTAGATTCTATTAGTCAGAAATTCTTGTGGTCAGGCACTCAACAGGTTCGAAATGGCATCTCGTGAAAGAGGGAGGATTGGGCTTTAGAGCTAGTGTGCCGAATAACAAAGCCCTGTCAACAAAGTTATATTGGAGATTGCTGCGAAATCTGGATCAGCTGTGGAGTACCAATATTAGAGCAAAATATACTCAGGGCATGAGGCCTCACGAACTAGTCCGACACTCTTTACCTTGAGGATCACCCATTCTCTCAGTTCTCAGACTAGGTGAAGAAATAATCAAAAAACACTTGTTTTGGAAAATTGGGAAAGGAGAACACGCAAATTTCTGGACTGATTCGTGGGATGGTCACCCACCTTTGATTGAACAATATCCACATCTTACAAATATTATGAATACTCTACATGGACAAGGAAAGCAAAAGGTGAGTCATTATATACAGCCAACATATCAAGGTAGAGAATGGATTTCCCCATCCTTGTGGCAGCTCAACTTGGATAATGATCAAGTTCATTTTTTTCAAACACTCCTCCGAACAGGATCCTTCCTATCAATTCTGAATCAGATACCCTGGCATGGGGAACAAAGTCGAACGGAAAGTATTCGGTGAGCGATAGCTAAAGAGTTTTGGCAGCTCCTTAGCCGCATCCTTCAAAGGATATTTTCATGGATCTTTGGCAACCCGCCCTATGGCCTAAGGTGAGATTCTTTATCTGGATTTTAATCTATAAAAGGGTACTTACAGGAGATAATTTGATGAAAAGAGGGATGGTTGGACCCTTTTGGTGTCCTTTATGCAAAGAAGCAGAGGAGACCCTGAATCATCTCTTTTTCAATGCCCTTTTACTTCTTCTCTATGGTACACATTGGTTGGTTGTCTTTCTGTTACTTGGAACTCCTCTATGAATCTAGTGGATACTATTAGAGGATGGAAACACTCTGTCAGGGATACCCAGGACTTTTCCAAAGGAATCTGGCTCACTCTCTCTTTTATGTTGTGGAATGTTTGGAAGGAAAGAAACAGACACATCTTCAAATCAAAAAGTAGAGACAGCTGGTATGTTATGGAACTGACCAAAAGTAACATTGGAGAAACTATAATGCACAATCTGAAAATTCCCTCCCCACCACCTGGAGAAGTGGAAAGTTCTGCTACAAAAATTCAATCTCAGTAATAGGCAACTCCAGACAAAGCAGTCTACTAAACAGAGGATGCCTTTTGGCCACAAAACATGGTAACCACCCCCATTAAGATTCGTCAAAAGTAAACACCGATGGCGCAACTCGAGGAAACCCAGTCCAAATTTAGTATGGGAGGTTTCAAACAATCACATATCATCATGTGCCTCGGGTTAGAACAAGATGGTTGATGCTTTGGCTAATTGGGCATTAGATCATTCTAATATGATCAATTATGGCCATGTACCTTTGACCTAGTCGCCAAAGAAACGCCAACAGATTGAGCAGATCCTTTCTTTGAAATTGCATGATGGATAAATTCCAAATATGCTATTTCTCTACACTTATTTGTTATTGGAAATCTAAGGATATTTCCTCTAGTATAACTGTTTGACATTGTAATTTGTAATTTATACTTATATTAATATAAAAGTGGTGGTCTTTTTAAAAAAGAAAACCTTAGCTAAGATGTCTAATGTACTCGCGGACTCTGAATTGTAAGATCTTTTAGTCCAAAGTCTTTTGTCTACATTGCCAGAGCATCATCTTTGAAACCTCTCCATCATTTGATCAGCTATGTCATACTCTTAAGTTACGTGAAAGAAAACTATTATCTATGGGCAAGCTTAAATATCATGATCAAGCTTCATCTTCTAATCGGTTTCAAAGCAAATCAACTTTCAAGCCATCTACTAAGCCCACTGAAGCAAAAGCTATTGTTAACGATGTCTCTACTCCTGAAAATCTTCAATGACAGCCTCCAAAGCGTACATTCACAAAATTTCCTTGTGCTCCACATATTCTATTGCCACAACTTATTGAGAGCAATCTTATTACGCTTCCTCCATTTAATCTAGATCCATCTCGCCCTAAAGGACATAATTATAACGAAAATACTAGATGTGACTATCATCAATGTGTTGGGCATTTTATTGATCAATGTTTCAAACTCCGACATCTTATTCAAGATCTTATTGACAATAATGCGATCGAGTTCCCTGATCCTTCGGCATCTGTGTCGGTCAACAAAAATAAAAAGCTCAAAATCTTCAACGAGCATGACGAGCAAGTTGCACGACTCTTGACTAATCATAAATATCGTGCAAGTACCTCCTCCTTCATCGGGGCTCTTGATTTTCTAGTTGCTAATGTTGATGCATCGCCACCATTCATTGCCTTCTCTGATCACAATTATCATGCTACATTCTCTTCTGATACATTACATATTAATGCTTCTATCGGGCCTCATGCTATCAATAATACAATGATCGATTCATATGGGTGTGTGCTCTATTGCACTTCTTGTCACTATCAACTATCCACTCTCTCATATCTCATATCCAGTTCCCAAATCTTATGGTTTCATCAAGCTTCCAATTATAGTCGAGCCTCTCCCCATGTTTGTGCCTTTCATTGTGGCACTTCAATCGAAGGTTGTGACATACTCTTAGGTCTTCCTTAGCTCCGTGCCGCTAAAGTTATCATTTCCATGAATCACTTATGTCTCAAATTCATTCACAACAAGCAAGTTATCACCATCAAGGGTGTTCCGCCATGCACACCGTGGTCGCAACCTCCTCTTGAGGTTGTCATTGCACTAGCTAAAGCATCTAGGTCCCCTGGACCTCTCAAATCTAAGGCACATTCTGCACCTAGCTCACCCATTCGCACTCGACCTACACGTCTTTATCGGTCTACTAGTCCATCTTCTAGGCTTAAGTTTGCTATTCAGCTTAGCCCCTTCACATAGGAGTTCATTACCTTCTTCACCACGGTCTCTTTCACATAGGTGCTCATCACCTCCTCGGTCTCCTTCACATAGGTGCTCATCACCTCCTCGGTCTCCTTCACATAGGTGCTCATCACCTCCTAGGTCTGCTTCATATAGGTGTTCACCACCTCCTTCAGCACATAGGTCCCATTCACCGATACGTTGTCACTCTCATACATCTCCGATCTCAGAGCATGGTCACACGCCTTTATCTCCTCATACATTGGGTGGAGGACCCTTGCCCTTCACTTTTGTTGGATAGTTCGATCATCATCATACACTTGGGGGCATCATGCTTATTTCTCTCCCCTCTTCTAACATTCTAAGGTGTCTATCACTTTTGTTCATATGCTTTGTGCTTCATACTCTATTTCTAAGCATCATTACACTAACTTAATATGCTTTGTATCGTCACTACCCTATGACGCACTCTTGTATTAAGGTTCACACTTGACTGCTGAGGGCATACTACATCCATGAACCTCACACACTACACATTTCACGCTCCGCGCTTCACGATACATCTTTCTAGGCATTACATTCTCACATCATACTATCCTCTTCTACACTCTATGCTCTATGCTTCATTGATCTATTTCTCTAATGTATAGGTTCGGACCATTTCCCAATGACTCACTCTAGTTCTATGGTTCATTCTTGACTGTCGAGGGTCTTTTATAAATGAACCTCATCTCATACTCATTCACACCCGCTCGGGGCACATTGCTCCTATCACATTCATATTGCATACCATTCCATCTCACTCATTCATAACACACTGCATATCTTGGTTGCACTTACTCTTATGCTTACATGTTTCACATGCTAGATCGATAAATAGTATGTCAATATCTTTCTATATATACACATGCACATTCACTTGGTCTTTAGTTGTGGATGCAGACTTTCTATAGATCTTTACACACAACAATGATGCTTGGCACTGTACCTCTTACCAGTCCCACCGAGGCTCCTGGGGCATCTACATTTCTACTCTTACACATCACATGTGTTATTGTTCCATTATTTACTACTTATTCTTACTAGCACACTACTTTCCATTGATCTATACACACTTTGACATACTCTTTATCTTTCTAACATACTAATGGGTGTTTCATGTGCAGCATTTGTCTTGCACGAACTATTTGCCACCATGGTTGTCTGATACTTTGTTTGTTACTTATTTGCCATTGTTTTCCATCAGTATGTCATTATTTGTGGGCTATGCCCTTTGTCTTGTATGCACACTATATGCTTTTGGCCGCTTCACCCGATTGTCTTGTGACATTGTGAGCGACATCCCATGTATGAAACCCGCTTTTTGCGGTCTCTCTTTTGCATGCACATTAGCTTGTTTCACTACTTTGCTATGTCGTGTTTGCTTCTTTTTCTACTAACAAATGTTTCTAGCCATATTATTTGCATGTGCCTTGGTTTCTCCCATGCACCTTCCCTCCCCCTGCGGGTATAAGTTCAAATCAGTTCAGTCCTCTCCTTTGGGCAACATCCTCCTAATGACGTTGCATGCACCCCAAACAAGGGGGCATACATTGGGTGAATTAGTCACCCCATTCAAAGCAGCTCAAAGCTTCAAAGATATAGGCCCGCATGCATAAGAGCAAAACATAGTTACATCCACAGAACGCCCGCATTTTGACTTGGGTCCTTAGTTCAACATAGATGCCGGCGCCATACCATGCACACTAGCACTGGCCAGCGCTCTTGACCTTTATCGGGCATCTATGACCAGGGGCACCATAATTATTTTCTCGATCAGCACAGCCTCCTAGATCAGTTTTACAAGACAGAACAGGTCCTCCAACAAGAAGAATGCATTCTTTCTCCATTTCAAATACGGAACTAATACGGTACAACTCGAAACAAACAAGGGACACACCATTTGCAATGGTGTTTAGTAGGGAAGCATTCATGGAAGGAGAGTAACACTAGACCTCTCTCCCCAACACTCTTCTGTCGTGGCGTGAGATCGCCCAAAAACTTGCTCTTCTACAACAATTCAAGACATTTTCTATCCATTTCACTCTTCATGGATTAGGCGCACACTTTCATTTTTACACATTTTACCATACTTTTCACATGCTTTTATAGAGTTTTCCTAATACATTACTTTGACTACTCTTTTTCTCTTCTTTTGCACGCGTCCTCAATACGCAACAAAGCAGCAAGAATACAAGCTACAAGTACAACACGGTACAATACTATACGCTTCACCCCTAGGGTCACTTCCTCTTTCTTAGTTTCCACATTTCATTTTTTTATCACTCCACACTTTCACTTGTCTCCTCGATACGCTTTCGCCATCATGTTCTACACAGGTTATCAAGTACACATCTCTTATCTACTTTATGTTATCGAGTATTCACTCAACAACATAAAGTGGGGGCAAATGTAGACACAAAATCACGCACTTGGGTACATTTCTAGGTCCTAATCACATACTACTATTCATATGATTCCTAAGTGAGAAAACTAGCAATTGACAACTATCTTTGGCCTTTTGTCTATGTTTCTTATTTTCTATTTGGCCTTCTACACCCTACAAAATTTAATGTATTTCACTTATTTATCTTTTATGACTCTAGACACCAACACCCAACCAGACACCAAAGGTGCAGCGCCCTCGTCTTTCGGGCGCCCCAAACCTCTTTCTACTTTACTCGCTCTTTTTGGGCATCTTTTATCTTTTGGGCATCTTATTTTCTTATGGGTCGGCCTTCTAGTTGTCAATTGCAAAATTCAACCAAGGGAATCATATAAATACAAAGCTATGTGACCATAATAAAGGACCAAGCTCTAAGCATCTACTATCATCACCTAAATTTGCATCCAAAGGTATCTAAGAGCGCTAAAGGCATTCATCTAGCATCCATTCAAGGGACAAGGGACTGCATTTTTTTGCATACATTGCATAAGAAGGGGAAGTTCATTTTTCCATCCACACATATACTTACATTGGTACATCTAGCTATCGCCCGCTATCACGCGCACTTGCACAAGGGCTTCCTAGGGCATGATTCTATCACACACACACAAGAACTACATGGAGTCTGAAATGTAGTGCAACGCTCGGTTGTAAGCTCACTCAATCGGGTGACCGCCAGGTCAGTCCGACTCCTCATTTTGCATCTTTTCTTTTTGGGATTTGATGTAGTTTGAGGGTTTTGCAGGTCATTTTCTCTTTACAGTTAAAGGTGAATTCGCGATCATCCAGGACATACAAAGACCAAAAACAAAGGCTAGCAACATTTGTACTACACAAGAAAGACTAGTTTCCGAGCTCCCCGCATCCACAAGCACCTAGCAGAGGTCCCTAGCGCCTAGATGCCTTGGTCCTATTCTAGGCGTCCTAGTCCAGCATATCCGGCAGCTCCAAAAAAATTTGTGCTCGGTGCGACAGCTTTGCATTTTCTTCATCACTTGTATTCCACCGAATGTCCCAGGATGCGTGAATCAACTAAGTCTTTCTTTCTCCCTCTTGCACTTAGTGTTTTAAATTTATTAGTTTACTTGCTTGTGTCAAATCTATTCTTTATTGTTTATTTATCATACGTGACTCTGCAATTAGGGTTTTACAAATTCTATATTTGTTAAATCACATGAAATAATGGTATACAAAAATTATTTGGTTTTTTTTTTTTAGTTGGTCCTTATATAGATTATATGTGGTGTGATGTTATTCCAATGGATGTGTGCCATATGTTGCTTGGGAGGCCATGGCAATATGATATATGGGTTGTACATGATGGTAGACAAAATACTTACACCATAATTAAAAATGGTAAAAAAATCAAGTTTTGCCTTTGAAAGTGAGGAAGCACAAAGTTTATTATTGTTATCAGTGAAGGAGTTTGTGAAGGAGGTGTCCAAGACACGAGAATGTTATGTTTTTATGATAAAAGATCCTAGAAAAGAAGAAAAACTTTAAGAAATGCCAAATGACATTGATAAATTATTGTCGAAATATGAGAATATAACTCCATAGGACATGCCCGTAGATTTACCTCCCAAAAAGGGTTTTGAACCAAATTGATCTAGTTTTTGAGGCAAGTTTGTCTATTTTGCCAACTCATAGGTTGAGCCTGAAAGAAAATGAGAAATTAAATAGACAGGGTTTCATATATTTTACAATGGGGATGGATTTAGGAAATTTTAAGCCCATGTGATGTGCCAGCTCTTATCACTCCAAAGACGGATGGATCTTGGAGAGTGTGTGGATTCAAGAGCCTTGAACAAAATCACTATGAAGTATTGATTTCACTTACCCGAGATGGATGATATGCTTGATAGTTTAAGTGGAGCAAGTCATTTTTCCAAAGTTGATTAGAAAAGCGCATATCAGTAGATTGGAATATGAGAAGGAGATGAATGAAAAACCACATTCAATACTAAAGAGGGATAATGTGATTGGCTGGGTAAGCCATTTGGGATAAGTAATACTCCAAGCAATTTTAAGAGCTTTATGACTGAGATCATGAGGCCCTATCTTAATAAATTTTTCATTTTTGTCTTTTGACGATATTCTGATTTTTGGTTGGTCTAAAGAAAAACATTTGAGGCATCTATAGGTGGTGATGGAGATGTTGAGAAAAGAAAAGTTGTTTATAAATCTGAAAAGTTTTCTTTCACGGAGAAGCTTGTATATTTGGGGTTTTTCATTTCCAAAATGTAGTAATAAATGTCGAGAAATTTAAAGCCATATTTGATTGGCCCATTCCTAAGAATGTTATTGAGGTGAAGAGTTTCTATGGTTTGGTGAATTTCTACATAGAATTTGTATGAAATTTTGGAGGGATAAGTGCAGGCATGATAGATTGTTTGAAGGGAAAATATCTCAAATGGACATAGCCCAAAGAAGTTTTGAGCCATCTTGAAAAGGGTTATAGAGGCACCTATGTTAGTGTTGCCCAATTTTAACAAAGTGTTTCTAGTGGGGAGTGATACTACTTGGGTAGCTATTGGTTAAGCCAAGAGGGAAGACCATTTGCATATTTCAGTGAGAAGCTCGATGAGGTAAGAAATATTCAGTTTATGATCAGGAATTCTATGCTATTATTCAAGCTTTGAAGCATTGGAGACATTACCTACTTCCCAAGGAATTTGTCTTGTATACGGATCACCAAGCTTTGAAGTTCATAAACACACAACCAAAGCTGAATCAGAGGCATGTTAAGTGGGTGGAGTATCTTCAAGGGTATACATTTGTGCTCAAACACAAATCTGGAAAAACAAATCAAGTAGCTGATGCCTTGAGCAAGAGGAGAGCTTTTCTCATCATTATGGCCAATGAGGTAACTGGGTTCAAAGAAATCAAGGAGTTGTATGAAGACAGATTTTGCAGCACCATTTCAGGTTTGTGAGAATCCTCTCATTTATGATAGAACTCCCGTGTCCCCGCATTTCACCCCAAGTCTGGAACTAACCATTTAAAAAAATTCGTTCTTTTTAAAGTAATGGGTCTTTTGTGATTTTATTGCCAGAAGTCGTCTCTATTACGTTAAAATATTCCTAGTGAATCATAAGAGCCAATTTCGACAAATACCCAGATGCTCAAACTCATTTTATCCCTCCGCCAGGTTTTGTTTGCGGGAATTTTATTTAATTATTTATTTCATAAATAAAGTCTCGTTTAAAGTAAATTGTGCTCCGGTTGAACCCTGTTGAAGTTTTGCATGCCAGTATTCACACATCTCAATAGGGTTTCCACCAGGAATGAATTCAGAGCATTGTCTGCAACTTCTAGCAACGTTTTTTGTTTTTATTTATTTCTTGTGTTTTTTCTTTGGTTTTCTCCGTTGTCTTTCTGTTAAATTCCCCTGGATCCGTTCTTTGTTTGTATAGTCTGTTTAATTGCCTGGAACATCTGGAGATCATTTATGGCCTCAGCACTAGAAGGAATCAGTCTCAAAAGGAAAACTTCTGACCAAAAAAGATGAAGTCAAGCAGAAAAAGCCTCTCCTAGGCAAGTCGCACTTTTTGGAATAAATAGATATAAGCTACAATGGGAATTTTGGTAGTGGCAGGTAGGCGGGAATTTCTTACTTGCCTTGCAGGGTACTTTTTCCCATGAAGTCAAAGTCACTTAAGTTGCAATGGGAATATTAGAGGTGGTAGGCAGAAGGGAATTTCTTACCTGCCTTGCAGGGTAAAAATTCTCATTATAAAAGAAAAATCACTTAAAGCACCAACGGGAATTTCTTACCTGCCTTGTAGGGTAAAAATTCCCATGATGAAAGTCAAATCACTTAAGTGAAAGAGGGGATTTTTGGACCTGCAGTGCAGGGTGGAATTCCCATCAAGTTGACTTCCTATTTTTAGCAACTACCCCTGCCAAAAAGTATGACCCACCTTGGCATTAAACAATGCATTTAATGTTATTTATTTATGGTTTTTTACCAATTTTGGCGCCATGTATGGAAGGAAAGTCAATGCAAAAAGACAAGCCAAAGAGAACTGAAGGATGCATGCTAAAAATAAATAAAATAAATTTATTAAAAAGCAACCAGCAGCATGCGTAATTGGGCGCCCAAATTGGATGAATAGACATGGCTATTAATTAATTAAATTGCCAGAAATAGGAAGAGGCAATTATTAAAAATAGCATGTTGGAGGTTATATAAGCATGGGATGCCATAAAGGAGAAGCACTTATTTCTTTTTGATGAAGATTGCAGCCGGACAGGTTTTGGCGCCAAAAGGAGGATTTTGCATTAAAGTTTATTTTCCACTATCGGAAGCTTCCAGTTTTGGCGCCTAGGTTTAGGATAGCCTAATTTTTGCCATAATGAGCATTTGCGTGTTGGTATATGTACCCAGGTATTCATCACAAGTGCTCATATAAATGAAAGGGAGTTCAAATCAATGTCAGGTACATTGAATATCTCTTCCGAATCAAAAGAAATTGCCAGATCTGCACAAATTGATCCAATCACAAGGAATTCCTAGCAGAATTAAAAGAAAATGAGCTCGATAAAGATTGTTCCACCATGTTCAAGCATGATGAAAGAGAAGGATCAACAGAATCGCATAGCTTCCAGATTTGCCAAAGTCAATGATACGTATATAGGCCCCGAACCTATCACCGATTTAATTGATGCATCCAAATCTCATAATTGCAAAGGCTTCTTCCGCAAAAATTCATCTTCTTGTTTCTAACACAACCGTGCAGTAGTCAATGCATGGAAAATTCTTTCCAGGATTTTGTGCATGTGCTCCCAATCTACCAAATAAGCCTTCATTGAATTTACTTGTATTTGCATTCACCCAGAGTGCTTTCCGAATTTAAACTTGCTCATATGCAATTAAAAATTAAAAATGATGAGTTTTGTTTGAATTATTTACGGCAAACATTGCACTGGTGCATGTACTTGAGAAGAACTACAAAATCTTCAAGGATAAGAGGAAAAATAAGTCAAAGGCAATACAAGCAAATAACAATCAGTTGCTTCCCAGATCCAGTTTGGTGATAATCAAAGGCAAAAGAGTCAACCGCATGTAGAATATGGAAGTACAACAAGACTGAGAGTGATGCAGCTTTCTTCTACTTTCTTTTCCTCTTTCTTCTTTTTTCTCTTATTTTCTCCGACAAAGTAATTGAGCAATCTTAAGTGATTGGTTTATAATCCGTTACTTGAAAAAGTCAATTACTTGGAAATAGGTGGCAAACATGCAAAATAGAAGGTTCTATTTTCAGTTATAAATCATGCAAGTCATGCAAAGATTAATTCCGAGAAGGAAGATTGTCGATTGTCCCCTTTTCTATAGCTTCCAATGTGGGAATTCATTAAAAATTCCTATTTGTAATTGCCCTCTATACACTATAAATAGAGGAAGAACCTACGGGTTAAAAGGGGGAATTTGTAATTAGCATTCTTGTGTTCCAAACTTTGAGCTCAAATCCTTTATATTTTTCTGAAAGCTAAGGAATAGAGAGGAGACAGATATCTAGAGAACTTTGTGTCAACGATGCATTTGTTTCTTTTTTTTTTAGATCTTTGCATAAAATTTGTGTTATTTTAGATCTAGTGTTGAAACTTTCCTTTGATTTGAATTCTGCATTTCAAGATCTATTTGTTTCATCTATGTGCATGTGATCAACTCTGTCAACTATTGGTTAGGTTGCACATCTCCTTTCCTTTCTTCTCGTATTTAATTATTTCCCTTTCCTACACATATTGCTTACAACTACTTACTTGCTGCAAAATTGCCTAGTTATGGTTCATGAGCTATGCAATTAAAGTAAAACCAACAAATAGATATTAGGAAATATAATTGACAAAATCTTACACTGAGCCTCACTGGTAAATGAGGGAGATTTATCTCATGACTGCCTAGGTTTTCAGCTATGCAAAAATCTAGCCAACAATTTTTGGCAACTCCACTGGGAACAACACAAATTAGCATACCAGAGCGTAACGTCCATTCACACGGTCTAGCAGAGCTCAAGGAAGGATCGACCATTTTTATAGATTGAAGTAGTTTAATTTCAGTCATCCTCCTCAAGTTAGAAGCCGCAAATCCAATATTTCACCAGGAAGAAGAGTGCAAACTCCTCCAAATCCGAATCATGTCCAAAGACAATCCAACAGCTGGGATTATTCATCAAGTCTATTTTCAAAGAAGGTGCGCTCCTTTCATGATGTTGAATCAACCACTTGCTTACCGCACACTGTTTCATGGGGTGCGCCTTTGGACCTCGAATCGACTCATCCTATGCATGATCTACCTAAAGGGACGAGAAAAAATTTCCGAAATTCTTTGGAGATGGAAAGCAGAATCTAAATGACCACTTGGTTGCGTTCTTTATATCATGTGAAGTGCTTGCACTCGAACATGAAGATGTGTCTGTCAGACTCTTCATAGAGACTCGGCATGACTTGGCTGGAGAATGGTTCTACCGGCTAGCTCCTGGCACCATAACCAACTGGGCTACTATGCGGGATGCATTCCTGAAAAGGTTCAAGGCAGCCGAAGATTCCAGTACATTGATAACTCAACTGACTCAGTTGAAGGAGCCACATGAGCACATGCGGGAATTTATTGCAAAATTCCAAAGATTACTTTTAGTACAAAATTTCGGTTCTGCGTCTTTGAATGATGAGAATCAAAAAGTATTCTTCATCAATGCTTTACTTCAAGTGAAGTAAGCTATCAATGCGAAAAGAGCACGTCCCGTTGACTTGTTAGCACTCAAAACATGGCGATTGAAATTGAAGATGACCTCATCATGGTTTGGAAAGATAAAGAGCAACATTTCTAGAGCTAAAAGTTCATCTTCTGCTACTACATCCGATTCACTATTACAAAAGTTAGCAAATGAGATGATGCAGATGAAGAAACAAATGGCTCAAATGGCTCAGGGAAACAATACTACCCCAGCTCGGAATTTCAACAACAACAACCGGAACCGCATTGATGGTTCTCAAAGATTAGCAATTGAAGTTACTCCCAGAAACAATGTGGAGATGAATGAAGAAGACACGGAACCTAACACTGATCAGTTTGAAAATGATGATTTTGTAGGTCCTGTTGGCGACTCCAACATTAATTACCTAAACTATAAATCTGAACATGACTATGAGGATCTTCTTGAAGACGATCATGGTCATGCATATATGTATTTACACAATCACAAACTCGCCAAGCTGAGGCATTAGCTGATGAACAAAGAAGGGGCAGCCCTTTACCTTCTTCCTTAGCTCCTAGAAATAAGAATGTGAATTCTTCATCTCAACCATAGAAAGCAACTCAGGTATTTGAATCTATACCTTCTTTTGACATTATTGACCATGCCAAGAAAACTAGAGTTCAAATGTCAGAAGCTGAATACTTGAGAGCCTTTCCCGAGCAGTTAAATAGGCTAGTTAAATATGTGCAATCACCAGGACAATCCAATACATCAAAAGGCCTTTTCCTAAGCCCAAAGATACTACTCCCCAGAATAACGTTGCCGTCGTTAAGCCCTCATTATCTTTTGAAAGAGTAGAACCTTTCTATGTCTCCTTATTGCTTCTTGGTTTCGAGTTAAGCAACTACATTCTAGATTCGGCTGCTTCTGACAATGTCATGCCTACTAAAGTTGCAAATGCTCTTGGGCTTACCTTGACAAAGACCATAAAAAGGTGCCATTCCATGGAGAGACAAGTCCCTTTAATCGAACAAATCAAATATGCACAAGTTGTTACGATGAGCTTTTCTGACAAAGATAAAAGATGACAATCTTAGTTGCAGATATTCTTGTTTCCTACGAATGTTGTTGAGCGAAACTTCGAAAGAGTTGGGAGAAGTAAAAATGGATTGGTCATGTGCTCATATTCCTATCAAAGGAATAAATCAG
The DNA here is from genome assembly GCA_018340775.1 of Taxus wallichiana var. yunnanensis. Lineage (NCBI taxonomy): Eukaryota > Viridiplantae > Streptophyta > Pinopsida > Cupressales > Taxaceae > Taxus > Taxus wallichiana. The sequence continues at coordinate 456,536,845 of CM031236.1, read as the reverse complement.
AAGCTGGAGCCGGAAAAGAAGTCCAAGTACAAGGTGACAAAATCTGAGGATCCTAGATCTCAGATTCTTTTTCAGGAATCTAACTGTGGAGTCTATTTCTTGGAAATGGATAAAAATGTACCAACTGCAACCAGGAGTTGAAAAAAATTGGACTCTAGAATTTAAAGGCACATGTTGTTTTTTTGGATCAGGAGTCAACGTTCTACTAATATCTCCAGATCATGAGATATTCCCATACTCCCACAAGCTGATGTTCGAGAACACCAACAATACAACTGGAGTGTGAAGCCTTGTTGTTAGGAATGGAACAAGCTAGAAATAAAGAAGTAAGACTCCTCAAAGCCCAAGGAGATGTTGAACTTCTAGTAAAGAAAGTTTGAGGGGAAAATCAAGTCAAAACAGATGAGTTGAAGCATTACAAAGATAAAGTGCATTCTGCCACATTGGATTTTGCAACCTTTTCTATCGACTTCATTCCAACCAATCAAAATTTCAAGGCAGACTCTTTGACAGTCACAGCTGCACTATTGAATCCGGATAGACCACCGTCCATATTCAGACAAGGAAACTATAAAGTGGAGATGGTCTACCGCCCTAAAGTCCCTGATAGTGTTGAACAGTGGCAGACCTTCTACGACAATAAACAAACATCTGCATGTTTGCATGTTGAAGGGAATAAATCACCACCAAGCGAACAATCACAGGCAAAATTGATCCGGGTTATGATGACAATAGTGGAATAATCCAACCAAAAGGTAACAAAATCCCCAAGGGTTTAGTTTCCTTAGTGGAGACTTTCAACAAGCATGATCAATACTTGAAGAAGAACAAAGAATATGGTGATAGTTCTTCCTCAGAAATGCAACAGTAAATCTAGGAACAGAGGAAGTTGATGCAGACTTATCCACCACAAAGAGAAGAAAGGATGAGCCACCACCAGATGAAGTTGATAAGGACTTGCCCAAGGTATTTGACAAGAAGGCCAGAGAAAGGAAGTTCGAGATCGGAGACTGGGTACTCTGGTGGGACAAGAGACATGAACCGAAGGGCATGCACAACAAATCTGATTCACTCTGGAAAGGGCCCTTCACAATCAAGAGAGTTGTTAGAATGGATACTTTCTTCCTTGCCTACCAGGATGGAATTGAGTTACCAAAGGGCTTTCAACGGGCAAAAGCATCTGAAGTCTGTTGGACTGAGATACAGGGTAAAACCTATTTGTATATAAATAAAACTTTTTTGTTTTCTTTTCTTTTCTTTTTCTTTTTGTTTTGTTTTTGTGGCCTGACCCAAACCAAAATGGACAAGACACAAAACCAGAGATGTTGGGATCTCATCTTCACTCCTTTCATTTTAAAAGAGGTAAAGATGTCCATAGACGGAGCCAATTGGTGTCCCCAGATTTCACTCTAAATGCTGGGACTACCATTTAAAAAATTTCGTTCTTTTTAAAATAACGGGTCTTTTAATGACTTTATGGTCAAGTCATCTCTATTACGTTAAAATATTCCTAGTGAATCATAAGAGCCAATTTTGAAAAATACCCGGATGCTCAAACTCATTTTATCCCTCCGCCAAGTTTTGTGCTCGAGAATTTTCTTTAAATATTTATTTCATAAATAAAGCCTCGTTTAAAGTAAATTCTGCTCTGGTTGAACCCTGTTGAAGTTTTGCATGCCAGTATTCACACATCTCAAAAGGGTTTCCACCAGGAATGAATTCAAAGCATTGTCTGCAACTTCTAAAGAATGCGTTTTTTTTTTTATTTCTTGTGTTTTTTCTCCGGTTTTCTCCATTGTCTTTCTATTAAATTCCTCTAAATCCGTTCTTTATTATGTATAGTCTGATTAATTGCCTGGAACATCTAGAGATCATTTATGGCCTCAACACCAGAAGGAATTAGTCTCAGAAGACAAACTTCTGACCAAAAAAGATGAAGTCAAGCAGAAAAAGCCTCTCCTAGGCAAGTCGCACTTTTTGGAATAAATACATCTAAGCTGCAATGGGAATTTTGGTAGTGACAAGCAGGCGGGAGGTTATATAAGCATGGGATGCCATAAAGCAGAAGCACTTATTTCTTTTTGATGAAGATTGTAGCCCGAACAAGTTTTGGCGCCAAAACAAGGATTTTGCATTAAAGTTTATTTTCCATTGTCGGTAAGCTTCCAGTTTTGGCACCTAGGGTTTAGGATAGCCTAATTTTTGCCATTATGAGCATCAACATGTTGGTATATGTGCCTAGGTATTCATCACAGGTGCTCATATAAGTGAAAGGGAGTTCAAATCAATGTCAGGTACATTGAATATTTCTTCCGAATCAAAAGAAATTGCCAGATATGCACAAATTGATCCAATCACATGGAATTCCAGCAGAATTAAAAGAAAAAGAGCTCAGCAAAAGATTGTTCCAGTCATGTTCAAGCATGATGAAAGAGAAGGATCAGCGAGAATCTCGCATAGCTTCCAGATTTTTTAAGTCAATGATACAAACATAGGCCCTAAACCTATCACCGATTTAATTGACAGATCCACATCTCATAATTGCAAAGGCTTCCGGCAAAAATTCATCCTCTTGTTTCTAACGCAACTCGTGTAGAAGTCAATGCATGGAAAATTCTTTCCAGGATTTTGTGCATGTGCTCCCAATCTTCCAAATAAGCCTTCATTGAATTTATGTGTATTTGCATTCACCCGTAGTGCTTTCCAAATTTAAACTTGCTCATATGCAATTAAAAATCAAAAATGATGAGTTTTGTCTGAATTATTTACGAAAAACATTGCATTGGTGCATGTACTGGAAAAGAACTGCAAAATCTTCAAGGATAAGAGGGAAGACAAGTCAAAGGCAATACCCGCAAGTAAATAACAATCAGCCAACTTAGATCCAGTTTGGTGATAATCAAAGGGAAAAGAGTCAACCGCATGTAGAATATGGAAGAAGAACAAGACTGGGAGTGATGCAGCTTTCTTCTACTTTTTTTCCTCTTTCTTCTTCTTTCTCTTATTTTCTCCGACAAAGTAATTGAGCAATCTTAAGTGATTGGTTTAAAATCCGTTCTCAAGAAGTCAATTACTTGAAAATAGGTAGCGTACATGCAAAATAAAAGGTTCTATTTTCATTATAAATCATGCATGTCATGCAAAGATTAATTTCGAAGGAAGATTGTCAATGCAGTCCCCTTTTCTATAGCTTCCGAATGCGGGAATTCATTAAAAATTTCATATTTGTAATTGCCCTCTATACACTATGAATAGAGGAAGAACCTACGGGTTAAAAGGGGGCATTTGTAATCAGCATTCTTGTGTTACAGACTTTGAGCAAAACCCTTGATGTTTTTTTGAAAGCTAAGGAATAGAGAGGAGGCAGATTTCCAGAGAACTTTGTGTCAACGATGCATTTGTTTCTTTTTTTTTTTTTAAATCTTTGCATAAACTGTGTATTTTAGATCTAGAGTTGAAACTTTCCTTTGCTTCAATTCTTCATTTCAAGATCTATTTGTTTTGTCTATGTGCATGTGATCAACTCTGCCAACTATTGGTTAGGTTGCACATCTCCTTTCCTTTCTTCTCGTATTTAATTATTTCCCTTTCCTGCACATATTGCTTACTTGCTACAAAATTGTCTAGTTATGGTTCATGAGCTACGCAGTTAAAGTAAAACCAACAAATAGATATTAGGAAATATAATTGACAAAATCTTACACTGGGAGCCTCACCGGTAAATGAGGGAGATTTATCTCATGACTGCCTAGGTTTTCAGTTGTGCAGAAAATTTATCCAACAACTCCATATCTTGATAACTTCTTGAAAGAGGGTTATTTATTCAAAGGAAACATTATATTCCTAAAAGTTCATTAAGGGGCAGCTTGATAAAAGAGTTGCATGGTGAAGGTTTAGGGGGTCCTTTGGCCGAGATAAAACTCAAGCTAAAGCGGAAGAAAAGATATTATTGACTTTCATTGAAGAGGGGTGTCCGTCTATTTGTACGAAGGTGCGAAATTTGTGAAGTGGCTAAGCGTGGCAGCTTAAATACAGGGTTGTATACTCCTTTGGCTACTTCAAATAGACGAAGGGAAGACATAACAATGGTTTTTGTATTGGGATTACCTCATACTCAAAGAGGTTTTGATTCTAATTTTGTGGTTGTTGACCGCTTCTTTACGATGACCCATTTTATGCCTTGCACCAAAACTAGTAATCCAAGTAAGGTGGCTGAGCTATTCCTCAAAGATATAAAGAGGTTGCATGGATTACCCAAGACAATTACTCAGATGGAGATAATAAATTGTTAAGCTATTTCTGGTAGACTTTGCAGAAGATGTTAGGCACAAAATTGCTGTTTAACTTGTGTTATCACCCTCAAACTGACAGGAAAAATTGAAGTTGTCAACAGGTCATTAGAGAATTTACTAAGTTGTCTAGCAGGTGATAAGCCAAGCCAAAGCAGTGGGATCTTGTGTTACTGCATGCTGAATTTGCCAATGATAATTCTGTGAACAGAAGTACAGGTTATACTCCATTTCGTATTGTGTATGGAAAATGTCCTGGGGGGTTATAGTCTTGTTTCTCTGCCAATTGTGGAAAGATGCAGTGATGATGCAGAGGCCTTTGCTAAACAGATGCAACAACTTCATCAGAAGGTTAGAAAGCAGCTGGAAATGAGTAGCCAGAAATATAAAAAGGATGCAGATGCTACTAGTAGATTCAAGATCTTCGAAGAAGGGGATTGGATCATGATACATTTGAGAAAAGACAATTTCCAAATGGGGAATATAATAAGTTAAAATACAAAAAGATTGGACCTTGCAGGATTTTGAAGAAAATCAATGACAATGCCTGCAAAATTGACTTACCAAATGGACTAGACATTTCTCCAATCTTTAATATTTCTGATTTATATTCCTATTATGAAGGTGACGATGCAAATGAGCAAGAAAATGTAGTTGAGTGGCAGCAGCAATTGCCAAAGAGCAAACCACTAGAGATTGAGGAGGTCTTAAATGTGAAAGTGCTTCGCCTTAGAAAGTATGGGTGTGTTTGATCAAATGGAAAGGGAAATCCAAAGAAGACAATACATTCATTTCAGAATGTCAGTATGAAAGGTTGGTAGGCTTGAGCGAGGGCACTCAACTTTACAACCCAAGGAGGATGGTGCAGAGGCATCCCAAGGACAATCTATGATAAAAAGGAGACAGGAAATTAATGTGGTCCTTGATCAAGGACTCAATCATCTACAGGACTAGAGATTTGGGAGAATTTAAATGAAATCCAGGTCCTTATGATAGATGTTTCCAAAATCTGACTTGTGTTAGGAAAACGCTGTAGACATTTAATGTGTATGTTTGCTTGTTTTTAGATGTAGGTAAAATATTAAGAAAAAGGTAGCAGCAGTATGTTGGAGGAGAAGAATATCAGACTTAGGAGATTGAGCATAAGAATAGGTTGCAAAATAGGCAGGAAAAAAAGGAGCTTAGAACAGCTGAATATGCATCAGGGTTTGAAGCTGCTAGTAGGATTGAATCTTGTACATTAGTTTATGTTTTACTTTTTTGCAAAGAACTGAAGTTTTTAGTGAAACCTTTCATATATGTGCTTTTCCAAGTTGTATGTGACATTTGGATAGCAACTGAATTTTTTTAAGGATTTTTAGTTCGGACAGTTATGCCCTGAATTCTCCCTAATCTAGAAAAAAATTGCGGTATAGTCAATAGTGTTTTTTTGGAGGTTTAAGGTGTCAATAGTGTTCTGCCCCATCACTAACTCTAGGCATCCAAAATATAATACAAGTCAATAATAATACTAAGGCCGAAGACAAATATAGGGACAAACAGCATATAACATATGTTGTGCTTAGGCACACAACATGCCCTCCTAAATTAAGCACGCTCAACCTAGAGGACTGGGATTGGTGACATCTGGAGAACTTTCCAATGCAAAAATTTTCCACTGTGAATTTTAATACATACGAAGGATGCACATAGGATGGAACCCAAGACCACTACATAAAAGAAAGCTCAAATGAACATAGCACATACCTATAATACCAACTGACACATCCTATAATACTACTTAACCAAACACATGAATTGTGTTTGGAAACCCAACACATGAATGAGTATAGGGGCTTTTTCATATATTTTACCTCTCAGGCTCCCCTTAAAGATTGGGCACATTGTTTCAACAATGTGGCTTAGAAACTCCTCTATCTCCAACATTGCATCCTCTATTGGTAGACCTTTACACTTGAACATTCACACAACCCAATTCCACAACTTTCCAACCACCTCTCTAAAAAACTACTCAAGTTTCAAAACAAGCTTACCTTCTTCATCTATGATAGGAAGTTCTACCTATGGCACAATACACAATCCTATTTTCTTCAAACATAATACGTGGAAAGCATCGTACAGTCTTCCCTTGTTTGATATTTCAAATGTATATGCAACTTCCCCACTTTAGCTTTCACCTTGTGTGGACCATAATATTTTGGCTGCATTTGTCAGTTCTCTTTGTGCTTCAACATGACCTGTTTATATTGTTGAAACCATACAAACATCATGTTCCCGATTTCATATGTCCTTTATCATGTGTCGATATGCCTGTTGCTTCGTCATGTTGGCACTCACTGCTTGGTTGTCCCTCAAAATTTGTAGTGTTCTGCATCTCCTTTAGTGCTTCCTCTGTCATTGGTATTTTACCCCTTGAATTACCCAATCCAATCATGACGGTGGCTCATACCCATGTAAAGACTTAAAGAATGTCATTTTGATGGAAAAGTGATAAGTGGTGTTTTACCAATACTCAACGAAATGTAACCATTCCACTCACTCTTCTTATCCCATACGTACATTCTCAGATACCATTCCAAGCACTTGGTCGCCACCTCTGTTTGAACATCAATTTGGGGATGGTATGTAATGCTCATGCTAAATGTAGCCCTTACATTACAAAACAGCTCCTGCCAAAATAACTTTGAACGATCTGATCCTGATCACATTATTTGTTTTCAAATCACATGTAACATAAACACATGATGGAATTACAATTTACCAACCTAAGGACCGTTGTTTCCTACCTTTCTCGTGGGAATGAAGTGGGCATACTTCATCAATCGATCTACAACAATAAAAATTTAATCCTTACCTTCGTAGTTGGACAGACCCAAGATAAAGTCCATTGACACAATTACCCAAGTTTTACATGCTACAAAATTTGGTTGCATAATGCCTGGGGAAGGCACACTTTCAACCTTATTTTGTTGGCAGGGGTCACACTTAGCTACAAATTACAGAATGACAACATTTAAAGTTTTGCCAAAAAAATTGACATGATGTCTCTATAGATTTTATGGAATCCAATATGGCCTGCAAATCAAGACTCGCATCAATGCTCAATTATCTTCTGAACAAGGGGGATTCATCCCTTAAGTAAATGTGTCCTCGAAAAATATGCTGCCATTCCAAATGGATACATCTTTAATTTCTTGTCTTAGCTTGGTTGTGGCAAGGTGAGTTGAGTGATCCTACAGAAGATGTATCCAAGAAGGTTGACTAATGGAAATGGCATGAAAGACGGGATTTCTCTTGGCGTGATGGTGCATCTGCCATCACATTCTCCATTCCTTTCCTTATGAAGGATCTCAAATTCATAGGCATGTAAGCAACAGTCCACATTTTTTGTTCCATTATCAATATCTCCTAAGTCAACAAGTTCTTAAAGCAAAGGTTGTCTCAATAAAATAACTTGCTCCCCAAAAGAAATTGACACCAGTTTTCCCCTACATGTAGAATGGCTAGCTCACATCTCCTTGTTATAAAATGACATTCGTCGCTCCTTGTCATTCAATTTCTTGCTTTCAAATACAATGGGATGGTCATCCTAAGAAAGTATTGCACCAAGTCTAGGTCCAGAAGCATCACATTCATTAACGAAATACTTGGAGAAATCGGGGTAGCTAAGAGACAAGAGCTTGATTGAGATCCTCAAACAACTTTTGTGCCTTATTGGATCATTTTGAGGTATCCTTCTTCGTAAGGTCAGTCAAAGGACAGGCTATTATGACCTTCTGTAGAATCTTCTCAAGCCTAAAAAATTTAGAAGTTTATTAAGAGTCTTGGGCATATGCCAATCGCATATGGCCTTTGATTCTTGTGGGGTTAGTACGCACCCCCTTGGAAAAAATAATGTAACCAAGGTATTCTAAAGATGCCTTAGCAAATTCACGCTAAGATGCCTCGCCATACTTTTCCTTGGCCAAGATATCTAACACAATGTCTAAACACTCATTATGGGATGCCAATATATTACTATAAACAAGAATATCGTCAAAAATTCAAGAACAAACTGACATCAAAATTGATTGAATACCTTGTTCATCAATACCTAAAATGCAGCTAGAGCATGGTTGAGTCCAAAAGGCATGACCCAAAAATGGCAGCAACCCTGACAAATTCTAAATGCATTTTCATGGTCTTGAATCAGAATTGGTACATGACCATAGCTGAGAACTATCTCTAAGGAATACTTCACCCCATGCAACTCATCAAACAGATCATCAATCCTTCACATAGGAAATTTATTTTTAATGTGATTTTTTTAGGCCCTTACAACCCATCCTTCTTCCTAGTTAGTACTACTAGAGCAGAACATGAGCTCTAACTAGAGACAATGACACTAGCCTCCAAGACTTTACTTGCCAATTTTTCTATCTCGGACTTTTGAAAATGCTTGTATATATAAGGGTGTACTACAATTGGACCCTTAGTAGGGTAAACCTCAATAAAAAGTTCCATAGCTGAGAACCATCTCTAAGGAATACTTCATCCCATGCAACTCATCAAACAGATCAGCAATCCTTCACATAGGAAATTTATTTTTAATGTGATTTTTTAGGGCCCTTACAACCCATCCTTCTTCCTAGTTAGTACTACTAGAGCAGCATATGAGCTCTAACTAGAGACAATGACAGTAGCCTCCAAGAGTTCACTTGCCAATTTTTCTATCTCGGACTTTTGAAAATGCTTGTATCTATAAGGGTGTACTACAATTGGACCCTTAGTAGGGTAAACCTCAATAAAAGTTCCAACTCTATCTCGTGGCAGCCTCTTTGGTAGATCTTGGAAAACTACCTTATATTTGCAAAGCAGCTCTGGAATTCCTGGAGTATGTTCATGTGAGACATAGGAATCTAGATCCATACAAAAAGGTCAGCCATAAACCCAAAATGCCCTTTCTTAATAATTTTGTTCATTTGATTGGAATCAACAACTTTGATTCCCCTTGGGGGTAAGAACTTGATAGTATACTCATTGTCGCCTTGCTTGAATGTCAAGGATTTCACCTGATGATTGATGAGGAAGAGACTAAAGCTCATATCATCCCTGTTTTAACCTACAAATGAAAATCCCACAATATCACTTTGGAAGTGAGACGGAGGTCCCACATGGTTGAGCAAACTTTGATCGACCTTTAGGGTGCCAAATATTTAAAGGAAAGATGACAAGTTGAATGTCTTGCTATAACATTTGGACAGTGGTTCTCACACATAGGGAGAGGGATGGATTTTTGAAACTTCAATGGGGTTTTACCAATTTTGCTAGTGCTCTAACTAAGAGGAGGGATTGTAAGTAGGATGGGCCATGTGATATCCAATTAATGCACTTGTTTCAAAAAGATGCATGTGTAAGAGTACACAAAACAATTCCCGATTTCGGAGTCCAAGAAAGCTTTCTTCAAATTTGGTGTGAATGATCTATATTTCAAACTTGTGAGATGGATTCAAACAGAGGTAAGATTGTTTGAAAGAAAATATTTTGAAAGAGCTATTATTGTGGCTAGAAGAGCAGAAAAACATATAGGTGCCCTAAAGAATAAAATGGTAACATATACATTCTTTATGGTTTTCCCACCTTTAATAGCAAAATCACAAGGAGCCCTACTTAACTCATGACCTAACCCTTCACTAACTCTAGGCACCCAAATATAACATTAGCTAATAATATTGATAAAACTAAAGACAAATCTATAAAACATATGTTGTGCATAGGTAAAATTCCCATTAAATCTGGTCACTCTATTTGTTCTCCCAAGAAACAAATCTCCCTTCGAACCTCCTTAGCAAACTCATCAAATAGGAATAACACCATCTCGTCCTTGGTCACGAATTTTAAGTAGTTTCTTGAATAAACTCCCCTCGACATTTTGGATCTGTTGCACAAAATCAACTGAAACTTTGAAATTACTTGTTGCATTCCACATCAACAGAAAAATGAACTGCAATTAAAAAGTAGAATAAGTTGAAAAACTGAAAAAATGGGAGCACCTACTCTCACCCAAGCGTGGGATGCACCTATGAATCTATCTTTAACACGAGTTCTCACACAACCACATTAGAAGTTGAAATGATAAAAGATACATTCTTTAGGTTTTTCTACCTTTTATATCATTAACTAACTCTAGGCACCCTAAACATAGCATTAGTGAATAATAATGCTAAGCCTAAAGACAAATCTAGGGACAAACATCCTATAACATATATTGCGCGTAGGTACACAACATAATACTATTGTTGACATGCAATTGACAGTATTAAACAAAAATTATTAACCATAAATGTGGATGTAATTTTCAATTGATGAAATTGTAGATGTTGAGATAACCATGGGCATAAGATCTGATTGATATACCTTTTAGAGGTAATTTGTGGAGGTCAGACTTAATTAAGGCTTAAAAGAGATTTCTTTTCAGCCATGGATTTTGTTAAGGCCCGTATAGCACATGTTTAGATCCTCGTACAAGGGATGCGATCCAGGTGCTAAGACATAGTAATGTGGATGTCTGTAATCTTGATCTTGTTTTGCTTGTAAACTTTCATGATGTGGGTGTCGCGTGCATATCAGTCTTCAAAAAAGTATTTCCGTATTCAATGGATTCGTCCTCAACTTCACTTGGTTCTCTCTTGTTTTGGTGCATGTCTAATAACATGGTTTCCAAATCTCTTTGCTCCTAAATCTCAAGTTTAAACTTTTCCACTTGACCTCGTACCTTCTTTGCCACTTCTGAACATTCTTTTTCTCTTATTTTTTTCTCTTTTCGAGTTGAACTTTGACTGTTGCTGTTGTCACCTTTTCACCACCATGAATTTTTTAGGTGATTATTTGTTCATTAATTTCTGTTTAGTGCTTCCTGTAATTTCATGCATACCACCACTTCAAACCTTTTGTCTCCTTCTTCATGCATACAACCACTTGGTTCTTTTTCTTTTTGATACTCCCCCTCCTCCTTTAGACATATAATTTGTACCAGTGATGTCTGATTGTGCTTTCCAATCCTTGCTATTTCCTTGTCCTTAGCCTTTAATTATTTATTTTTCATCTTTAGTTGCTCTTTTTGTTGTCACAATGTTTGACTTCTTGATTGAGTAGTTCATTCACATGTTGCAATTTTTCTCTCACCATTTTTATTTTCCAATTCTCTTTGGTTTCCTTAATTCGCTTTCAGCGATATTCATTTTCAAATGTATTAATTCATCACTCTATAAAGATATTTCAAATGCTCTTCAGTAAAATATGATCTTTTGAAGAAACTATTTGTGTTCTACCATCCTGCTTCTCCTTGAAAATGCCTCCATGAATCTGAAGAATGAATATTATTTTTGCTTGCAGAACACACAAATCTTGCCAGGCCTTCTGTCCCTGAAAAGAACAGCTGATGAAGGACCAGTTTTCCACAAAATTCATGCACCTTCAAGCTTTAAAAGATTTTTCTTCCAAATGACCAGATCACCAAAAGAGTCTAAAATTTTAGATTTTACACAATCAAAAAGCAAATTTCCTCTGTATGCAAAAATAGGGTAAATTCGAAATCAAAATAACACTTTTTTATGCCACTTGCAACTCTTTAAGCTCCTCCGTCCTTGTTGCCTGCTCACTGTTGGGACATTAAATTAGCTTCCTTAAAAAAACGTCTTAACAGAATATCATCTCCAAGTTTTGAACCCTTGAACTCTTGTTCACAATCCAAACACTTTATCAACCAAGTCACAAATTCATGCTTGTAAATAAATGAAGCAGTTTATACTTAACAAAACCCACCACTACATTTTTTCAAATACACTAAACACATCTCCAACACAGCTGCTCAACCTTGGTAGATTCATCCAATCCTCAAAATTTCATATTGCAAACAACAATACCACATGAACACAAAATCTATTGTGATGGATGCCAAAATCACAAATCCAAATGCAAATGCTGTTCCACAACACAAATCACTAAATTCAAATATGGTTACAAACACTAACCATAAACCAGATTTAAATTTCCCAGCAATATACTTCTTCATCTGTGATCCCAACAACAATTTTCTGCAGACAATAATTTCCTGCAATGCCAACAGTGGTTTCTTGCAATCTTCACAATAGTTTCATATGATTCCAGCAACATCTATCTGTAGTCTTATCAATGGCTTTTGCAATATTAAAATGGTTTTACTCGTGTTGTTTGATCATCACTTTCCAAGTAACCTGTAGAATCTATAATGATTGCCAAACCATTGTGGTATATCAAATAACAAGAACCACCACCACTTTTTTTTTGAAAAAATAAACTACACTTTGAACTAAACACAGCTGCTTATCCTTTATATATCCATCTAAATCTAAAAACGTTAGATTGCAAATATCAACACCATATGGAGTCTGGACACTGGTAATCTACACAGACGGATGACAAAATGACTAATCCAAATTCAAAGGCAAATGCTCTCCATAACACAAACCACTAATCCGATTTCAAATTCGAATACAGTTATGAACACTAACCACAAATTATTTAAATTGCTCAGCAATACACTTTTTTATCAACAATTTTATGCAATTCCGACAATGGTTTCCTGCAATGCTGACGGTGGTTTCTTGAAACCTCAACAATAGTTTCCTATGATCCCAGTAACATCTTTTTGTAATCTTAACAATGGCAATTGCGATCGCTATAACAGTTTCCTCATATTGCTTGGTTGTCACTTTCCAAGTAATCCATAAAGCCTATAACTACTGCCAAACCATTGTGGTATATCAAAAATAAGAACCACCATTTTAAAAAAATAAATAAAATATACATTAAACACTAAACACAGTTTCTCTTGCTATAAATTCCATGGAACTCTAAAATGTACTTTAAACACTAAATACAGCTGCCTGTCATTGGTATATCCATCCAATCATCAAAACTTTAGAATGCAAATAGCAACACCATATCGGCACTGCAAATCTATAGACGGATGATAAAATCGCCGATCCAAATGCAAATGCAACTGCTATCCTATAACACAAACCATTAAAATCCAATGTTCAACTTCAAATCCAGATACGAACACTATCCATAAACTATATCCAAATTGCTGCAGACATACTCTTTTTCATTAATGCTATGTGATTCTGACAACAATTTTATGCAACCTTGGCGATGGTTTCCTGCAATGCCAACAGTGGTTCTTGCAATCTTGACAATAGTTTCCTACGATTCCTGCAAGATCTTTTTGTAATCTTAACAATGGATTTTGCAATTCCTACAACAGTTCCCTCATGTTGTTTAATGGTCACATTCCAAGTAACCTGTAAAGTCTATGACTGCTGCCAAACCATTATGGTATATTAAGTGACAAGAACAACCACCCCTATTTTTTCAAAAATAAAATAAACCTTAGACACTAAATGTAGCTGCTCTTGCTATACTTTCCACAAAACTCTAAAAATATACTTTCAACACTAAGCACAGCTGTTTCTCCTTGGTGTATGTGCCCAATCCTCAAAATGTTTGATTGCAAATTGCATCATATGGCTACTGCAAATCTATAGAAACAGATGGCAAAATCACTAACACAAATGCTCTCCCACAACAGAGACCACTATTCCAGTATCATTTTCAAATCAGAGTTACGCAGAGACGCGCCCCAGATTTTGGTATCATCCCGAATGTTTGAGGAGTTGGCGGGGATGTCCCCAATTTATTTAAATATTTTCAAAAAGTTCGGACACTTCTACTCTCAAAAATTGTTATTTTTACCAAAAAAATGGAACCCTAACCCGAAAGTACCCAAAAAATATTAAATAAAGTTTAAACTTTAAACCCATAAATTTCATAGAATAAAGTTTAAATATTTCAATTTTAATTTTTATATATTATTTTAACAGCCCTCCTCCTCCATCCCCAAAATATTGAAAAAAATTGCCATCCACAAAATCTTGAAAAACAAATTCCATCCCCAAAACCTGTCCCCCATCCCGAAGACTTAGGTAACTATGCTTCAAATGCAAATACAAACACTAACCATAAACTCTATTTAAATTTTCCAGCAATATACTTTTTCATCAACAGTTTCCTTTTATTCTGACAGATTTATGCAATGCCGAAAAATTGTTTCCTACACTGTTAACAGAGGTTTCTTGCAATCTCAACAATAGTTTCCTACGATCCCTGCAACAATTTTTGTAATCTAAACAATGGCTTGTGCAATCCCAACTACAGTTTCCTCAAATTGTTTGGTTGTCACTTTCCAAGTAATTTGTAGAATCTATTGTCAAACCATCGTGATATATCAAATTAACCTTGTAATGCAATGCATAAATGTTCCTGAAACATGTAGGCCAAACTCCTAGCTTCTTCCTTAAGCCTTTATGCAGTTAGAAACTTTCACAGGTTAATGGCTGCAATTTCACTGGATGTTTAATATCTGTCCACCCCTGCTGCCATGAAGCAACCCACGCTAGCCACACTAGGTTCCCTTTCACTCATTTACTATGTCTCTAGATGTCTTATATTTACTGACTTCCTTCTTATCAACATAAAATTCCCATTATGATCTATTCATACACTTCTGAAATTTCATCTTGTGCTGTTAAGTTATATGTGTTCCTTCCGTGGCCTTTCCTCAACATAACCCATAACTGCCTAAAATTCTGAGGACGCTACAGTTCCAATTGCTCAAGTCTCTTCCAGTGTGTGTTACAATTTGTGATCTCCTCCATCCATGCCTTCTTTAAAAAAAAAATTTAAGCAGAAGTATGAAAGCATTTATATGTCATCCCCTGTAATGCAAATTGTTAACTCCATATGCGTGTACCTGACTTGTTCTTGCTCTGTCTATATACACAGTTGCAACTGGTTGGATAAGAAAACTTTCTCCCCGTCTTCAAGTTTACTGATTGCAATTTACTTTTTAGTTTAGATTTTAGACGTTTATATCCCATCGTCAATTGATGTTTAGTTTTCCCATGGCCATTTCATATCTCCATTGTCAAGTTTACTCTTGATTTCTATTGTCTTCATTATTCTATTGATATTTGTTAGCATCTCCACATTGCAATGCAGGTTTTGAACACTACACACACAAAAACATATATAAACAAAAAAACTGTGTCTTCTTCAGTGTCTACATTGGCTGGCTTCAGGATTATACATTGCCTCTTTTGTTGCACTTCATTTGTAATATAATTTCATACGGTTTTTGTTGTAATTATATTATGTGAATTATCCTACCTAAGTACTGAGAAGTGTTTATTGGTAATACAAATATCATGAGGTGAGTCGCATTTACATCTTCACCCCGTGTGATTCTACAATAATAGAATTGAAATCTGCTCCTCTGTGTGCACTATCAACACTGCTTATTGCAGACTCCACTCACTAGTTTGTAGCTTGGAACATGCTTTATTACATTATCTTCACCTGTTATGTACGACAAGCATATTCAATTCTCAATGCTCAAAATCCATCATAACTGCTGTAGACGCATGCATAATGAAAATTGGTACAATTGTCTACATTCCTGATCTTCTTTGCTTCACACCAAATATCCAATCAGTTCTTCTTCACACTCTTGCTTGAAACTTCAATGACTTTGATTACGAAAAATGCAGCTTAAACTTGCCTCCAACTTTTAAGATTTTTATTGCACTTTGCTAACATGCCTTTTATTGTACTCTACAATCTCTTTTCTCAAATGCCATTCAGAAGAATAACCACTTCCAAACATTAACAATGTGACAACGAATCAGTTGAAGGCTTTGCAAACGTTTTCCCACAAGGAAATATAAAGAAAATGACAAGTGAGATAACCACCAACTCTCCAAGAGCCTCTGCAACGAACCACAAGCCCGCTATGAGCCTTAACTCTTGAGCAACTTTTGAGAAGAGAATTCTACAATCACATTGACTTTCTGTTTTAGAATTGATTTCCTGCTGCAGTGTTGACTTCCTGCCTTGCAAATTAAATGATGCAATAGTATTAAATATAAAATGATGAATGACAATAATGATGAATACCGAACGGGTTACGCAAATATTATTCAAAACTAAGTTAATTATTTGGCAGAATCGTCGATGCCTCAATTTATTCCTTGGTCAACTCCTCATGAGTTATACACCAGCTGCAGTGTTAACTTTCTATGTCACATTGACCAAGCACAGACCAGTATGACCAACTCTCCAACACTGATTGAAGGTACAATTAAGAATGACTGGTAAGTTTTGAAGGTATGATAACCCCATTGATTTTCTAATTACTGAATTTCATTGCTAGATGTTAAAAGTTGATTGTTCGCACTTTTAAGGTTGACAACTGTTAAAAATAACTGTCATTGCTCTAAGTTTCTGGCCAAGAGGGCAAAATCAGAATAGGCCAGGAGTCCTGTTAGGGATTGTGGAAAGATCAGAAAAAGTTCCCTTTCCTGAACGGGTGTTGGCAAACAAGAAGCCAACAGCCCATAAGGGATGCTGGCAATGATGACAAAGATTATAATCCAGACATCCCACAAGGGATGATGGCAACGATGATTAGGATCTTAACCAAACAATCCTGTGAGGAACAGTCACAGATTATAAGATCACAGTCCATACGGGATGGTGGTTATGATGATTAAGATCTTCACAAAATCATCTCATAAGAGGTAGCCAACAGTCCCATTAGGTATGATGGCAAACTTTAGATTATAGTGTTGCAAGGGATGGTGAATTCAGTATTGAATCTACCGGAAATGAGAGAATCAATTTTAATGTGAGCTAAAGTCGGCCACAAAATCATTTCATGATTTATTCAACTTGCGTTTAGCGTAATACACACACAACAGATTTTATCAGTCCATAGGCCCATGTTGAGTTTTATATGGTCCTAGAAAGTTTTAAAAGCAGAAGGCTTCTAGAAATCGACATCAGTCCAATAACATTTTGAACTTAAGCATTTCTTCTCTTAGCAATCTCCAAGAAGAAGAGTTGGAAACTGATGACTCTCATGGAGTGGCTTTGTTTGTTATTGTGACAGAAGTAACATATCATATAGTTGACTCTGCACACTGGCCCAACATGGTTGGGCAAAACGTGTGAGTAACCACCATTGGTTTTGCGACCGGACTATCCTTATAGATAAGATTGCATCTCCATTGAAGATCCTTTGTACTCTTCTGTGATGGACAGGATAATGTTGTTGCGTATAATTGAGGAAGTTACGTGTTGATGTCTGCCTTGAATTATGAATGTTATGCTTCTCTTAACATTGCTAATATCTGGATAATGATTTATAATGTGGCATGCTCCATAGATCCTAAAGATCATGCCCAATAGAAGGATTGGGTCGTAATGAGCCCAAACCAAATTCTTATTGTCAATTTGTTGTCTAATTTATCGTTTTGCAACAGTTATCTTTTCATCACTTGGAATCAAACCTGTTTATCTCAATGGCATAATCTCTAGAAAGTAGCTGAGAGATTTGCATGGGAAAAGATAGAACTCAGAAGCCACCTGGCTTATGTGGATTTCCAATTAATAGAGTTTAAATTCGGGAATTCCTGTATGCAATGTTTGTTCAGCAGCATGATCAATTTCTCTGAGGTGCTTCCTTGCAAAGTTAAAACCAGTATCATAATGCAAGTACATCATATTGATTCTAATTGTTGAGGTACATTTGATGTTGCTCCAAATTTATACATTAATAGCATCGCCTATCCCTTTCAGTCTGGCAATTGTTAGCATTGTTATTTTGACCTAGAAGTTTTCCAATTCAAATTGCCAGCAATCATGGAGGCATATCAAATTTAGCACCGCCTATCCCTTTCAGTAGGGCAGTCTGGCAATTGTTAGCATTGTTATTTTGACCTAGAAGCTTTTCAATTCAAATTGCCAGCAATCATGGAGGCATATCAAGTTTTCCCAAACTAATTCAACCAAGTTGTGATGTATTCTCCATTCATATTGCATTTCTTCATTTCTTACTTAGGATGTGTCATTCTTACACATAAGAGCACCTTTTAAGTTTCAACTACTGAAAAAAGTCTTATTTTCCTGCATGAGATGAGAACTCGCCTTTCACTTTTATTTTATTCAAATCCTTCACAGAAAACTTGTTTTCTTATGAGTTGGCACACGTTTTGTTTTTGCTTGGTAAAATTGGGGTTTGTAGGAATCCCTCAACCATGAAAATTAAAGCAAATAGGCCATATTAGATGGGCCAATTTGGAGAAATTAGAGAATGCTAAAATGGCCATTTTCATTACAAAAATACACACATATATTATCCCACTTCTAAGGGACAATAGGCCACAGGCAGAGCATGTCCAATCCAACATCTCGAGTACCATTGGCACCTGCTAATATTCAGCTTGAGCTCTGGCAAGTCAAAAAAGGAACCTACGGACTTAGAGAATGCCATATTAGATGGGCCAATTTGGAGAAATTAGAGAATGCTAAAATGGCCATTTTCATTACAAAAATACACGCATATATTATCCCACTTCTAAGGGACAATAGGCCACAGGCAGAGCATGTCCAATCCAACATCTCGAGTACCATTGGCAACAAAAACCTGCTAATATTCAGCTTGAGCTCTGGCAAGTCAAAAAAAGGAACCTACGGACTTATCTGCATCTTAAATCTGCTCCTGATATAAATTCTGTAATCAAGAAACAAAAGCTTGCATAAATTAATTACCCAGAGGCTGAATCAAACCTCCAGCCCAACCAATATTCTTCTCCAGGTGCACTTCACACATGCTAGGACCGGCTGCAACATTTGATGGTGGATCTGCTTCAACATTGGCGAGAACAGATCTTCCACTCCTGCTCCTTGTTTCTGTTCTTTTCCCTTACTTCAAAGATGCACAGAACCAACTCCAGATCGTCCCCTTCTAACTGATATTTCTCCACTAATTCAGCCTTCAACAGATTTGGCCCAGTATAAAAATATTTATATGCTAAATTCTTTGATCCACCTTTCGTGGGATGAGTCTTCCTGGATTTGCCAATCATTTCCCCCAGCCATGGGTGCTTTTTAATTTTGGGCTCAAGGGCTGGGGTTTTCCTTAAAATGGGCATAGCTCTGGAGTTAGACACTTTAATTGACAACTCACACAATACAACATGGAGATCCCTGATGTATTTATATATATCATTGGTGTGGCGTCTTACCTCCTCGAACCATCCAGTTAGAAATTTCAAGTTGCCTCCCAAAACTTTCAACTGTGCATCATCCCATTTTACATCCTCTTTTTCTACATCCAATAGATCCTTCTTGTTCTGCCTCCTCCTCGATGGGGATATTTACCAAATGTACCAGCCGCCACAATCCAGTGAAAGACCTCTTCATCCAGATAAGAGTGGCCAAGAATTGAACAGATCAAGGCCAGAGATTTTGGGTCACAAACAGAGAAGAGCCTCTTCAGATGGGCATTGGTGATGGCCCCTAAGAAGTACTTGTCTCCTCTCTATGTCAAGGTTGAGCTTGTAGCGAGCTAACAACTGACCATCAAAGCCTAAAAAGAGATTGAAAAAGCACATACTTCACATTCCCACGTACAAACAATCTTAACCAAATATTCCACATACCACCTTTGACTGTACCAGCCTGCCAACATTCACAATAGAATTTATTTCATGAAATATTTCCATCATCACCTTTTATGGTTATTCCAATAAAAGTAAACATCCCTCAGTTGGGCATATGATAGGCCTTTGCTAGCTAGGGGGAAGTCTTTGCCCGCTAGAGCTACAAACCGATCCCAATCCTAAGCCCAAGTACTAAATAGAAGTATAATTCGGGATTGATCGACCCGAGAATTGGCAAGATATGCTGGTTTATTGGTCTCACAGTAGCAGTGAGCAAGGGAGTCTTTTTCAAAAGAAAGATAACCTACCTAGCCTGGTTTGGATTGTTGTTCAGTTTCCACCAAGGTGTAGCACCTTTTTCCCATTGGTTGAATCATTATCTAAGATCTCCTACCAATAATTGTATGATGCCCAAGTTTTTCGCCATCTCAAGATTTTAAGTAAGTGCAGCAGCTTCAGCTTCATTATTTGTCTTCTTAGGGATGTGAATAGATGTGGCTTCCACCATCAATCCTCTTTCGTCCTAGAATAGACAGCCAGCTCCATGGCCACGATTCCCCCTAGAGGCTCCATCAAAGTTGAACTTCTTTTTCCTTGCCATAGATGGGACCCAACAAACCTTTGTGTGGTTGGATATTTGTTCTATTGATCCATTAATGGATATCTCTTTGATCCTTGTCCAATTCTCCAATGCTTTCTATCTCTATGGGACAAAGTTTTGTTCTCCTGCTTCTTTAGGGAGTTGACCAACTCTAATACAATCACCTCATCTCAAGTTGCACACCTCAAGAAAGTATATACATGTTGAGATTTGTTGGGTGAGTGCCAAGAGCAGAGTTATGCTATCTACGGGAAGGCCATTTTCATTCAATTTTTGCACAAGCCAGGACCACGGCTGAAAGCAGAATTCACATTTAAGAAGGTGGTCATCCATTTCTTCATTATTGCAACAGATGATGCATCTTGAAGGCCCTTGTAGCTTCATATTTCTCTGTATTTCCAAGGTGAGGATTCTTCCAAGTGAACTTATCGGCCTTCTGCAGTTCAAATACCTCTTGTTGGCCATGTCTCCAATTGGATGTGTCTGGGGCTTCGCATGCATAACCTTTGCCGACCATGTAACTTTTGGAGCTACAACCAGTTCATATTAGCCAATCAGTCCTTGAATCAACGAGGCCCTTTCTTTTCTTTAGCAGGTCTTCCAAAAGCTTCTTATGTTCTATAGGGATGTTCTTGGGAACATCCTTCTATTTCCTTGAGAGGGCCTCATCAAAGTTGGACTCGATGTAATAGTCTTTAACTTTGGTTTCCCACCTTGATGTACGAATGTGCTTAAGTTCTCTTGTGTTCCCTTCTTCATTAATGGGTGTCATGGCCAACCATGAATCCTGCCACAATTTCTCCTTGGATACATTTATGACTTCCCAGGTCAATTGAATAGTGATGGTGCTTCTGCATTCCACAATAAAGATCCACATATGTCATCATTTTGGAGTAGCTATCAATTGTTAAAATCCTTTCAAATTCAATCAAGTCCAAGTATTTGGATCAAGGAATGGATCTCCATGGCTGCTCTGCTCCAGTTAGCAAATGCAATGGCATTTTTGCCCCAAAAGCTCGGTTCTGAATTTGCAAATTTGTTTGACCAGCTCCTTTTGACAGACAGCAGCCCATTTCAATAGTGGGATTTTATTTTCTTAAAGGGTGCCTTGCCAAGGGAAATATTTCATGATGCAATTGACCTTTGTGAGTAATGACTTTGGTGTTATCCCTACAGAGAACATGTAGATGGGGACGGCTTGAAGAACTGATTTGATTACAGCTGTGTTATCCTTTCTTCCAAACTTAGCCACTTACCTCCCCAAGCAGCCAATCTTGTTTTTAATTTACTGAGCAGCTCATCCCATAATTCAATGTTGCCAACCACAGTGAACAGTAAATAGGGAATTTCCAGTAACTTGCTTGGGATATTTCCAATCACGAATCCTAGGGTTTGTGCCAGCCTTGATTGGATTCTTTTTTAAAATGGAGTTGCTTGGCCCATATTTTTATGGAAATAATTGCAAGCTTTTCTCTGTACTAATTTATCAGAAAGCAACTCCAATTGTTTCCTGCTACAATTTTCTCCACTATTAAATTTCTTGGATTCCAAAGAGTGTGAAGACTCCCGCATGCCTTGGCAGCAGTGGACGTCGCTCCTTGCCAAGTCTTCCAGAATGTGATTCTAAGGTCTCCTACATTCAATTCATTCGTTTTTATTCTTGAATAGAGACCGAATCCGGCCTTCGAAATCAGACTTGGTGCTTGACCAGATTCCTTTTGTTAGGGGTGTTAAGGCTCCTAACATTCCATTATATGCACCTCATTTTGGAAAAGGAGGTAATTTCACCTTCTGCTTTTGCTATAGATAGGTGGTAATGGATTTATATGACCCTTCCCCTAACGCTTCTTGAGCAACTTCTTGAAGTAATTCTGCTTCTAATTTTCTTCCTCACTTCTTATTAGTTATTACATATCAGTTTAGACTTTAAGCTTGGAGTTTACATGATTGGACAATTTCTCTCCTCTAGTTCTCCCTCATCATTTTCCCTCTTTCTTCCATGGGAATTTCCCCTTCAAGGCCAAGTTTTCCTCCACCAAATGTATTGGGAGAAAGTGTTGTGATCAGTCTTCAATGTTAGATGAGGCTGATTTTGTGAGGTTTCATAGAATCTCAAAGTAGTTCCATTGCCATGATGTTGCATGTTCTTCCTTTAATAGTGTAGACACCTAAATTTGGTCTTTGGCACTTTGGCAACATCAACTTTGGCATACTTTGACACACATGAACAAATCACATATATTTGACTCTTGAGCACACTTTTCCCCTATCAGTCTGCCCATCCCCTGTCTTAGCCACCTCTATCTGCCAATCATATCTATTTAGGATCATCTTTAGTTTATACAGAACACCTCAAATTCCTAGACAAACATTGTACGTATCTTAGATCCATATTTTATACTCCCGAGACACTACTAGTAAACCCGGACAGTTTCGTTTACCATAGGGTCATCTTTTGTTGGCAGTGTCTCAGGAGCCTTAAATGGCTAATTCTCAAATTGAGCAATCTCCAATGTCCATTAGGTCGTCCTAGACATTTTCATGGGTCTACTATGGCAAGAAATTAACGAAGAGTAACTTATATATAGAAAACATCCTTGATGTCATTACTCACCTTCTTCACCTCCTAGACACCTCACAATCTCTTGAATCACTCTCACTACATCAAGGATCATTATCAAAATTGTAGCAAATCTGAAATATCTCAAGGAGCAACCCTAGAGAAGTTTGTAGAGCCAAACCTAAAATCAAAGAGGTCAAAGTTGTGTGATGCCAAAGGTCAAAGTCTGAACAAAGGTCAATTGTTTGAGCATGTGATTTTACACTTGCCTAGGAGGGAGAAGTACATGTGGCTTGACTCATCTTTGGAGTATCGGTATATAATGAATGCTCACCATATCATTGGATGAGATTGTCTAACCCAAAACACTAACCCCTATTTAAGGGTACCTTTTGGTCTTGCAAGCATAATGAGGGTTTGAACGAAGAAGAGAAGAAACATGTATGATTGCACAAGATCAAAGAGCTCCCAAATATCCAAAAGCAGATTACAAGCAAAGACGAAGCTCTCCCAGAAGTTACAGACCCCCAAACATATCCCAGACACTGCTAATAAAATCCGAGAATGTCTATCCGTTGCAGGAGTCTGAGTCTGAGGCTACTAGTAGTGTCCAAACAACCCATCAGACCTTGTTCTCAATCTAAGCGCCTGACGAGGTGCTTCCAATTCATTTCCAGCCAATGAGACAACTTGTCAGAGTGACAAACATCCAGAATCAGCTGACTCGTCTTTCTATCGCTTTTGTCAATTCGAGATCGTGTAATCATAACATCTACTTGCTTTAACAAATTCAGATTATCGTGCTTGATTGTGTTCATGTTTATATGTATTCCATGTTTTAATTACATTGTATGTCCTTGTATGCAAAATAGCAAAAACCATTAGTTGCTTTTTCTTCCAAACCATTTTCTTTAACCTTTCCTTCACCTACCTTGTTGTCTACAATCCAGGAATAGATCTCTTGAGATACCAATATTCATAACAACCATGAGAGCAGAAGAGTAGTTTTTCATAACCAAGTGATTAATGATAGAGTCTCAACTTCGAATTTAGGGTGATAGTTTTGGATAATTCCTCATTTAGATTCATAAGAAACACATTCAAGCATACAAAAAAAAGAAACTAGTTTTTGTTTGATCATCCATCGAAACCCTATGTTGTCAGGAAATGAGTGCGGGTACAGGTCCGAAATGCGGAAATGCAGATTTTCAAAAAATCCTTGTGTACGAAACATTACAGAAACGTCCGTACAATATATTATAAAAATTTAAATATATATATAGTACTCATTTTCAAAAAAAATTGTCCATGGACCATAAGAGATAAAGCACTCAAAATATTTTGTATTCATTGAAGTTCTAAAGATTCATCATTCAACATGGTTACAATTTCAATGTTTCATATATACATGATTATAATCTAGATTCTAGAATATATCATCTAGATTTTCTTCATAATCATCTGTCATGCATCCATGTTTCAAAAATTATAGTTGTAACCTGCTTCATTGTATTCATTTGATTGAGGATTCCAATGGAAAATTCTATTCTAAGGAGCAGTAATATACTGAGTCAAAACCTACTTTCTAGCCTGACATTTCTTGGTTTCTGCTAGATTCTTCCTACTTTCTTTGGATTACTATTCTGACCCAAACTATCTTTAGGCTTGTTTAATGTGCCTCCTTGTTAGTATAGTTTTAATGTTATAAGACTTTACAACTGAGCACACTGTAACTTATTCCTGGGTTTGGAAAATTCTGCGCAGAAATATAGGCTATATTTGAAAAGATTAAGTGGAGTAACACAACAACAAACTAGAATAAACTCTTTCGTATAATATATAAGCCGCGAAACGCGTCGGGAGTTTCCGGTTCGGGACGTTTCATACCCGTTTTTGGCTGGATACGGGGTGGGGGACTTTTCCCGGCAACATAGTTGAAACTTGCATTGCTGGAAACGTCTCTTGCATAAGGTTGTTTCGGCCTAGAAACAGTTCTGAAGCGATTTGTGAGTCCAAAATGCCCTAGAAAGACTCGGATATTTGCCAAAACAAATGTTTCTAGAGCTTTTCAAGAGGTCTTTGGGTGTTTTAGGCTCTTTTGTACAAAACTAAAAAAGAAGCAAAAAAACTCTTAAAAGTCTTAGTTGCCGAAACGGCAGGCAGGGGCCTCGGGAGCGGGTACGGGAACGACAGGGAGCAGGAGCAAGTGACGAGAGCGGCGTGGGAGCAGGCAGGGAGTGGCCAGAGGCCTACGGATTCAGTTTTTCCCTTTTGGGCATTTCTTTCCTTTTTTGGATTTTTGGTGAAGAAAACACAAGCATAGAAAAAATTTGCCATTTTTGGAAAGGGTCCGGGAAGATGTAGCAGCAAAAACTTGCATGAGCCATAACTTTCGCTTATGGCTCCATTTTAGGTGTCGTTTTCTCTAAAAGTGTATATTTTCTCGAGCTCTACGCATTGATGGCAATATTTTTCTTATTTTCATAAAATCCATTTTTGCACCTTTTTGGACCAAGCAACTTCTTGCAATCTTCTGAAAGAATAATGAGCTTTGATCACTGTAGACAGATTAGTAATTAAAAATACAACTATGCAAGCATTCCAAACTATGGTATATACAACTTATACAAGATATTGTACATTGTATACATTTATATAAAATACATTATTTAATTTTATACAATCTATAACATACCAAGTGTTTTAAAAACCGGTCAAACCGGAACCTGAACCGGCCGGTTTGACCGGTTTAACATTTTAGAGCACGAACCGTTTAGTAAACCGGATCGGTTGACCGGTTTTAGCCCAAACCGGCCGGTTTTGTACGGAACCGGCCGGTTTGGGCTAAAACCGGTCAAACCGGTCCGGTTTCATCCTGAACCGGCCGAGTTATGTAAAGACAACATTTCTTTCCTTTTTTGGATTTTTGGTGAAAAAAACACAAGCATAGAATAAAATTTGCCATTTTTGGAAAGGGTCCGGGAAGATGTAGCAGCAAAAACTTGCATGTGCCATAACTTTCATTTTGTGGCTCCGTTTCAGGTGTCGTTTTCTCTAAAAGTGCATATTTTCTCGAGCTCTACACATTGATGGCAATATTTTTCTTATTTTCATAAAATCCATTTTTGCACCTTTTTGGACCAAGTAGCTTCTTGCAATCTTCTGAAAGAATCATGAGCTTTGATTGCCTGTACACAATTTAGTATTTAAAAATACTGGATAGCTTTCCAAAACTCGGCGAGTATTCTGGCCAAATATTGCCGAGTTTTTTTTTTTGGGGTCTGCCGAGTATTTGCCGAGTGCGAGCATTCCAACTATCACTATATACATGAGCAAACTTTGCATATTTTGTGTGTAATTGTTGGAATCATGGTTTCTAGTTTTTCAAATATATTGTTTTCTTTAAAAATGTAATTTTTATGTGTTTTTTAGTAAACCGGTTCATAGAGTTTGAACCGGTCCGGTTCCGGTCCGGTTCCGGTTCCGGTCAACCTCGACCGGTTCCGAGTCCGGTTCCGATTTTTAAAAATTGAACATACACTATAAATTTAATTTTATTCGCTTTTGTATATACTTTTATATTATTATAAATTTATAGTTAATAGTATAACTTGTCTTTTATCTTGTTTTTCATAAACATAATATGTGGTTTATAATTAAATTCCTATTTAGAAGGCTGAGATTTATATTTTTTTAATTTTTATATAGTTTTTGTATCTTGCCGTATCCGGGTCAAAAAAAAATTTCCGTTTCAACGTATCGAATACCCGCTCCCGCTCCCGTATCCAAAACGTTTGCTACTTAGTTAAAAGTTAAAGCAAACTACCCCGATCAAAAGAACACATTCAAGCACACAAATAAAAATAAAATATTTTTGTCCGATCTTTCACCATACCTACATTACGATGAAAAAGTCTCCTACCTAGGTCATTTCAACCTGATTTTGCACACTTCCAAAGCAATTCAAGAGTCAAAAGCGTATTGACAACACCCAAATACCTACCAAAAATGGCCATTTCCGTAGCGTTTCAGTAATGTACCTTTCTAGGGCTGAAATTGAAAATAAGGGTTTTGGCTCAAACCCAAATGAAAACTTCTGATTGTTATTACAACCACCGGTCAATCACTTTAACCTTAGAGGAACAAACTGAAAATGGCATTGGCAACAAAGAGAAATATGAATATTTATGACAGCAAAGGAATTCATATGGCAGCCAACAATATCACCACTTAGCCCTAGCAATGAACCTGATTTTCTATTTCCTAGGGCAACGAACTGTATGGGCTTTTCAAGACAATATTCTCATGCAATATAGACTGAAAATCAATATAGAATTATCCCAAACGCTTCATAAGTCCAGCAAGATGAAATCTGGAGCAAATATATATTTTATAATTCTATTTCAAGTGCAAACACAACTGATACTTTAAAATTCATAACTTCAGAAATACTTGGAGTTTCAACATAAATAAATGCTCAAAATGATATCGGAGAGACCAGCTATCAAATAAAAGTGAAATCACAATTTTCCAACGACAAAACCCCTCCAAAAGTGATCCCGAACTTCCCAAGTGGGTAGATCAAGTGGAGGAAGGGTGCCAACACCCTTGAAAGTGCCTTAGCTGGAGTTTAAGTGCCCTATGCATGGATAAACACCTTGTTCCAGAAAACTATCAATGAAGTCCACTTGTGACTCCCGAATGAAGCCACAAATGCACACAAGAGGGTTTTCATCCCCAAGTGTGATCCTATTGAAGGTTTTCGTCCTCAATAGGTAACCAAGGAAGGGGTTTCGTCCTTCAATGGCAAGAAGAGAAGCTACACTAGCTCCAAATCCAAGTTAAAGCAAATGACAAATGATAATTATCCCCTCCTCCATTCGAACCTCCTTAAGTATCCTTCTTTAGCGCTAAGGATGAATTAGAAGATCAATCCATATGACCAACCTCTTAATGAAGGGGGAAGTGCACTTTTAATCTTCACTTGAAGATTGACCTCATAAAAAGAGAAAGAGTATTTTTTTTCTCCATTGTAGCTCCAGAAGACCGACCTTAATGAAGGAGAAGATAGAAGTTCCTTTTTGCTTTGTCATTCACCTATCACCTAATTGAATCACTCCAAGCCATAACTAGTAATCAAATAAATAAGGAAAATACAATCACTTACAATTATGGCAATGTTCACCTCCCTTGCTTTCCTTCCTTGAAGCCCACTGAAGGTGGAATGGACCCAAGGCCTTCATAATGACTAGCATGGAAAAGGAGACATTACACGCTTTTAGCGGGCATCTGACCATTTCAGGCTCTTTTTGAAAAAAACTAAAAAGAAACTTAAAAAATTAAAGAAACCTTAAAAATAAACTAAACTACCCCAAAACTCACCACTAACCACGGTTAAACAAGTCAAGAACATGTATTCACATTAAGTTGAAGGCTTTCATGAACAATTTAATTAAATTATTAAAAGGAATCTTCACCATTTCTCCCCACTACTAACATATACTAATGGTGTTTGTGTGCAAAGTGGGTCCCCTTGACTTGTGATTATCACCAAAAAATAGATGAGGAAACAATGTCACTATGTTTGTGACTACTCATGGTGGCCATCTCAAGATGACTTAAACACACGAGTGAAAAATGTATCAAAGAGTTGAAAACCCAAATCCAAAACAAAACATTTCATTATTAGGCAGCAGCTGTAACTTTTTGCGATGTGCATACAACAGCATTTTTGCATTCATGGGTGGTCATTGCAGGATTTCAGGGAGCAAGGACAGCAGTTGTAATGTTCTAACCATTTGAAATTTTAAGTAGAATGTTTTGAATTTTCATGAATATCATAATTTTAAAGTGTTTTGATATTTTATACACTAAAAAGGAGAACTCTGCAACATATATATATATAGACCAGGATGTATTCATTGGTCCTCCTTTCCCTTCTATTGTTATCACCCTTGTTCTGCCTTTTTTCTACCTGATCGTTAATCCCGATGGCTATTTTTCCTTTTGTCTGATTGCAGAATGCTTTGATTTCTCCATTCGCAATCCAAATGCACTTTTTTTCCACCTCAAAATCTGATTCATCTTCATTCTTTATATCCTCCATCACTGTTTCTGTGTCTTCCATCTCACCCATTTATGTACTCTATCTCATTGTTATTTGACAACTGATACGTAGGTTGCATATATCCAATTTGACCTTGCCCATTTGATTTTCAGGAAATAATATAGATTATGAGTTGGCAAACATTATGAGTGCCAATTAAAATTTGTTTAAGTGATGTTACGAACTATCCAGCTGAACTTTACATGACAGTGAATTAGTTAATATTATAAATTGCATAAGGAGTTGCAAGGCAAATAATTCATTCATAAATGACATCTGATTTGGTATTAGAGTGTTTACTTTATTTTTTTGCAAACAGAAATGGACACCAAGGCATTGCATAGCACTACAGGTACCACTTATTGCACATGGCAGAGGCACCATAAATTGGGAAAATAAGTTATAAAATAATTATGTTATTTCTAGCAGGTAAATGCGAACACGCAATAATTATTATTCTTTTTCCGTTATTACCTTTCATCCATGAACAAATAGTCAATTCCCTTTCATCCATGAACAAATAATCAATTCCCTTTCATCCGTGATCAAACCATCAATTATTTCTGGCAATTACAGGCAGTGTTGAAAGTATCAACTCTTTTTCCTTTTTAACAAACATTATTTGCAGCATCATATATCTTATATTGGATGTATATAGCCGACTTGTGGCTATCATAACTTCTTATCATTATGTATCTCTTTCATATATGTTATATTTTCATTAGTGGGTCGGCCTTGGTGTTGGCCATAGCATAGGAATAGTATATATAGGGGTTAGTAGGTAGTAGTTGATCATCATATTCAGCATTTGAGTCTTATTGTCTGGTTTGGAGGTTGCCCCCTCGAAGTGGCTAAGCTATTCTTCTTGCACATTGAGATCATTTATCTGAAATATTGTGTTCATTGGTGTTATATTGCTGCTAATAATCAGATTTATACAAGTAATTACATTACAAGTGGTATCAGAGCTTGAACTCGGCCAACACTGCGTCAAACCCTAATTGTGAAGGTTCGTCCATATCTCAAAATCGGTAGAATTTTTCTACAAATTTTTTTGTGGTGTGGTGAAATCAGTCAAGTAAGCTTCCCTCCAAATTTTAAGAATTTTTGACTTGTTTTGCAAAAGTTATAGCGGTTTTATGTTTTTTCATAATTCGGCTACCTAGGGTGCAATTTGTGGAATTTTTCAAAGTTATTTACATTTCCAGAAAGAAGATTAAAAATTAGTTTGAGTTCGTTCTTTGAGTTTTATAAAATTTGGCCGAATTCCTATTGAAATCCCAAACCCTAAATTTCACCTTGATCCTTAAATCTTACCATTTTGGGGCATCATGGTTGGGCCTTCGACAAGAGGCAAAAAAAGAATCCCATCACTCGGGTAAAACCCTGATAAGGATGAGATAATAGTTGAGGAGTTAGAGTCAAAAGGGGTATCTACAGAGTCCTCAGGGTTAGGGTTTACTTCAACTGACCATAAGGTCAGCTATCTTGAGTTAGAGTTACGAAACCTCGAGGGTAGAGTGGCCAACAAAGAAGATGTAGAAAAGATTGGACAACGATTGGAGGATTTCATTCACCAATTTAGTTACAATATCATGGGTCATCATATCCTTCCTAATCAGCCACAACTCAATCATACTCATATTAACCAGGGTGGATCTTTAGGTCAAAGTAATAGACAAACTAGCCAGGGTGGATCTGCAAACATGACCAATCCAAATACAAACACTTTCTGAAGACCCGTAACATGATTCCAAAAGTGGAAATGTGTAAGTTTGATGGAAAGGATCCACTCAATTGGATTAACCAGATGGAGAATTTCTTTGATCTTCATCAGATTCCATCGGGACAAAAGGTTACCATGGCATCGTTGTATCTTGAACTTGACCAATTCATTTGGTATCGATGGTTATGTGCTCAAAGGAAAAAGAGTGGCCTCAATGTTACATGGACAATATTCACCGAAGAGTTGCAATTGCACTATAGTTCTAGTGTGTCAGAGAATTATTTCAGTCAATTAGCAAAGCTCAGACAAACAGAATAGTCAAAGATTACATCCATCAATTCCAAAACCTTTCCTTACGGGTGGAAAATATTCCTGAAGATAATTTGAATGACTTATTTCTTGGGGTCTTAAAGAACAAATTGAGACTGAGGTGCGTATGTTTAATCCTCATAAGGTTTCAGACTCTATGATCATGGCACGTAGGGTAGAGGAAAATTTTCTTTCCAGTAGGAAACAAACTGTCAGTAATATCAGAGATCGTAGCACCCTTCCACCATCATTCCCTCGGCCAGTTAGACTGACACCTCAACAAATTGAAGAAAAGAGAGCCAAAGGGTTATGTTTTAATTGTGACAACAAATTTGGACCAAGACATAAGTGTGCTGAAAAGAAGTTGTTCTACATTGAGGGACCTACTGAAGAAGAAGAAAATGAAGAAGATGAAGAGGTAGAGCCAGAGGAGGAATTAGGAGATCCCCAGCCAACAATATCATGCCATGCAATTTCCGGTATTAGCACTCCCCAAACTCTCAAAGTAGTTGGATTCTTAAAAAATAGAGGGTAACAGATGTTGATTGATTCGGAAGTACTCACAATTTCATCAATCATAAGTTGGTGGTACGCTTGAACTTACTTTGTTTATCCAACTCCGAATGTCAAGTCATGATCGCTGATGGGAAAACTGTTAGTTGTTCAGGAAAATGCCATAACATTAATCTCACCATGGGAGATTACTTGCTAACTAGCAATATGTATGCCATTGCCATGGGAGGAGCAGACATTGTGTTAGGAGTTCAATGGCTTACCACCTTGGGAACCATTGAAATGAATTTCCAAGAGTTGTTCATGCAATTTCAGTCGAAAGGAGGACTTTTAAACTAAAAGGACTAAGAGCAAAGTCCCCACAGATGGTAAGTTCTCATCAGATGCAAAAATTGCTTAGAAAGGGTGCAGAAGGGTTTGTGGCACAACTATTTTCATTAGAAGCACATCATTCCAATACATTTATACCCACAGATATGCAAGCAATTATAGATGAGCACTCAGTGGTGTTTGGAGAAATGCCCAAGGGTTTGCCTCCAAAAAGAGACCATGACCATGCCATCCAGCTAGTACCAAGGAGTCAACCACCCAACATCAGACCTTATAGGTACCCCTATATGCAAAAGAGTGAGATTGAGAAGATAGTTCAAGAGATGTTAGAAGCAAGACTTATTCGTCATAGTCAAAGTGCTTACTCTTCTCCTGTAGTGATGGTACGGAAAAAAAGATGACAATTGGCACATGTGTCCAGATTACAGGGAACTCAATAAGTACACAGTTAAAGATAAGTTTCCTATTCCTGTAATTGATGATTTGCTAGATGAGTTACATGGTGTTGTTTACTTTACAAAACTTGATCTTCGTTCTGGATATCATCATATTAGAATCAGGATGAAGATATTCATAAAACAGCCTTCAAGACACATGAAGGACACTATGAGTTCTTGGTAATGCCTTTTGGACTAACAAATGCACCCTCTACATTTCAAAGCTTGATGAATTCCATCTTTAAGCCATTTCTTTGAAAGTTTGTTTTAGTGTTCTTTGATGATATATTAATCTATAGTAAAACATGGGAGGAACACTTGCATCATGTAAATAAGGTGTTGGAAACTCTTGAACAACATCAACTTTATGCAAAGCCTTCTAAGTGTTCTTTTGGTGTCAAGGAGGTTGAATATCTGGGTCATATTGTCTCTTATGAAGGTGTTAAAGTGGATCCTAACAAGATAAAAGCCATGCTTGAATGGAAGGTTCCCAAAACCCTAAAAAATCTTCGAGGATTTTTGGGGCTTACAGGTTATTATCGTAGATTTGTAAGGAATTATGGCAGCATCGCAGCACCACTCACAACTTTATTGAAGGACTCTTTCCATTGGAACGAGCAAGCTACTATGGCCTTTGAGAAGTTGAAGGAGGCCATGTGCACCACTCCAGTTCTAGCCACCCCAGATTTTTCAAAAACATTCATTGTTGAATGTGATGCTTCAGGGTATGGTATGGGGGCAGTACTCATGCAAGAAGGGCGACCCATTGCCTTCGAGAGCCACCAATTCAAAGGTAAGAATATCTCTAAACCAATTTATGAGAAAGAAATGTTAGCAATACTTCATGCAGTGAAGCAATGGAGACCATATCTAATGGGACGACATTTCAAAGTAAAGACAGATCATGATAGTTTGAAATACTTCTTAGAGCAACGTTTATCATCAGAAGAACAACAAAAATGGGTCTCAAAAATGTTGGGGTATGATTTTGAGATAATATACAAGAAAGGAAAGAGAATGTAGTTGTTGATGCTTTATCTCGGAAGGATGAATCTGCCTAGGCATTGTTGTGTGCCATATCTGTATTACAGGAGGATTGGATAGAGGATGCAAGGTCTGAATGGAAAAATGACCCAGGTACACAAAATCTCATTCAGAATCTCCAACAAGATCCAAGCATGTCAGAAAAATTTGTATGGAAAGGAGATGTTTTATGGTATAAAGATAGATTATATCTATGTAAGAATTCAATCCTTAAAAATAGGGTTCTATCTGAGCTCCATGCTTCTCCAGTAGGGGGTCATTCTGGCTTCTTAAAGACTTATCATCGAATCAAGCATGATTTTTTCTAGGAAGGGCTAAAAGGAGATGTCCAAAAGTTTGTGGCAGAATGCATGGTTTGTCAACAAAATAAGGGCGAAACAATTAAGTCCCCAGGTCTTTTACAACCTCTATCTATTCCTAGCCAGAGGTGGGAAGAGGTGTCCATGGACTTCATCACAGGATTGCCTAAATCAGAAGGTAAAAATGTAATCATGGTGGTGGTGGACAAACTCACCAAATATGCCCATTTTTGTGCTTTATCACATCCATTTGTTGCGAGTACAATAGCAACGGCCTTCAAGGATACAATTCAGAAGCTACATGGGACACCAAAGATTATAGTAAGTGATCGAGACCCTATCTTTACTAGTAATTTTTGGACTGACTTGTTCTCATGCTTGGGCACACAACTAGCTCGTAGTTCCTCTTATCATCCCCAGTCTGATGGGCAAACAGAGGTGGTAAACAAGTGCTTGGAGGGATATCTTTGTTGTTTTACATCAGATAAGCAAGCGAGATGGGTCCAATGGTTACCACTGGCAAAATGGTGGTATAACACCTCCTTTCATACTTCATCTAAAATGTCTCCTTTCTTGGCATTATATGGGTACCATCCACCATCTATCACTTCATCTTTGAGAGTCCAACCAAAGGTTCGAGCAGTTGAAGAACATATTCAACACCAACAAGAGGTGTTTTCTAGTCTCAGGGAGAATTTGGCCATGTCACAAAACCGCATGAAGCAGCAGGCAGACCAACATCACAGTGAAAGACATTTTGAAGTCGGTGATTGGGTTTTTGTGCGTTTACAACCATATAAGCAAATGTCCTTAAAACAACAGAAAAAGGATAACAAGCTTTCACCTAAGTATTATGGTCCTTATCAAGTGTTACAGAAGATTGGCAATGTAGCATACAAACTGGAACTTCCTCCGGCTACTCAAATTCATCCAGTCTTCCATGTATCTTGCCTAAAGAAGGTAATTGGACAGACAATATCAACCCAAACAGTGTTACCCGAGCTTGATGAAGAGGGCAGAATCATCCTGGAACCAAAATGCATCCTTCAGACACACTAAGCGATTGAGGACAAGGGTCATCACTAAGTATTTGATCAAGTGGAAAAATCTAGACAATGAAGACGCAACTTGGGAGGATGCAAATTTCCTGCAGCAGACATCCAGATCTTCTCAACATTGGGGACAATGTTGCTTCGAAGGGGAGGGGCATGCTACGCCCTTAATCATATATCTTATATTGGATGTATATAGCCGACTTGTGGCTATCATAACTTCTTATCATTATGTATCTCTTTCATATATGTTATATTTTCATTAGTGGGTCGGCCTTGGTGTTGGCCATAGCATAGGAATAGTATATATAGGGGTTAGTAGGTAGTAGTTGATCATCATATTCAGCATTTGAGTCTTATTGTCTGGTTTGGAGGTTGCCCCCTCAAAGTGGCTAAGCTATTCTTCTTGCACATTGAGATCATTTATCTGAAATATTGTGTTCATTGGTGTTATATTGCTGCTAATAATCAGATTTATACAAGTAATTACATTACATATTAGCCTTGACGCATCCAAGAATCAACAGGTAGGAAGATTATCTTCAAAAGACCATCACAGAAAACAAAGTTCCCATGGCCACATGTAAAGTCTTAACTGCAGCTTGTAAAATATGGCTCTTCTTCCTAATTTCCCACTGTAATCAGATTGTATCCTACTACTAATAAATTCCAGCACTGAAGATAATTTTAAGGGCACTTAATGTTGTCATTTTCTTTGCTGTTTAAAAACATTCAGATGCTAACAAGCGCAAAGGATTTGAAAAAGGAGAGTTTCATCAGAAAGTTTCCCAGACCTAAAAAAATTACAACCAGGGACATGGATTCTTGTAGATCCACCCACTCTGAAGAGTATAAAAAGAACATTAGAAATTAGATATCAGACCACTAAGGTTCTCAGATCAGTGAATGATTTCACAGTGTCCTAGGATTGGAAAGTACAGTTGATGATTCTTTCAACAGAAAGCAACATGATACTAGGGCCTCATCTAACTGATGAGTTATAAATACATATTGAGTTTCAAAATATCCTAACAAAGAAGAAAAATTAGGTGGCTTTTGACATTTTCAGAAATAATAGTTAATACATGAACTAAATCAAACTAAAAACATAAGTCAATTGTGATGGACAAGGCTTCCTATCATGTATGACTACTTAAAAAAACAATATTTTTATGATATGTGTGACTACTTACAATAAATTTGTTTTTTTAGGCAGTATTATTCAAACATGCCACACAATTCATGTTATAAAGTAATGGATTAGCATCGTTAACCTGAAATAGGAGACATGCATTTCTCACACTATTTCAAGGAAAAGAATATGGAAAGATACTAAATATTTTATTGGTGTGCGCACCATCAATACCAAAGAGTGCCTTTGCCAAAGGGGAACCCATTGCTGAACGAGCATTTGGAATGTCTGCACTTCCAACTTCCATTACTGGCTTTCCAGGATTGAACATCAAAGATAAGGGATTAGGAGTTGACTGAGTCTGTATAAACATGCTCCTCCATTGACCTGCTCATCAAGACTTGATTAGAAGAAAGTTAGAAATTGACTACCGCTAATTTCCTTGCATCTCAAAACAATTAAGCGTGCATTTCACACTTCTTGGCTCCTAAATAGTTGGTTATTACCAATTATATCCAGTTAGTGCCTAAAACAATTAAAATAAATAGTTGTATGGGGTTAAAGTTAAAGAACACTCTCTTTAAAAATGATTCCTTCTATAGGAGCGAAGCAGCAACCAGAGCATTTGAGAAGTTTAAGGAGGCCATATGCACCACTCCAAACTTCACCAAAACATTCATGTGTGGAGTGTGATGTCTCGGGGCATGGTATGGGTACAGTTCTAATGCAAGAAGGCAAACCCATTTCCCTTAAAAGTCACCAACTCAAGATTACAAGTTAATCAAAACAATTTATGAGAAGGAAATATTGGCTGTTCTTCATGCAACCAAGCAATGGTGGCCTTTTCTGATTGGAAGACACTTCAAAGTGAATGCAGTTTCATTACAAGAGGAGCAGAAATGGGTCACCAATATGTTGGGGTATGGCTTTGAGATCATACTAAAGAAAGGAAAGAAGAATGTAGTGGCAGATGTGCTCTCTAGAAGAGATGAAAACATGAGGGCATTGTTAGGTGGATGAGGCAAGATTGGAGTGACAACAGGATCAAGATACTTAGCATCTCAATCAGCAACTTTAACAAGATCCCACTACTTCGGATTATTTTTGTGAAAGAGTGTCTCCTTTTGGTACAACGATAGGCTATATCCATGCAACAACTCAAGCCTCAAGAATATCTTTTGGATGAGCTCCATGCATCTTCTATTGGGGGTCACTCAAGATTCCTGAAGACTTATCACATAATCAAACAAAAATTGTTTTTGGAAGGACTCAAAAGTGGTGTATAGAAATTTGTTGCAAAATGTTTAGTATGTTGTGAGCCAGTTAAGACTCTGGGATCTCTGAAGCCTTCATCTATTCCTAGCCAGTGGAGGGAGGCGTTTCCCATGGATTTCATCACAGGGTTGCCAATATCAGAAGAGAGAAATATCATCATGGTAGTGGAGGATAGACTCAAATATGTTCATTTTTGTGTCCTATCACATCCTTTTCTAGCAAGCGCAGTGGCATCTGCATTCATGGAGACCATTCAGATGTTACATAGGTTCCCCAAAGATAAAAGTGACAGTGACCCCATATATACTAGTAATTTTTGGATTGATTTCTTCTCTAATTTAGGTACACAATTGGCCCACAGCTCTTCATAAGACCCCCAATCTCATGCGAACTGAGGTGGTTGACAAGTAATTACAGGTTTATCTATGTTGTTTTTCTTCACACAACCAACCTCAATGGGTTAACTGCTGCCAGAAGCAGAAT
Organism: Taxus wallichiana var. yunnanensis; assembly: GCA_018340775.1. NCBI lineage: Eukaryota > Viridiplantae > Streptophyta > Pinopsida > Cupressales > Taxaceae > Taxus > Taxus wallichiana. The sequence goes on along the minus strand of CM031236.1, from coordinate 456,499,108 downwards.
GGTAGTATAACACTTCCATAGTTTTTCAAAAATGTCTCCATTTATGGCACTGTATGGATATCACCCTCCATATATCATGTTGTCCATTAAAGTGCAACCAAGGGATCCTGTGGCATAAGAGCACATTCAACATCAACAAAAGTACTTTCTAGTCACAAAAAGAACCTGACCATGGTACAAAATCGAATGAAACAACTGGCTGACCAGCACAAAGCGAAACACATTTTGAAATAGGAGATTGGGTTTCCTTGAGATAGTAGATGAATAAGCAAATGTCCTTGAAACGGCAAAATAAGGATAACAAACTGTCACATGAGTATTATGGCCATTATCAGATCTTTTGGAGGATTGGCGACATGGCATACAAATTGGAGTTACCTCAGTCAACATAAATACATCTAGTCTTTCATGTATCCTGTTTGAAAAAGTTATTGGCAAGAATATTCCATCCCAAATAGAGCTATTAGAGTCAGACGAAGAGGGAAGAATCGTCTTGGAACCTAAAGGGATTCTCCAGATGCAAATGAAGAGGCTGCAGACTCGGATGATCATCGAGTATCTCATCAAGTGGAAGAACTTTCCCAAGGACGATGAATCAACTTTTATGCAGGAGCATGCACAGCTGATCAACTGAGGACAATGCTTGTTTAAGGGGGACATGCTAGGCAATTAACTTTTGGATGTCTAAGGATTCGTGTGGCCAACTTGAGGTACTCACAAACCTTTGCCTTGGTTATTTTATAATTTCTATATTTAATTATAGTAGCATGCGGCCTAATTGGAGTATAGAGTCCCCATAACCAAATTATGGTATACATAGGAGGTAGTGCTTGAACAAGAGGATGTAATGTCCCTTTCAGGCACAAATTTGAGGAATTTGGATTTTCCCGAAAACCCTAATGGAACATTGCTGGAATTTATGACAGCCACATGTGGAAACCTGAAAGTTTATGACAGCAATCTGATTTTATGCAAAAAATAGGGCAGCGACCTGTTTTAGGTCCCCAAAACCCTAAGCGACCTAGGTAAAATTCAGATTTTAGTATTTCCCACACACAAATCAACAACTTGAAACCCTTAATGAAATAATGCAAGATAAATGCTTCAACAACAAAATACAGACTGTTGGAATTAATTATTGTCCAAAAACAACTAAAACTTTAAAAATCCATATCTTCATAAATACTTGGAGATAAAATGCAAATGATAGCTCAAAATGACCACAAAATGGAAGCTATCAAACGAAATTAAGTTTAGGATTTTCCAGCCAGAAATCCTCTAAAAAGTGATCCTCAAATCTCTAAATGGGTCGCCCAAGTTTTCCTAGTTTTCTTGAATCGGAGCAGTTCCTTGCTCAAGACATCGGGGCAAGTGCGGTCTTCGAATCACCCTCGACTTCAAATTCTACAAGTCGATAGTGCACCCAGCAGGTGGGATTCAGTCTATGTCACTCCTCGCGAAAGATACCAAGTAACAAAACCCTCACTGATTACAACAATGATACCGACCCCCCAAAAAGGGTTACAGTCTCCAGGGAATGCTCATGGTGAAAACCGTTGTTCTTCCACCCAGCCATAAGGAGGCCTCACGACAAGCTCCCCTGTTCACGAGAATAGGGGACTCGAGTGGAAGAGAAACTCTTCCAAAGAAATCAGCTTTGACAAGAAGGGTTTGCCCTACACGGTTGTGCATCGGCTCGCTGAAATGAATGTGGCAACCCAAGCTGGAAATGAGTGTGGCAGCCTCAAAAAGTGTGTCTGCTGAAATTTGTGCCCTAGCACAGATGGAAGCCCTTGCTTTATTCTGAAATTTTGAATATGAAGCTCACTTGTGACTCTCGGATGAAGCCACCAATGCAACAAATGAGGGTTTTCGTCCCCAAGTGTTGTGACTATTGAGGGTTTTCGTCCTCAAAAGCTGAAAATGAGAGCTCAATGCTCCAATTTCCAAAAGAGAAGTATCAAGATTCATATGATGATCCCTACAATGAGCCCCAACATTTACCTTTATAGCCTTTTTCTTCCTTTTCCTTGTGGAGCGCTCCATGTGGGATACTTTATTTCTTTTTTAAACATTTACTTTTCCCCTTTTTAGTTCTCCTTTTGGGTCGCTCCACTTGGGCATTTAAAAATAATTAATTAAATGCACTTTTCCCTCTTTTTAATAATTTAATTAAAGTGTCAATAATTAAAATTACTTTAGCACTTAAAATTAAATTATTAACTTACTTCCCCTTTTAGCCAACTAAAAATAATGAAAATAGGCTAAGGGTCTTCTTTCTGCTTTAGTAGTTAAAAATACATTTTATTTTAATAATATTATTATTAAGCTACCCATCAATAAAGAGTTAGCATAGGCTCAACCAAAACATTTTATTAAGTATTTCTAATTTAGAAAAGGGGACATTACAGTCCTCCCTCCCCAAATTTGCTTGCCCTCAAGCAAATGCAAGCTCTCATGCCCAAGTACCATCATGCCAAAGTGAAGAAATATGTTGTAATGCTCCAATAATCTAGATCATGTACCTGTCAAATGAAAGAGCTCTTGCCAAAACAAGCTCATATATTTGTTGTCCCTCTTCTTATTGATGTACTTTGGCAGCCCGTGAAGTTTAACAACTTCCTTGAAAAAGAAATCAGTTGCTACCTCAATTCTGCCCTCTTCACTTTCACCTTCAAAAATAGCATTAGCAACTTTTCTCTTTGCATACTCAATTGTACAAAAAGCCTTCCAATCTGTTGTAATCTTAGTCATAGAGCAAAAAATTGAGGAATAATCAGCAACTTGACAAGCTAAAACACATTCCAATGTGGCATCTTCACTTTCCATTTCAACCTTGTCAACTATGGTGGAAGAGCATCCTCTAATCATACACATGAATGCAACTGAAATAATGTGGGGCTGCTAAAAATGATGACAACAACATTAATGGTGGCAATTTGATGCATGGTTGTCTTGGAAGCACTTCTAACATTTGGTGGTAGCAACACATCATCCCGCATCCCCTCCATGCTTTTTTGGAGATCTTTTGCAATCACAAACTTGTTATCCTTCATTATGTCAATTTCATATTCAACTACAACCTCATATACTCCATCATTTGCTCAAGGGGAAAGCAAACTCAATTGCTCTTTCCTTTTTATACTTGTACCTGCACATGGAACAAACTTACTAAAGAAAACAAAAGTTTCCCTCATCATTTCTTTTATATGCCTCATGGATATGATAGCCAGCACTCTCCCATTGCTTGCAATCATCTCATATTCTCCACTTAAGTGATGGATGTTCAAAAATTCAACCATGTTGTCCCAAACACGACTATAACCATGCGTTTTCTCCCCCAAAATCAAAAGGAGAGTGGTTGGGATCCTTTTTATGATAGCTGAAAACACATCAACGATGATAGTAGACTAGAAATCCTTCCACCGCATGGTTGGCTACTTATCTCCGGCTGCCAAAAATGGATAGGGAGCCGAACTATTGCGGGCAGCAAATGAACAAAGGGTACAACAGCTGTCAAACCGAAAACTCCTCGTGGAATATTGCAATATCCATGATATGGGGGCTAGAAACAACCCAAAAATTATTGAAAATGCTTCAATAGACAGAAAATTATCCCATTGTGGCTTCTTAGGACAATTTAGATCCCAAGGTTTTACCTTCATCCCTTTGACATTCTCAGAATGATGGCAGATGGAATAGTTCTTTGTTGTCCTCGCTATAACTTGAACTGAAATTATAAGGGTGCTAACCCTCTTGACAACAATCTAGAATTACCTTAGTATGGAGCACTAAAAATGCAGCGTGACCAACATTTATTGGGCTTTAGTTAGAATGGTCATCTCCTTTGGCTAAAATAAGAGCCTTCACACTATTAATCTTGTCAAATACCTTCCCATAGCTGTCCTGAAAATCCATCTCATATGGCAATGGCTCAATTTTTGGAATTCTCAAAAGATGGATAGGGGCTTCTTGGAAAAGATCCTCTTTCCATTTGGTACCTTTCATCTTATCCTCGTTGTTAGAATAATTCTCATGATGATCAAAACATTTTTAAGGGCATAGTATAAGGGTGATACAATAAATCCTTGTTCGGAGATAATGAAATTGCTTACCACTAGTTGTTGATATGAAAATTCTAGCAAACTAAAAATAATCATTAGTACTTAGTGAGGTACTTTTCTCATGTGCATGCTTTCCCACAAAGTCTTCCTCAAACTCCCCTAAACTTCATGATTAGAAGGGAAAATTGTTGTTGCTTTTTCTTTTACGCCAACCACATATATTGCTTCTCCGAATTTCTATAGATGTTGTTTTGCTTGAGCAGCTATCAACTTAGTTTCCCTAGCTCTTCTTAGCCATTCATCACACCTTTGTTGGGTCTTCATTACATCCTCTGCACTTGAAAATATGAATTATTTTTCTCTTTAACCCTAACATTTTGTTCATTCGATTCCATACCTTTTCCTTTGGAGGACTCTTCCTTTTCAACTTGTATGGTGGATTCCTCTATGGGCTGCTCCTTCTCACCTTCTTGCAGCTATGATTGTTCTTCTTTCTCATTATTAATGCAAACCTCATGTTTATCACCAGTCATACCTTTCTTTGGTTTTTCTTCTAACAATACTTCTTCATGACCTTTTCCTAGGCCATTGTAGCTTGGCTCCCAAGGTTCTTCATGGTTTTTCTTCAACCTTTGTTGAATACCCTTTTAGGGTTGATCATTATGAAATCTTCTTCCACCCTGATGACCATTCTTTGACTTCAAAGAGCAATAATCAATGAAAGATAGTTATTGGCATATGGTTGGCCTCAAAGCTTGGTATTCCACATAGAATCGACCCATATCATCATCCCCATCTTGTTGCCCTACTTCCACTTGTTCCTCTTCTTCCCTTTGTAGAAATTTAGCACAAAAGGTTCTTGTGGGAGGATTAATGGAAGTTCTTTCATTGTCGAAAGAGCTGCCCTCACCTAGGGTTTTCTTCAATTCCGGAGCACCTTGGATGGCTTGGATCAATTCAATCATTGAAGCCCTCATTGTCCTTTGAAAGCTTTGCTCCATGTCTCTTTGATTCCTCAACATCAACTCTTGCAAGTAGCTCATCTCATTAGAAGGTGGAGGCCTTTGTTCCTTATCCCCCATGTTCTTTGTCGAGTCCTTTGGTACACTTTGAACCCTTCCTCACCGGTATTCATGCAAATCTGAAAATCTGAATTTACCCTCACACAGGATGGGAGGAACAATGCTCTGATACCACTGTAATGTCCCTTTTGGGCTCAAATTTGAGGAATTTGGATTTTCCCAAAACCCTAATGGAACATTGTTGGAATTTATGACAGCCACATGTGGAAACCTGAAAGTTTATGACAACAATCTGATTTTATGCAAAAATTAGCGACCTGTTTTAGGTCCCCAAAACCCTAAGCGACCAAGGTAAAATTTAGATTTTAGTATTTCCCACACACAAATCTTTAGAAATAGATCAACTTGAAACCCTTGATGAATAATGCAAGATAAATGCTTCAACAACAAAATACAAACTACTAGAATTAGTTATTGCCCAAAAAACAGCTAAAAAAATCAAAAATCCAAAGCTTCAAAATACTTGGAGATAAAATGCAAATGATAGCTCAAAATGACCACAAAATGGCAGTTTTCAAACCAAATTAAGTTTAGGATTTTCCACCCACGAAACTCTCCGAAAAGTGATCCCGAAACCTCCAAATGGATCACCCACGTTGGAAATAGTGTGACAGCCCCAAAAAGCGCGCCTAGCTGGAATTTGTGCCCTAACACGGATGGAAGTCTTTTATGTTCTGAAATTTTGAATCAAGCTCATTTGTGACTCTCGGATGAAGCCACCAATGCAACAAATGAGGGTTTTCATCCTCGAGTGTTGTGACTACTGGAAGGTTTTCATCCTCAATAGAATCTAATGAGGGTTTTCGTCCTCGGACTAAAAATGAGAGCTCAATGCTCTAATTTCCAAAAGAGAAGTATCAAGATTCATATGATCATCCCTACAATGAGTCCCGACATTTACCTTTATAGCATTTTTCTTCCTTTTCCTTGTGGAGCGCTCCATGTGGGATACTTTATTTCTTTTTAAATATTTAGTTTTCCCCTTTTTAGTTCTCCTTTTGGGTCACTCCACTTGGGCATTTAAAAATAACTAATTAAATGCATTTTTCCCTCTTTTGAATAATTTAATTGAAGTGTCAATAATTAAAATTACTTTAGCACTTAAAATTAATTTAACTTACTCCCCCTTTTAGCCAACTAAAAATGATGAAAATAGGCTAAGGGTCTTTTTATCTTTAGTATTTAAAAACACATTTTATTTTAATAAAAATATTATTATGTTGCCCATAAATAGAGAGTTATCTAAGCTAAACTTAAAAATATTATTAAGCATTTTTAATTTAGAAAATGAGACATTACATAGGATCATCATATTATGAAATTATAAATTTTTATCTTATTGTAAGGATTGTGGAGGTTGCCCCTTGAAGTGGCTCGGTCATATATTTCAATATGTTGCTCTTCATTTCACTTATATATGCTTTAGCCCTTTGGCAACCATAGGCAACTGACAGTCAATCTGGTAACACCAAAGTTATGATCTTCAATGCCCTGAAGACATCTGAGTTTCATTTCTTCTACAAGGGGGAAGAGCTGGAAATCACCAACTCTTACACTTACTTAGGAGTACTCTTTTCTAGACCTCACTTCAGGTTACGACCGCACTTCAGCCTCGGGTTAATAAGGGTTATGGCTCCTTGGCAATCTTAGAGAGACAAGTTTCGCCATCACTTCTAGGACATCCTATCCAAGTTATCCCTCTCAAACTCTCTTGTCAGGCCCATGGTTCTTTATGGCTCAGAGGTTTGGGGGCCCTCCTTACTTGAGTCCGACTGGGCTACTGTGGAGAGAGTTCAAATCCTTCTTCTCAGACGTATCATCAGATGCAAGGAGATGGTTTCCCACAATATCATCTTGGCAGAATTTGGAGCTCATCCCTTTAGGTTGGAAGCAATTTTTGGCCTTGTCTCCCTCCTACATCGTATTCAGAAGCTTGTTGATTCCTCTGTCAGTAGGGACATGTATCCCTACCGCTTATTGCTCCTCTGAGGCCATTGCTTCGGCCGATCGTTCTGGTCGATCTCGTTGTTGGTATGCCAAAGTATCACGACTCCTTGAGTCTATTGGTATTCAGACAGATCACCTCCCACCATACGTTTTTCCTTGGACGCTCCCGCTCATCTCCTCCCACGCAAGCAAGATCTAAACAAAATCATCAGAGATGATATCTACAGTGGTTCATTCAAGCAGACTGACTGACCAACCCCTAGGTGGGTTACGTCTGAAGATGGCCTTTTATGCTGAGCATTTTCTTGAGGTCAACAATGCTCTTATTTCTCGGCCCCAGTATATTTCTCTGCATTAGACACACGCCCTTCGCATCTCCCTGGGTCAGTTCAAGGTTGGTTCTCATAGGCTTGAGGTTCAAGTGCGATCATCTGATTGACCGCTCCAAACAGATTTGCAGCTTTGTTCCCTCTAGGAGATCGAAACGAAAGAGCACTTCATCTTCTGATGCCCCATCTACTACAAGATCAGAGGGAGATTTCACTGCCTGTTCAGAGAGCGTCCGACCTTCACTGACTTCTTCAGATACTATGATCAGAGGTGCCTTGCTCTCTATCTACAAGAGGCTCTTAAGCTTCGGAGGAGACCCTTCAACCTCCTAGGCAAACAACTACTCAGCAAATCACTTCCTTTTCACAGTGCTCTCCCCCTGGAAGGGGCACTAAGCGGTAGAGTGTTACGAATCATGATTACCATACGAGATCTGTCCAGACTCGAGGTATTATTTCACAGACCAGGATGCCCAAACACATACGAGGTCGAGACCATCCTCTCATAGATGGCCTTTGAGATCCACCGATGTACACGGAGAGTTCTTCCCTCCTCCAAACATCGGCACTCTAGATCTTCCATAGCCCCTAATTCCGGGCTTCAACACATTACTAGCTTCTTCCAGTCGGCCTCAAATGTTGGTTGAGGGGGTCTCCTTCCTGCCTCCTCTTCATTCCTTTCCTTCCTCCACCTACTCGGGTTTTGTTGATCTCTGCAGGCTTTCTTTGGGCCTCTCTCTTTGCCCGTTCTTCTTTCTCTTCTTCTCTCTTCTTTGGTTGTATTCAGGGACCTTTTGGTCCTCTAGCTGGATTATTGTTCACTTTCTTTGTATTGGTGCAATCCCATTGACCTACTTTTGTGGTCATTCGTTGGACATTTAATATATTTAATTTATCTTATCTTATCTTGTGTGGATCTGCTCTTATTTATGAGTTATTATTGTTGTTTTGCTCATGCCATATGTTAGATTGTGATATATTGGTGTGAATTTGCTCTTGAGATATGGTAAGTTAATCATGCAACAATCGAACATCATGCTCTACTTCCCTTTTTGGTGGCAAACCTTTAGGAATTTGGAACACTTTTTAAAAACAATTTGGCAATTCATCCAATCTTTCAATCTATTAACATAATAAAATTCATAAATTTCTATCCCATCCTCTTGATTATCCTTCAAAAGAACCAATTAAAATTTCTTATTTGCTTGTCTAAGTCTTTTCACTTAGTTGACAATTACCATGGAAAATTTGGGGTTGCTTTGATGTACCGGATGATATAATTGATACTATCATCGACACATCTAAATCTATTAACACTTCTCATTAAAATAGCATCAATAAGATAAAGGACTTCCAAACACCAAATCAAGTAGAATTACGTATGTGTTTATCTCATCAACATATTGCACCATAGTTAGCTAAGTCTCGAGGACGGGGGACGAAGGGACTGGGGTTTCCAAAATCCCAAATTTTTGGGACAGCAAGGGGACGGCTATTAAAATAATATATAAAATATTAATATTTGAATATTTTAACTTTATCCAATGAAATTTAGGGATTTAAACTCTATTCAGGTACTTTCAAGATTATAATTTAATGTTCTTCGTAAAAATAACAACTTTTGAAAAGCAAAAACATCAGAAGTTTTTTGAAAGATTTAAAAAAATTAGGGGACGTCCCCTCCAAGTCCCCAAGTCCCCGAAACGTTTGGGACGCTTCGGGCGTCACCAAAATCTAGGGGACGCGTCCCCACGTAACACTATATCGCACGTAAATACCAAATTTGAATTTACATTTCTTAGTCACTTGAATCTCTACACCCCTTTTCACCCAACCCAAAGGATATGGATGAGGATGATCATACATTTGCAAACCAAGCTTCTTAACAATTTCATCCGAAATCAAATCAGACCATGACCCAATATCAACAATCGTGCATTTACCTTTTTCATTGACTTGTATCATGATTTGGAAAATCTTGCTCATTTCCTCTCTATCTCTTGTTCTTCTCATAGCCACATTGGTAGCAATGCAACCCAACTTCTCATCAACATTGGAATTGTCCTCTATCTCCACCTTTAATTTCTCTCCCAAAAATGCATGGATTTCTTGGGATCCTCCTTCGTCATATTCTTATGATGCAATTCCGGATGTAACTTCCAACATGTTGTGTCAATATGCCCATTTATAACATGGTGACTACAATGGTTCTTTGTAGAACCTTACAAACATGTAAAGTGGTGGCATTTCTCTTACTTTTGCACTTAACTTTCTTGTAGGCTTTTGATGGCCGATTTTACTCTTTCTTGACTTGATTTGTTGACTGATTTTTCTTTAAGGATTCCCCTTCTTGCCTTGGTTCTTCCTCAATGTAGTATGCATGCATACATGCTTCATCAAAGTCCTTTGTATTACTTGAGATGACTTGTCTCCTTATGCGTGAAAGGAGGCCTCCCATGTACTTGGTCAAGTTGTCTTCATCCTCCAAAATAGAGCCCATCAACATAGCTTGTCTACAAGATTCCGTGGTCTAATCCTGCAAGCTTTGCCTTTTCCTTACCTGAAATGTAGCGACATGTTTTTTTGATCAATTTTATCCGAAAAGGATAAAGATTCTTATGTAAACATTATTTGAATTCATCTTGGCTTCTTCTTCTTTTGAGAAGAGACTAAACAGTTTTCCCATCAAATAAAAGTGTGTTCTTCCATTTTGAGATGGCCACCAGAAATCTTTTGTGCCATACTAACATTATACAAGCTAAAATAAACCTCCATTTGCTTCAAACATTTGTCTAGCAATTCAATATCTACTTGTCTTCAAAAAAATTAAACTCAACTTTTGTTTCAGCTTTCAAAGGAGTATTGGTCGAATGATTTTACCTTAGCTTTTCCTTTTGGAGCCTACTCCTTTTACCCCATGGGTTCTTCTTTCTCACCTTCATGGGGCTCTTCCTCTCCTATGCCAAATTTTTTGGCTAGAGCACGAACCACCATGTCCATGGATGCTTGGTTCCTATCCATGAGCTCTTGTTGCTTAGTGATGGTATCTTGGGACTTTATCACACTTTCCATGCTTGCTTCTAAGCATGGTTATACTAGGAGAAGGGTACAAGTACAAGGACAAGGGGCACGAGATGGGGTGGGGACACCATTTTTCAAGAAAATAGAAGAAAGGCACTTGAAGACAAAATATATATATATATATATAGATTTATATATATGGATAGATTTTCGAGGAAACAATATTATACGACCTAATGTTAACTTTCTAATGTAAAGATATTAGGTGTTAACAAAAAAAAGAGTAATTATATTGATATTTATCTTTAATATCACATCATATCTAAGGTCAAGATAACAAAATATATTTTATTTAAACAGCTTAAATGCAAGTCTCTGAGACAAGTACAAACGAGTACCACTCTTCTAGACAAGTACTAGTCTCCGAGACGCATCGTTGGTGGTAGGAGATGAGTCTTTGGCAACACTACTTCTAAGGCAGCAACTCTTTTGGCAGGATTATCTTCGCCTTCCTTCCCGATTCCTTTCACCTTTTGATTCCACTTTCTTTAGATAATATCATAATCGCAAGGTGGCAACTCTTATTACATTGATCTTGTTATTGTCATACAAATCAACCACAAAATATCCACATGACCCAAAGATTAAACTTAATTTAATATCAAAATGATCTATAAACTATTAATCGCAAATACTTAATTGGAATTCACGTAATCACTAACTCGTTGTTTTACTTGAATTCACTTCAAATGACAATTCTATGAATGTTTACAAGCATGAATTAGTGTAATATGTTGTTGGAAATATAAAAACAAAACTTGAAGCAATAAATTCTAGATGTAAACAACCATGAACGATAAATTAAAAAACAAAAATGAAAATTGACGCATATTTTACCCTAAATACCCAAGTGTGGAGAAACCAAATGGAAGTGGCAATAGCTCAACTTCCTTGATCTTTTTATGGCTAAAGACGATTTACAAAGAGTAAAAAGAACAATAATAGCAAACACTAAGTTGTTTGCTCACTCTCTACACCTTTCTTTCTTCTACAACTAACTAGATAGGATAAGATAAGATAAGATAAGATAATTATATTAATGTCCAACAAATGACCACAAAAGTAGGTCAAAGGGACTGCAAAGTACAAATGTGTCCATACAAAGCGGAAACCAAAAGGTTTCAAAGAAGTACAAAGCAAGAGAAGAGGTCAAAGACCAAAACGAAGCGAAGTGGGAAACCAAAAGGTTTCCAAAGTACAACACATGAGAAGGGAAGAAGAAGAGAAGGAAGAAGACCTAGGTGAAGCAATGGGGAATGTCTATCCAGGAATGGTAAACCCATCTCTCCTAACATCCGAGGCTGACCGGAAGAAACTCATAATAGTGTGATGATCCGAAGAAGAGGAAGAGGAGGTGAGATGATGAGACCTCCCCCTGTGTTTGTTGTGTCATTGAAAGTAGTATGTCTCAAGGACCTAGTGGATCTAGTTCGCCCTCTGCAACCGGGAATTGGTATGATAGTTCCCGGGAGATATCGAGGGTTATATATGGACCCCCTGAACCGTACTAATCTGGAGTGTGGCATTGTGACCGTATCAATATGGTGCTTAGTGCCTCACTCCGAGGGTAGAGCCGAAAAAAGGAAGTGATCCTCTGGGGAGAGTCTGCTCTATTAAGTGTCTGAATAATAGTGTGATCCTGAAGCCTAAGAGCCTCCTGCATGTATAAAGCTAGGCACTTCTGATCAACATATTTGAAAAAGTCAATAAGTGCATGGGTCCCTCTGAAAAGACAATGGAACCTCCCCTAATCTCATAGTAGATGGGACAGCGGAAGATGAAGTGTGCTTCCGTCTCGACCTCTTCAAGATCAAGCGTGTCTGCAAGTCCCATCCGACCGATCGATCTGGTGGTTTGTCTCACTCCAAAGCCTATGAAACCCAATCTGAATTGACTCGGGGATGCAAAGAACGTGCATCCAATGGCAAAGGGTATATTGAGGACGGATAATAAGTCTGTCACTCAACTCCAAGAAGTGCTCTACATAAAAGCCATCTTTGGGCGTAACCCACCATGAGGGTTCACCCAAGTGGTGTGGATGAATTGTCTATAAATATCCTCTTTGATGATCTTGTTCAACTCCTGTTTGGAAGGTAGAAGATGAGCCGGTGCGTCCAAGGAGTATCGAAAAGGAGGAAGACAATCCATCCTAATACCCATTGTAGACACCCTAAAAATACATACCTATTTCTAGCCTATTTTCATCCCATTAAAATTAATTAAATTAATTCTATCCTACTAGAATACATCCTTTTAGAATTAATTAAATTAATTCTATCATTTAAATCATAACCCTTTAGAATTAATTCTAATTACATACTCCTACCCTTTAGAATTAATTAATTTAATTCTATCATGCCCTTGGAATTAATTAAATTAATTCCTAACACCCTTTAGCTAATGTAATTAAACATTTATTTATTTAAATGATTAATTATCCTCTCACAACTAATAACTAATTAAATTAGTTATTTAAATAGTCATATTTATCTACTCACACTCCACTTCACTCCACTTTTAGAACCCTATAATCGTGGGGCAATAAGATCGCACGTACAACCATCTTCCAAAGACAAAATCCAAATATTCATTGCCCTACAAAGTCAGTTGCACAAACCAAATCCTCTTACTATTTCAAGAAATTATAATTATGATCTTGGAGCTCATTCAAACTATGATCCACTTCTCATGGCCTCACCCTCTCGCTATAAAAAAACAGGCCAATTCTTTTGTAAATCATCCTTGAAGCCTTTGTGCACCGCAGCCAACTTCGCCAAAATTGCCATCCGCATCCTCGTATCTTTCTGCTCGTAGCATTGCCAATTTATACATTTGGAGATCGATCAAGAACATCCACAATCCTTTAAAATACAAGATTCAACAAGTCCAAGTGCTTCACAATCTTACTTGAGGTTTAAGGAAAAGCTTGGAGGAAAGGTATACTGTGTATTTGTTTTATCTTTCAACTTCTGCTGAGATTTTCACTGCTTACATTTTAGCGCGCCTAGTGGGACACCCACACTTCATTAATCATTTTTAGCTTGATTTTTAGTAATCTAATCATTTATGTGTTTTTCTTATTTGTTTCTAACCTTGTTGTTCAAGTTTCAAGTTCTCAAGTGCAACAAAGAAGGAGAAAAACAAAAAAACAGGTTTTTGACCGTTTCGCTGAATTTTAATCATTTCCAAATTCCTCAAGCGCTTAGCGTACATGTGTGTGTGCTATGTCTCTGCACGCGTTTTGTCTTTGTGTGTGCACTAGCGTTCTATCCACACGATGGCATTACAAAGAATTTTGCATTGCATACGCCTTTGTTCTATAACATGCACTTACGTTCCATTGTATGCGCTTTTGTTTCTATGCACACACTAGTGTTACTGCTAATGTTACCACACTCAAGTGTATGCGCGAGCGTAACCCTTAACACTAGCGCACTCAAGTGCATGCGCTAAGATGCCTTCACTGCTTTTTTTTTTATTTTCTGCATTAATCCCAACAAGTTCTTTTAATTCTAACATTTGTTTTAAGATTATTTCTCGACGCTTTTCTTACAGTGTCATTGTAGTTAATTAATTTAAGTGTTTATTTTATTATTAACTTCCATTTTTGTTTAAGCATAAAAACTTCACGCATATACTCTTCTCTAGCGCTTGTTACAAGCGATCTTGAGAATCAGAATCATTCTTACTGAGGATTAAAACTACTTACTGCAAGTTGCCATTGGTCGTTGATTCAAGCAAACCCCTTTATCACATTTTTTTATTATTTTTATAAAACTCGCTTAATTTAAATTTTCGGTGAAGGGATTATTCCCCGATACCACTTAATCAGGAAGTGCATGGCCAAGGGCCAAAAACTCGTTGTGAGGAGTACCACGGGAACCCCAAAGTAGTCAACGCCTTGAGTGAACTAGCTGACGAAATGGGAACCCCCACCCAACATACTAGTATGCCTTTTATGAGATATTAGAGTCAAATTTATCCTTAGTGGCGGCCCCAAATTTTGATCGTTTTGAGCGGAGTAAAATCCGCTTATTATATCGTGGGGTATGCACACCATGCACAAGCTATATGAGCCGAGTCAAAGTTATCCTTAGTGCACGAAGAATATTGTTGTTGGTTATGCATGCCCGACAAAAGTTATAGATTTTCCAAATGAGGGGGAGGACTTGGCATAAGTGTTCGAGAACTACAAGGCATGAGAAAATGTGACGAGAAGGATGAGGTTAAGCAAGAAGAGCAGACCGTGATGGCCTCATCAATTACATTTAGAATAGTCACGGTTGCGGTTAACGCCTCAAGTTCACCCCAAATAGGAGTTAGAACTATATTGATCACAGGACAATACACCTTGCATATGCGATGGGCAATTCACAAGTCAACTATAACCTAGCCAAGTATGAGATAGATGAACTCAAACCCGTGGTGGAAAGAGTGCACAAGGAGAAGACTTTCAATGGGGCCCATAATTAATAAGGTTCTTGTTAGATAAATTCGTAGTAGAAGGAGGGTTTACACCATTACGCGTTATGGGAAATTTAAACACACCAATTTAGGGCATATAATCGTGAAGGTTTTGTGTCACATCCGATCATTTGGGATGACACGCCAATGGTATAAGTGGGCGTCGATTGAAATTGAGGACGAATTTCAAGAGTACAACATACACCACTGCCGTATATGAGAGCTACACAGAGTTCAAAGTTATGGCACATTAAGCTTTGTAAGGCTTATTGGAAATGATATGAGATTTAGGAACTAGATAAAATTTCCTATATGGCAACAATGCAATATATGGAGCATGTGATGTATAGGTCAAGGACTTACCTAGTGCGATGGTGAACGCTGATGGGATTGATCCCAAGGTTATTAATAAATCGGCGCTAAATGGATGGAAGGGATGCATATGACGAAGCCTGAGGGTGATACATGTGAGATACAACCAAACCAAGACTCGTGGATGGCAAGGAGGTTCTTTTTTATCACGCATCAATTCCAAGAAGAGAGTACATGGAGAGACCCTAGTGAAGACACAAAGGACTCGTGGAGTGGTGCTTCAAAGACTCATTATTAATGAAGAACGGGCAGGCGAAGAGCATAAAAAGAAGCAAATACCAAGTGGGGGTAAAGGAAAAGATAAAATGGTGGATGACACCCCACCCAAGTATCACGCAAGGATGGCTATAGGGCACCGTAGAGGGCAAATCGGGACCTCAAGAAGGGCAAAGACTCTAAGTAGGGAGCCACCAGAGTGAAAGTGTGTGCGTCGAAGGGCTATTACGAGAAAAAGGAATGTTGAAATAAAGGACACAAGGGCATTCGCAATAAGAACACTAAGTCAAACCATAAATGAGGTGCGTCCATGCCAAGCCAAGGTAACCAACTCATGGGGTATAATATACCTCACACAAACCGCACAAACCAATTAGGTAGCTATGGTGGAAGTAGACATGAAAGAAGCTATCAAGAAAATTTAACTCAAGGAGATGCTCCACAGGGGGGATTTGTGACAGAGATGATGGAGTAGAAACCTCACAGGGGGATACGAAGGTTGAAAAAGAACAAGGATACGGCGCAGCAGAGGCAAACTTGGAGGAATTTGCACGTCTTTGAGGAAGGGCGCATAAAAGGTGGTGCAGAGGTTGAGGAGGAATTGGGTAGAAAGAGGAAGAAAAGAGTAGAGTTCCAAATCAAGGTCCGGTAAGTCGGAGAGACTAAAGGGATTGATGAGTGCGCTGCAGGCCCGAGAAGCTTTTTTTGGAAGATACATTGACAACTGCCATATGAGTGTTTCACAAAGGTGTTTCTACCCAAGGTTTTAGCTCCCTAAAGGAAGTTTGAATAATGCAGTTGCCGAAGAAGGTGGTCCAGTCCAAGGGAAAGACACTCGATGTAGGAATCGGAAGTGTGATCCAAGAGAGTTGACCAAAAGCCACTTGGACAACGATGATGGTTAATCCTTCGATAGACTTGTCAACGAGATGTGTAAGGACCGACAAAAGTGAGAGGAAAGCCTAGACCAAATACAAGGGAAAGAGAGATGATTTGAGGAGGCAAAGAATGAGCTTTGAGATTTGAAGAAAAAGATTAAGGAGTTGATTGGGAACATTGAATGGGAGAGACCACAAGTATGGGAGGCACAACATGGATACACTTTGGAACTAATTGCCAAACTCAATTTAGCAATGAACGATTCAAGGAAACTCCCGCAACACAACCTCCTAAAGAAAATCTGAAAAAGAAGAGGGTGGTTGAGGCGATGAAGAAATTTACTAATAAAGACAGAGAAGGTAGTGATGGAGATCATTCCTCGCAGTGCAAAAGCCCAAGAACCCACAAGAATTCAAGAAGGATTTTGAAAATGCAAAAGTTCATCAATGACCGCATGAAGAATGAAGAGGATGCATGATAGAAATTGAACGTGCGCTTTTATAGGAGATCGATGGACTTAATCAAATTTAAATGTTGGAATTATGTCGGCTAAGGAAAAAGTTGAATGATAAGAGCGCAGAGTTAAGGGGGCTATATGAGAGCTTCCATGAGTGGAAGATCATCGACAAGAGCATAATCACTGATAAGGAAAGGGTTGGGCATGAAAAATTTGAGCAATACAAGTCATAGTTCGCATACTTGTATTCGCAAACCCGAAAAAATTGACTAGACAAGACTCAACGAATATTCGGAATAATCAACAACTTAAAAAAAGCAAATTTCTTTAAAAACGTAAATTTTATGCAAAATATAGCTACAAAATGTATCAAATGAGTCTATAAAATGTCGAGAAGTGTTTTCTATTAGATTTGGGTACAAATACAATACAAAAGCGCATCATCGTCATTTTAATACAACAATGGGTGATAAGTGCTATGAATTTATGATGATTGTCATTGAAAATTATCATCATAAATTTCATATCTATGCAAGGTACAATTTACAATAATTTACATTTTCCTCTTCCCCGGCTCTAGAGAAATATTGGGGAGAGGGCCTATCGCTCTACTAGTCCCCGCACTCACCGTGCGTCTCCTCGCTCCTCCTAAGGCGCGACTCCGGCTCCATCCCGGTAGTAGATGGCGGTGGCTCCTCCGCTACATGTTCGACATCGCCTTCAAAGATGTCATTCAATCCTCGCTAGTGCTTCTCCCTCCATAGCTTCCTCTCTAAAGAAACAATCTCATCCTTTCAGTGAATGCAAGGATTTCCTCTTCGAATGGATCTATCTCATCCAAATCGATAAGCTCCCGCGATGTGGCCTCCACTTTTCTCAGTGCGGCCGAGATCAGATTGCAAAAACCCAAGTCGCTGAGGTGTTTTGGAGCCAACTTGTTGCACTTCTTCGTGTGAATGGCCTCAAACAAACTCTCATTGCGTTCACATCCAGAAGCGCTACAAGGTTGAGATAAAATTATGAGGGCTAACTTTTGAAGATGCGGGGTATTTCCTCCCAATCCTCCCACCAAGAACCTACAAACAAGATAATAAAAAGTTTATAAGTAATTAATAAAATTAAATTTATAACTTGTAACACATATAGGTAACTTAGTAAACATTCTAATTTTTATTACCTGGTGACTGTGTGGTTCTCCCTCAGATAGCTAACGCTAAAGAAAAAGTCTTCCCTAACATGTTTGTAATTTTGCAGCTCTAAAATAATGAGGTCCCTCGTCTCAACCTCTGATATCATCCTCTCAATACATGTTGAAAGGCCCTCCATAACCTCCCCCTGCTCACAACCGTGAAGCCATCGAGAAGAAAACTTGGGTTTGAGGTAGTACCCCACTGCATGAATAGGTTGGTGGAGTTGATTGTTCCACCTCCGATCAATTATCTCCAAAAGGGATCGTATCTCGACGATATCCCCCATAACAGCTTTTGGATAACTTTTTGGCCCTATCCATGGTCTCATAAAAGTACCCCATAGGGTTTAGTTCCCCATCAACCAAACGTGAAACCCTCACCAACGACTCTGACACCTACACACGAATTAAAATTTAAGGTTACAAACTTACAAATAAAGTAAATAAGTAAATAACAATATATTTATAATTTAACAAATTAAAATAAAGGAATCGACTTGAAATATAAATTGAAGTTTGAAATTACCTTGATAATCTCTATAACTCTCTTTGCAAAGATATCATCAAAAACTATCTTTGCAGTCCTCTCTCCATCGCTTTCTTTGAAGTGCAATTGTTTTTCTCCCATGTTCGCACTAAGGGGAATGTTAAGAATACTTTCGATAGTGCTCACATTTTATATTTATTTGGGTTAATAGTTTGTTATTATACAACTACTAGATTTACGTGAGAAAGTGTATGATATGAGTTGTTAAAACAACTCGTTATATTAAGTGAGTTATTCGTACACCACGATATTATATTTACCAAGATGTAAATATAATTGACCCGCATTATAATCTAAATCTCGCAATAATAATGTATGGGTTAATTATATTTACATACTAGTAAATATAATAATGTGGAGTAATAATAACTCACTTAATATAACGAGTTGTTTTAACAACTCATATCATACACTTTCTCACGTAAATCTAGTAGTTGATAATAACAAACTATTAACCCAAATAAATATAAAATGTGAGCACTATCGAAAGTATTCCTAACATTCCCCCCTTAGTGAGAACATGGAAGAAAAACAATCACACTTCCTTCACAGCTTACCATCCGTGCGTGCTCATGATCTGGATGGTTTTTCAGACAGCCAACAACCTCAACAAGGATGGTTTTACAGGACAGCCAACAACCTCAACAAGGATGGTTTTACATGACAACCAACAACCTCAACAAAGGATGGTTTTACAGGACAACCAACAACCTCAAATATCATGATGTTGCTTTTCCTTGTGCTTTTGTCTATCCACTATGTTTTTCCTTCAAGGAATTATGTAGGAAACATTGCTTACTGAATACAAATCTAAAAAGAGGGAAAAATGAAAATGGAACATTAAGACCATGTTCCCCCCTCAATGTGAACATTTCACTTATTCAACACAAAGTAGGAACTCTGAAATAGAATCACACTGCATAGAACTGAAAATAAATTTACAAAGACAAAATGCCACCACAAACTTCAAGTGCGGCCCCGCATTGATGACCGACGAGAGGTCTTTGATTGACCTCCAGCCTCCCCCGTGCCTCCATCCTCCAAAGTTGTCATGTTGCTAGTTTAGCTGGATTTGACTTGGATGCTCAATAGTTTCCACATTGGGTTTATTTTGTCTCCTCCCCACAATGTGAAACAATTTATTTCCATACATCGGGTAACACCGAAAATGCGTCCGTGAGGCAATTTTTTTTTTTTTTGAGACTTTTAGCAACGACTCACAAGTTTTAATGACGACTCTATTACAATGATGAAACTTATTGGATGACATAAGACTTTATAATGACTGACATTTATTGATTCAATTTTGACTTTGAAAATAGGACAAACAACTAATTGACACAAATGTTATCTTTGAACAATAGATAACATTAAATACTTTTGACGACGACTATAAATTTTTAATGAATGGCATGGCTATTCATGAATAATTGACTCATTAAAAAATTTCTCAAACTTCTAAAACTGTATTGCAAAACCAACTATTATTATTGGGCACATTAAAGACACTAGACTAACTAAAACAAGCCCGCAAAGTGATCCCATTAAAAATAGCTATAAACTCTAATTAGACTATCTAACAAACTTTAGCATGGAGATGTCTCATACTAAGGAATCGACTCCACAAACAATACAAGAGAACTGAATAATACCAAACATCCACGTGGACCAGCTGATAAGTGAGTGAATGTTTACAAGTCTGCCCAGCTGATGTAGGTCTGGTTGGCCACGTCATGCAATAGATGTCTCTCATATATAATTCATAATCTGACCATGTATTTTATAACCCAGATGCTGGTGAGACAAGCGAATCAAGGGGGAAATCGCCAAAATCCTGGCGGAGCAAGAGATTGTTGGAAATTGAGGCTTAAAGCCTGCTACCAGATCGTACTGGAGGAGATCACCATGGTCATGAATATATCGAAGCAGAGATGAGACATTTCCTGTGGATCGGACGAGGATGTCGTTGAGCTCACTATTGGACAGATACTAATGTCAACAGAAATTGATGTTACGGATATGTAGCACTCAGATTTTAACAGCACTTCTTATCAATTCGAGTCTTCTCCAGATTTGTTCTACATCTAAATCTGTTCTTGCTGATTTTATTGTGGCACTTATAAGTTTCACGTGTGGAAACACTATTCTGCAGTTTCAATAACAACCGCCCTGAAGAAATGCAAAGAAGATCATTGAATTCAATCAAGCAATTTTGTTGTTGAGTTGGGTTGCTATCTGGATGTCAAGTAAGCAGGCTCAAAGCCAATATGGGGAAGAATTATGGATAATATAGAACCAGCACATACAAATGGCTAAAATGGATGTAGAGAAGTACCAGTCTGCCAAAACTTCAATGAAGTCCTGACTGATCACGTGTAGCAAATGGATCAGACTGACTGATGTCCACTTCTGAGAATATAAACTTGCATGAAGAAATCCACCTACGAGGCGTGTGAAGAATCAACAAAGAAGACGAGTATTTGACCGAGCCAAGGCACCAAGACTTAAGGGACGTGATGAATATTGATATGAATGTGCACAGAGAGCTAGATGCAATATAATGCATGAACAGACTAGTTCTAAACTCCTCCAAATCTACCTTCACAAATTACAATACATAAAACTTTCATTTACGGGACAAAAGAACAATAGATGCCCCTTATCCAACTTCAAAACTCCATATTGCAGCCACAAATACTCACTCTGATACCAAATCTTGGTATAGTAGCGGAGGTGAACAGAATAAACACAACAACAATTCTTCGTATGTTGTATTCAATAGAAAAGCATGCCATTATATAGACAATTACCTCTCCTTTAAAATAGGAGGCCTAACAAAGCTCGAATAACAACTCACTTAATATAACGAGTTGTTTTAACAACTCATATCATACACTTTCTCACGTAAATCTAGTAGTTGTATAATAACAAACTATTAACCCAAATAAATATAAAATGTGAGCACTATCGAAAGTATTCCTAACATATTGTGAGTCTAGCCATGCTTGACTCACAAACATTTGCTTCAATGATGACAACAAACTAGAAATACTTTGCAACATCAAGAAGTTAGTTACAAACCTTGTGACACCGGCTCGCATAAGCTCTTTCCCCTTTGTGTGTTTTCTCATCAAACTAAGAACCCAAGGGTGATTATATATGTATTTGGTTATGTTTCTTGCATCTTCTATAACCGGCCTCACCCAATCAATTTTGCCTATGTCCTCCAAAAGAAGGTCAAGAAAATGAGCCGCACAAGGAGTCCAAAAGAGTGATGGAAGTCTCTCCTACAATAGTCTCCCAGCCTGCCACATATGTTGTTGCATTGTCTGTGATAACTTGCAAAACATTCTATATACCCACCTCTAATACGACCTTCTCCAACATAAGACTCAAATTCTTTGCATTTTTAACTATGTTAGAGGCATCAATTCACTTCAAAAACACCTTCTCACCATTTGAAGCCGCTAAAAATTAAT
This sequence comes from Taxus wallichiana var. yunnanensis, assembly GCA_018340775.1. Lineage (NCBI taxonomy): Eukaryota > Viridiplantae > Streptophyta > Pinopsida > Cupressales > Taxaceae > Taxus > Taxus wallichiana. Next base: position 456,477,002 of record CM031236.1, on the reverse strand, counting down.
GAGGGTGTGGTTCCTTCCATCCATCCACCCATCTAAAAGAATTGTGCATCCATATTTTTGCCATTGTTTCTTTTGATCTTCTAGAATTGTTGTCAGATTCTTACTACACCCTCGAACAATTTCCCACTCAAGTTTTTTAGAGAGGGTGCGTTATGTACGCTTTCCCCGCAATTGTCAATGTTGTCACCCAAGTACTCCCAATACGAGTTCTTTGCCATGTTGAAGAGAAGGTTGTTGTAGTACCAAAATTCACACATGTTTTAGTTGCTTCCTTGTGCACATCCTTGTTCAAGCCTCGTACCTCGAATGAAGGTTATACTCCAAGTATGTTCCTTGTACAAAAAAGCTATATATCCCTTTGCTCAAACTCGATGAAACAGATGTGCCTCTTTCAGGTTCGTATACGTGGACCGCAAGTAAAGTCCACAATCATTACCGCATCATCCATTAAATCCTCTCGTCATTCCAGCCCTAGGTCTAACAAATTTCTCGCTATAGCCGAATGCACCCTTTCCCTCTCTAGGTTCTTCTACTCCACCTTGTCACTCTACTTTCATCTCTTGTTTTGTCTCTTCGTATCATTGGGGCATACCATAGTGTCCGCCAAACAATACATACAAGATGATACTTCAAGCGATTGGTGCCTCCAAAAATGTTTTGCATAAGCGAGAATTGCAAACCACGGTTCCTTGAACTACTCCACGTACACCATACTTTCAAGCAATGGTACGGGCGTTAGCAGGAACAATTTCTGCTAGTGATGTTGACCAAGATGTTGAACCCGATGCCATTGGTAAGCTCTAATCGCATCACAATGTATATTTAAAAAAATTAAAAACATAAACTTAATTAAAATATAAAAAAAAAAAAGTGTCTTTATTGTTGTTTAGGTAGTTATTTTTATTATTATCATGTATCCTATTGAGAAGCCTAACGCTCCAATAGGACTTAAATAGTTAGGAAATAAAAGTATTTTGAGCATGTAGGCTTCAATAATAATTAGATGTTTAAATACACTTTATCTTAAGGGGTCGGCCATCATTTTTGTATGGTAAAGCACTCCTTGTGGTTATAAAAGGAGGCTACTTGGCCATTATCGAATCATGTTTTTCTATGAATTTTCATAGTTTGGTGAAGGATTGCTAGTGAAAACACCTTTTCCATCTCTCTCAAGGACAAAAACCGTTTATCGAAACCCTCCCAAGGATAACAACCTTTGTGGAGAAGTTGGGGTGGAAGAAACCCCACACTACACTTGGTTTCATACACTTCATTGTAGGTTACAACTGATTTATGCCCTAAGCGACTTGCTTGGGAGAGTGTTTTGGGTGAAGTGGCTGGCTTTCATGTGAACAAATGGCATGATTGGATTCTCTATAATTTCTAAAGGTGAAATCTTCCATTTCTATCAATTGTTGAGTGTATTTAAGTGGTATGATAAATTAAAAATAGCACTTGTGGGTTTCTGAAAATTAGTTTTCTTGCATTTAACAATTGTTGGTTATTTATTATAAATTCCGAGGATTTTTCCCAAAAGTTTGAGGGAGATTTGTGCTGAAAAGTGTGGTTGACTTCTCCTAAGAGGTCGTCGCCCTAGGAGAAAAGTGATAGCAGCGTTTTACGGTTTCAAAGTGAATTTCCAGTCATCTATAGTCTGCCCTAGTTCTGATTTCAAACATTCACAACCAGTTTTGGGTCATTTCCAAAAGTCCCCCAAAAAGGGACATTACAACGGTATCGTAACTCCATCCTCCCGGTCTGTGAAGTATGGCAGATGACAATGATATGCAATACTACCAGAGAAGGGAAAGAGGAAACCCGCGGAGACCGGGGAAGAAAAATTGGAGATGATCATGAAGACACAAGAAGGGATAATAAATGCACTGAATAGGCTTTCCCTAGCCGTCCAAAACATGCAGGGTAGTGCTTCACCAAGGGGGAATAGGTTTCCTACAACCCTTGTGACTCAAAGAAGGAGAAATTTTTTTTTGCAAGACCTTATAAATCCCAATTCATGATTAAAGAGGCAGTCGCTCCACATGGGAGCCCTAGACAAGCTCATGACTACACCATATGGCTTGAAGAGTACCAAGCAATGCCAGAGGAGTTTCGGGAGGCAATGTCTCTCACGGATTTCATCAAATTAAGGACGGAAGAAAAACATTATGGGCAAAGAACCCTAGCGCCAAAGGGAGAAGTGCAACATGCCTTGGGAAAGATGAATCTTCCCACTTTTGATGGCTCCACAAAGGATCAGCTAGGGCATGGATCCAAAAACTTGACACATACTTGTCCTTGAGACCTATGGCGGAAGAAGAAGCAATAAAATTTGCAACCCTTCACCTTGAAGGAGTTTCCCATGATTGGTGGCATCATGGCATGTTGACACAAGGGCATCACCGCATTCATTCCTATGAAGAGTTTTGCACAAGGCTCGTGGAGAGATTCGAAAGGATGGATCCAAAAGCATACTTCCATGACCTCACCCAACTCAAACAAAAAGGTACGGTAGAAGAATATGTTGCTGATTTTCAAAAGATTTCAGTCATGGTAGATGATATTTCCGAAGGGAGACTCGTGGTATTGTTTATAGAAGGGCTGACCGAACCCTTAAGGAGTTTAGTAAGGGCTTTTGACCCATCTTCCTTGCAAGAAACAATAAGGAAGTCCTTAGACCTCGAAGGTGCAATCCCTAGGACTGGTTTTTCATCAAAAATTGTGGGTGAAAAGGGGCAGAACAGACCAGCAATGGGAGGGCAGCCAAAGGGTCTTCTATCTCAGCCCAAAGTACCTTTTTGAGGCAGCCTATGAAGCCTTTTCAAGGGGCTAATAGCCAAGAAGGACGGAAGCAAGAAGACAAGAACCAAGAGTCCAAGAGTGAGCTGAGAAGGAAGAAGCTTTGCTTCACATGTAGAGATCCATGGTCACCGGGACATAGGTGTCTTGGAAAGGGACAAATACACTACATAGAAGTGGTGTCCGATGATGAAGGAGAGGACAATGAAGAGGAAGAAGTGGCAGCCATTTCTGAACCAATAAAAGAGGATGCACCAAAATCTGATCCGGAAGAGAACAGCACCCTTGCTACACTTTTTGGTGCTCCTAGGTACCACCCATTCAAGGTAAAAGGTCTTCTCCATGGGCAAAAGGTAATGGTCTTAATTGATAGTGGGGCTACCCATAATTTCATTGATGAAGGTTTGGTGTCCAAGATGAAGCTAAAGGTAGAAGAATTCAAAGGTTTTAATGTCATAGTTGCTGATGGGTTCTCTATTCCTTGCACTAAGAAAGTATCTCAGCTCAACATCACACTAGGAGGGCATAAGATCCAAGATGATTTCTATGTGATTGGGATTGGAGAAACCGATTTGGTGCTTGGGGTACAATGGCTCCACTCATTGGGAGAATTCTCTCAAAATTACCAAAGCATGGAACTAAAATTCAAGGCCAATGATAGAGAGATTGTTTTACAAGGGCTGAAAGGGGGATCTCCTCAAGTTGTAACAGCGAAGAGTATGCAGCGAGCTATCAAAAGAGGGCAGGTCTCTTGGCCTTTGATGTGGTCTCAAATGATTCTTTACACTTCACAAACATAGGGCTTCTATAAACCCGAAGACTTCTACCACATCCATAGAACTTTTCGCATCATTATCCATGGGGGCAGCCATTTGAGTGAAAAGCAGAAAACTGGCAGTAAGAAAAACAAGGAATGACTATTAGAGTAAGCATGTGATTCCCAAACCCACCCCACATCAGTTTGCAGTTTCTGGTTTTCATTATTAACATGAGGCACCGCAATCACCCGAGAATAGAAAAATTCTCAAACTTTCTCCAGGAGAAAAGGAGAAATTTAAAATTTCCAGAGCAGACCAAACCAGTCCCAAATTGCCAATTAAAGCTTTCTTCAAAGGCACAAGCCAAAGATAACATTGGCCTTGAGACCTGCAAACCTTCAAAGATAACACCTTGTTTCCACTAAAATGCAGTAAGACATGTGAAAAAGGAAATTCAACTCCTGTCATGTCCCTTTTTCAAGGCTGATTTTTGAAGACCTTAACCCATTTTTCTCCCCGCGAGTCTAAGGAAGAAAGCAAGGGGAAGATCTGGATTACATTTTTATTGTTGTTTAGGTAGTTATTTTTATTATTATCATGTATCCTATTGGGAAGCCTAGCGCTCCAATAGAAGGACTGAAGTAGTTAGCAAATAAAAGTATTATGAGCATGTAGGCCCTGAATACTAATTAGCTATTTAAAAGCACTTTATTCAGCCATTATTTTTGTATTGTAAAGCACTCCTTGTAGTTATAAAAGGAGGTCACTCGGCCATTATTGAATCATGTTTTTCGATGAATTTTCATATCTTGGTGAAGGATTGCTAGTAAAGCACCTTTTCCATCTCTCTCCCAAGGACGAAAACCCTTGTGGAGAAGTTGGTGTGGACGAAACCCCACACTACACTTGGTTTCATACACTTCATTGCTGGTTACAACTGATTTATGCCCTAAGCGACTTGCTTGGGAGAGTGTTTTGGGTGAAGTGGCTGGTTTTTATGTGAACAAATTGCATGATTGGATTCTCTATAATTTCTAAAGGTGAAATCTTCCATTTCTATCAATTGTTGAGTGTATTTGAGTGGTATTTTCAGTTCTGGAAATTATTATTTAAATCTGCAGTGGATGGGTTGCATGATAAATTAAAAATAGCACTTGTGGGTTTCTAAAAATCAGTTTTCTTGCATTTAACAATTGCTGGTTATTTATTATAAATTCTGAGCATTTTTCCTAAAAGTTTGAGTGAGATTTGTGCCTAGAAAAGTGTGTTTGACTTCTCCTAAGAGGTCGCCACCCTAGGAGCAAAGTGCTGGCAGCGTTTAAGGGTTTCAAAGTGAATTTTCAGTCATCTACAGTCTGCCCTAGTTCTGATTTCAGACCTTCACAACCAGCTTTGGGTCATTTCCAGAAGTCCCCCAAAAAGGGACATTACAACTCCAAAGGTCCGTGCCATTCATTTCATTTTCAAAGACAAAAACATTACTCCAAACAAAAGCCCTATTAAACCAAACAAGGTTGTTTTAAAAGTCATAGTTCTTCTAGTAGAGAGGATAAGGTCATTATACGGGGGAGTCCAATTCCAAGATGGAAAGGCCCTAGACACACAAATTATTCAAAAGATGGGGGTCAATTTGAGCCCACTAGGATCATAAGAAACATTCTATCAAACCATATTTCATTTCTCATGATACAGAGCTGTTACTTATGTATAGCCATCCAAGGGCCAAAAGTAGTGAAGAATGAAAGGAGACACCAAGAACCCTCGGAACATCCAAAAACCAATACAAACATCATTCTCATGGGAAGGCAAAAAACAGCCATGAGGGATAGCCCTCAACAGGGGAGAGAATGGAAAGAGAAGGAAACCGTGGCCATGCAAAAAAGAGAACAAAAGCAGGGAACCTATCATAAACCATGGGACCAAATTGACAAGGCACAAGGCCAGGCTACCAAAGAAGTAGAGCAGGGAGAAAAGAGAGCGAAATCGGACAAGATGAAGGGAAGAAGAAAGCATGCCAATTGATAACAGTAAACTCCTTGCTCTCACTCCTTTGCCATGAGTAAGAGTGGCAAAGGATATTTTTGGGGGTGGCAGGGGAGGGCAGGGGTTAAAGGGAGTGCACTCCCCACAAGGAAGACAGGGGGACATGGCAAGGAGAGGTCATAGGAGCAGTAGTCAGGGAATATTTTCAAAAATAGGATGGGGGAGACCGGGGCGAAGTCATTAGAAATTAACCTTCCTCGGTTAGAAGAGAAAGGGGGGACTCGTAGGAAATAATGAGGAAGGAAAGGGGACTAATAAATGATACACCAAGATTAGCCAGATGATTAGGAGGTCCTTTCCCATCTCTTCGGGTGTGAGTAAAACTGTTGATCCTGATGTCATTGAAATTCTTTGACAGTCAGAATTAATTTTCTTAAGTTGTCAGTTGTCTCATTTGTCATTTTTGACTGCATTGACAATTGAGTTGGAATCTCCTTCAACAATTAACCTCATTCATCCTCTCGTTTTCACAATCTGCAGTGCACACCAGAGCACTCTAGCTTCAGCCACATTGTTGGTTGTCTTTCCAAGCACTTTGACATAAAGCAGAATTGGTTCCTCAATCTGATTCCTGAAAATCCCACCAGCAACAGCCACTCCCGGGTTTCCTTTACAGCACCATCAACATTGAGTTTAATGGTATTTGAGTGTGTGTGTGAGTGTGTGCGATCATGTAGGAGTTGGTGTGGGTATGAATGGAGTTGTAGTGCAATGGTAATGCCTTCGTAAAAGCATGGCCCATGTTCAAACTTCAAACCCTCCACTGTGATAAGGTGGCCCGTAACTCCAATGTACACGTGGTGAAGTTGTGGTGTTATGACTATGGAGTGAATTTGAGCGTCTCATGATTACAATCTTTACCCCGGACACTGTTAAAGGCAGCCCATAACCTCACCCAAGACTCACCAAGAGTGTGTGTGTGTGTGTGTGTGTGTGTAGAGAGAGAGAGAGGTTTCTGAGATTTGGATCAGTGACATAGTGGAGGAAAAATGGTCGTGACTTCTATCTCAACGGGAATTTGAAGATTCTTTGTGTAGCTGAAATTTTCACAACAAATTCTGACAAAACTCCAGACAACTGTTGGAGACAACTGGAACCGGTGTGCTGAAATCCTTGACTTCCTCTTAAACTGTGAATCTCAGGTTCAAGTTATTTGTTCTGAGAAATAGTGAAAATTGATTTTTTCCAGAGGACTACGAAAGTTTGCATTTTTTCAGAAAAAAGGTAGGAGAAATAATTTTGATTTTTCAATAAATCACAAATTTACAAGTTGCATATTTTCGTTTCCCAAATTTTCAATTTTCTTCCAATGTTTATACTTTTGGGGGCCCTTGCCATTTTAATCCCGATCACAATATTGGTAACACCAGTTGAATCATGTGTACTCTTCCCGGCGGTTATTCTAGCAATTCATTATACATGGCCGTGAAACTCCATATTGATGTTTGGGTGGGTTTTGACACAAATACACCTGCTGTAAAGAAAAACGAAGACAAGACAATATGCACCGTGGGAAAAGTAAATTCCATAACGATACACAATAGACAAGGGCTTCGGCAGCTTCAAAATTGTTCAACCCTTCCCACAATCTAATCTTTTATATCTTTCTACACCAAAAACAAAATTATGGTTCGTAAATGATGACCAGTGCGTGAACTAGGTTACAATTTTATTGAATCTGAATTTTGGTTTATATTTTTTAATAAATAAAAACCTCGCGTGCTGACTTTCTGATACAGAAAACTCTGTGTTAAGAGATAAACTTGCTCTGCAACTAATTTGTGAAATGAAAATGCAGGAGAAAATGAAACAGATTGAAAAGGAAACTTACTGAGCAGCATGGTGTTCCATGAATGTCCATTAGAAGACGGTCCCGATGAATTTCTTAAGCCGGAAATGTCATTTGTTGAAGGAAAACCCGTAGCTACAAAAATTGACGGCAGCCGACGTAGCATCGACTATCAATGCCCCCAATTCTCTTTATTCTTGAAAGATTGCGCGCTAATTTTCCGAGAAACCCCGACATTGCAATTGCAGGGCTTGGAACAAGGTTTCGGTTTATATGCCAAGAACCACAAGTTAAAAATTTTGAAAGAAAAATTAACTTTGTCGATGTCGTGACACAGTTTTTCAAAGAGGATTCTCAGTAGGCTATCCTCTCCTTTTTAAAATATGCCGCCTTACAGGCGAAGGTTTTGTCCGATTGAAGAAATTGAAATCAAATTTGTGTCTTCCATGGCATAGGGAAGAAGGGCCAGTATGCGAACACCCTAGCCTTTAATTTTGAAACATATTGTAATATTATTTGCTTACATATGATCGATCAAATAAAATATCTCAAAAAAAAACACATTTACTGGTGGAGACCCGAAGTGGTTCACACAACGGGACAGGTGTTGTGCATTTAATTCGAAATAAAAGAGGGAAACAGTATCTGTCCTCCTCATCTTGACGCGTAATAGATAAGCCCCAATTAAATGCTCAACCACCCTTTACCAGCTGGTTGTTTTACCCGCCTTCCAAACTGGTTTGCTCAACCCACATTTACCAGACTGTTCCATGGCGCGTTTTGGAGTCGTTTCAGACTGTTTTGCTCAACCGCCATTTACCATACTGTTCCATGGCGCGTTTTGGAGTCGTTCCACACTGTTTTGCTCAGACGCGTTACACACTGTCTCCTCCTCGGACGTGTTACACACTGTCTCCTCCGCTGGACGCGTTACCTACTGTCTCCCTTGGACGCGTCCCTCTTGTCTCCCTTGGACGTGTTACACACTGTCTCAGTGCGAGGTTTGCGTGAAGGGTGGCTTCTCAGTGCCTTATACAGTGAACAATACGACCTTACAGGTACGCATTTTTTTCTTTCTTTTTCTCTGTAGTTTTCTCGTTTTCTCTGTAGTTTTCTCGTTTTCTCAGTGCCTTATACTCGTTTTCTCATTTTTTTATGAAATAATCCAACTCGTTTTTTTAGCCATTTTGTTAGCCATTTTTTTCTTTCTTTTTCTCTGTAGTTGCAAATGGTGGTTGTTTGTGAGTGGGCTTACAGCCTGTGCGAGTTTTGCGTGAAGGGTGGCTTCTCAGTGCCTTGCTCGAGGTGTTCATATTGCCCACAACATTATACAGTGAACAATACGACCTTACAGGTACGCATTTTTTTCTTTCTTTTTCACTGTAGTTTGGAAACTCTTTATCTTATCCAACTCGTTTTCTCCTTTTTTTATGAAATAATCCAACTCGTTTTTTTAGCCATTTTTTTCTTTCATTTTCTCTGAAACTCTGACTGCATTTTGTTAGCCATTTTTTGCATTCATTTTCTCTGAAGCTCTGACTGCATTTTGATAGCCATTTTTTTCTTTCATTTTCTCTGAAGCTCTGACTGCATTTTGTTTTCCAGTTTGTTAGCTCAGACGTACTGGCAGCTGCACATCCAGGACCGAAGTGCTTGGACCCGAGAGCTGAATCTCAGACCCTTTTCAGACAGGTTTTGAGCCAAATTTTCTAAGCCTTTCTACATGTGCCATTTTTTTATCTATTTGATCCTTATGCTTTTTTCATTCTCTGTGTTCAAACAAATTCAGTTTTTTAATAAATGGCTAAACATGCATGTGCAGATTGCATGGAAAACTTTGGAACGGCAGTTTTATGCGTCGAGATCGGTTGAAGCAGGGTGGAAACAGTGTGTATTCACACTACTAATACTCAAGGAAAATGTTACCTACAATTCTATGTTTTTAAGCCATATAGAGGTGAGGTTTCTACCTCACCAAGATTCAAATAAATCCTTGTCTTTCAGTTTTTATTTCACGGTGTTCATTTTAAGTTGCAACAATTTAACGTAAACCTTTAACAAATTCTGAGCTGATTTGGTTTCCACATCTGAAACAACGATTACATTTCGAGCAAAATGTATTAATATAAAATGCATGTCTTTATATTTCTTACATTTGGAGCAAAACATATAAACTTATACTGTATGTGTCCATATTCATTACATTCGAGCAAAACATATAAACTTATACTGTGTGCGTCCATATTCATTACATTCGGAGCAAAATATACCAACTATAAACTATAAACTACATACCAACTATAAACTATTACTATAAGTTTGTTAGTCAATTTCCATGTCACACCTTCAAAAAGGCCCTGAGTTTGGACTATCAGGAACGATTGTATCATTGACGGATGTTGTTGGAGTCATTAAGAGGTTCACTGGATGAACCCATGGTGGAATAGGAAAACCAGATATGGTATGAAAGGTTGTATGTGAAGTAGGAGGTTGTGGGATAATGGGGTGTGTAGTTGGAGTTGAAGTTATTTGCATTCTGTTGGTGTCAAGGAAGTAAGGGTGGTAATCTGGGATAGGAACTTTCAACATATCTTGTAACATGGAGTTCTGTATGGGCATGGAATGATGCATGGGAAACAAAACCTGCAGATTGTTGAACTTGTTATCTCTTTCTTGTTTCTCTTTCTCCCTTTGATGCCGAGTGGCTTCCTTCTGTTGTAATTCCAATTCCTTTTTTTGGTGAGCTACTTCCCGTTGTTTCTCGCGCTCCTGTCTTTCAACAAACTTTTGTAGATCCCTTTCTTGCCTCTCTTTAATGCGTTGCAATCTCTCTTCCTTTTTTTGCTCCTTTGCTGCCAACCTTTCTTGCTTTTTTGCCTCAATATGCTCCTTTTTACGTTGTTTCCCTTCACATATTTCTTGTTTTTTTGTTGTGTATCTTTTAACATCTGAACATAAGCATCAGATGTTAACAATTGTGAAGCACGACTTATCTGGAGTGCAACATCACTCTTACCTTTGGAAGGATCCCGTACAAATTGTGTCGGTAACCTTAAAAATTTACCCAATTTCTTCTCATTTGCAGCAACACCATCATTTGATATACCACTTTCAACATCATGGCCAGTTGTCTCTTCCTCATTTTTATCTTTATCAATGACCTCAATTTCCTCTGTGTCAGCATAATAATGAGTAAAGTTTGCTGGTTCAAAGTCTGTTGGCTCAAGGTTGGTTGGCATCGAAGGTAAAGATATACTTTCATCCTCAATGTTTCCAATCTGATCAAGTCCCAACTCTGCAATATGCTCTTGCAGCCAAGTAGGTTGTTCTGGTGCACTTGGCAATGAGAGATCGTCCTCTCCAAATCCCTGGGCCTCAGTGTTGCAGCTGGATGTGCCTTGGTCATGAGTATTCACAATGTGGTTCACTTCATAATCTTTGGTCTGCATTATACTTTGTCTTTCTCCCTGTACACTTGGTTCCTCCGTCTCTGTATTAGCAACAACCATTGTTTCATGGTTGGATGGAATTCTTTTCTTTGTAAAGATTCTCAACTGATTCCATTAAGTAATTTTCTCCTATTTTGTCACCAACTGGTGGAGCTACATCTCTTGACAAACTTAGTATGTTTTCAGCAGCATCAACATCTATTATGTTTTCAGTACCATCAACATTCATAATGTTTTCAGTAGTATCATCATCTGTGACATTTTCAGCAGCTTTCTTGATGATATATAGTTTACTACATTCCATGTCATTCTGTAATGCATTTGGATCAAGTGGCCATATACCTGTGCGTCTAAAACCAGCATGAATATTTGTAGGTGTCGAAGGCCTTGGCGAGAGCTCTCTACTACCTATTTCTCGCCGAGTCCGAACGTTTGACTTCTTGGTACTTATTATTACACATCCACCGCATCCTCTCGATCTGAAATATGCTTTAAAAGGACCAAAGACACTAACATCCGATGGTTGTAACTTGTGTGTAGTATGTCTTTGGAATGTCAATAAATCAATCCCCAATCGCCTGGCCTCTTCTATAGTTGACAATGCCACATGGCTTCCATGACCATCAAATATAAGTAAATGCCTATTTTCAGGGCACACCCCTCAGTGCAGACTTGCGAAATGATACAACCACCCGACTATAAAGAGCTCTCTAGTCATCCAAGCACTTGGATGAGCAGCCATGCCAGCACTGGTTCACATCCCTTGATGTAATTTTGTGAAACTTTCTGACCTTTAAATAAGTAAAAGTTAGGGATACATTGCCCTGCAGCATTTACACAACATAGAATTGTCATCCATTCTCTGCTACGAGGAATGATTTTGGGAACATTCCTGCAACCCTTGGTGGCAAGCACCCTCATGCCACAATTTCTCCCTGCTTGGATTCCTGTCTCATCACAATTCCATATTTTGCCTGCACCATAGGAATTGATATAAATGTTAGCTAGTTTTTCATAAAACTTGCTAACCACCTCTGGACGTAAACCAATTGCACGATCTCTTTCTAGACCTTGAATCCGAAGGACTATGTCTGGGTGTCTTTTTCTAAATCCTTCACACCAAGATTTTCCAAGTAATCCTTCTCGAAATGGAGTCTCTCTAGTTTCACAAATTTGTGCAACACATGCCCTCAGTTGCATAAATCCCACTCCATGCCCTAAATCTGCCATTTGCTTACACCATTCAACTATCTCTTTCTCCTCTCCTTCACTCAAAACAGGTGCAGGGCCCTTCCTTTTTGTATGGGTCAGACCATTCAGCCAATAATGAATAGATGTAGGAGGTAAATTATATTTCAAAGTCCAATGGCTCTAATAGAATAATTGTTGAATTCAATATCATCTATGGCCTTTAACATATCTTCTTTTGACCAACTAGACAAAATTCTAACCTTCTTGGTCGAAGTGTTGCCTCTAACAACCACAGTCTCCTGTAGTTCATGCCTATTTAGTTCACATCCAACAAGTTCTGGCTGATGATCATCATTTGTGTTTGTATCTCCTTGATTTGTTGTTGCACCATCCTCTTCACTTATTATTTTAGCATCATGTTCATCTGTTTCATGATTAGATGGTTCAATTTCAAATTGTACACCTCGTTTTTGGGCATACGTTGTGCTCGATGTAAACTCCTCTTTCTCTTCATCTTCTCTAAACGCTGCAAGATGAAACAATATAAAATTAGTAAAATATGTATTAATATATCAATAAGATCATCTACAATGGGAAAATTTTAGCAAGCTTATGATACATGACAGTATGAATTATGAACTTGTAGGTGAACTTGTGATTACCCCGTTGGGCGCCATTAACGATGATCGAATACATGTTTTATTAATTTCATATTATTTGATAAAGACAGAATTTATAAGCTGGGTTGTTGATTACATAGGGGAGAAGGGCCAGTATGTGAACACGTCCCAATACTTGAACACTATTTTTCATTTAAAATATCCAATACCTGATGGAATAAAAACCCAAATTTTGATTATTGAAGTTCAAAAATTTGTTTTTTATAAACCATATGTGAATAGGGTCAACATCTCGAGCAAGGCACTGAGAAAGACCCCTTCACGCAAACCTCGCACAGGCTGTAAGCCCACTCACAAACAACCAGCATTTGCATTACAACTCGGCATGAGGAAATGCAACGCGTCCAAAGGAAACAATGTGTAACGCGTCCAGAGGAAACAGTGTGTAACGCGTCCAAAACAAGCCATGGTAAATGGTGGTTGAGCATTTATTTGTGTCTTATCTATCAGGCTTAGGATAAAAAAATGCTTATTTATAAATAGCTGTCAAATTGGCGCTCCTACGTGGCAAGGAATTGGCTCCCTGGACCTGCGAACTTAGGGTGTTCGCATACTGGCCCTATATAAATTTCAATAATCAAAATTTTGGTTTTTTTCCATCAAGTATTGGATATTTTAAATGCAGAATAGTGTTCAAGTGAAATATCATGTCACGGATGACATGATATTTCAGTGCAGCAGCTCTAATTGAATAATGCGAGTAACTCAATATCATCTATGGCCTTTAACATATCTTCTTTTGACCAACTAGACAAAATTCTAACCTTCTTGGTCGAAGTGTTGCCTCTAACAACCACAGTCTCCTGTAGTTCATGCCTATTTAGTTCACATCCAGCAGGTTCTGGCTGATGATCATCAGTTGTGTTTGTATCTCCTTGATTTGTTGTTGCACCATCCTCTTCACTTATTATTGTAGCATCATGTTCATCTGTTTCATGGTTAGATGGTTCAATTTCAAATTGTACACCTCGTTTTTTGGGCATACGTTGTGCTCGATGTAAACTCCTCTTTCTCTTCATCTTCTCTAAATGCTGCAGTATGAAACAATATAAAATTAGTAAAATATGTATTAATATATCAATAAGATCATCTATAAACACTTCTAAAGATGAGGTGTTATCAAATAACACTACATTCATCAGCTTGTTTGTAATTGATCAATATTAATTAGAATGTTTCACTCGAACATGCAGTCGCCCCTTTCGACATTGTAATTCATATCGATCAATTGACGCAGTCTTGTTAATGTAATGTTTTGTGACATCAAATCATCTTCAGAAGTGAATGCATGTAAGAATCGTAATTGTAATAGCTTGACTACATATGTTGTTACGGTGGCAACGCAAATCTGTTGTACTACTGTAGGTCTTGGTATGGACCACTTCGGATCTCCACCAGTAAATGTGTTTTTTTTTAGATATTTTACCTGATCGATCAGATGGGAGCAAATAATATTAATATATGATTCGAAATTAAAGATATAGGATTAAAAAATGTTTATTTATACCTAGCTGGCATACTGTCACTCCTACGTGGCAAGGATTTGGTGAAGTTGGTGAAGCAGTCGGCGGTCCAAGAATTGTTCTTAAGGAGATTATTCTTAAGAACAATTCTTGGAGAAAATTTGTTGGGGAAGCAGCAAGCGGTGTTGCTCAACTGTATTATCTTTTTGATTGAAATACAAAATGTGCTATATAACTGTATTATTTGGACTATATGATGCTCTTGCAAATGAGAGATGAGAAGGAGATGTTGAAACAGGAATGGGCAGAACAACTTGAAAGTCTTAACAGGTCGAGGACTATGGCCAGGGACACATGGGGAGGTAGAATGCGACGTCATAGAGAAGCAGCAGCAGGCCATGCGAATCTATAGAAGTTTCAACATTGTATTTACTTTGCAGTGCATAAAATGTAAAGGTTGAAGAACATGGTAAATTAATATTTAGACTTCGGTATTTCCCTGCAATATTACATGATTAACTGTTATAGAATGACACAAATTCTATCTCAATGGCAGTATTGTATGATTACAACATAAACCTTCTTAGTATCTCTAGAAAGTGGCTGTGATCTAATAATGCACTAAAGTAATCACATTACTTTGGAACCATGTTTAATTCAACTTCTAATCATTAAAACAAACCTAGTTAAGGAGTATTGAACGATCCATACCATAGGAAGTTGCTATAATAAAAATGCCTGAAATAATTACGTATGTTAGGGTCATATTCAAGTTGTTGTGAATCAGAGATGCTAGCAACAAATATTTAACAATACAGAAAGGAGTGAATAGGGAACTTATTCCCAAGAGCAGAAAATTGTACAATTGTAGAAAAGACAAAAGGAAAAAAAAACCATAAAAACATGATTTTGCCAAATTTATTGAATTATTAAACAATTAAACAAATCTGATAACCTACTCTCGAGTTTTGTAAGCTTCGTTATTTTTTTCAGAATTTATTACAAGTCTTTGATATTGTTAATGTTTATTTATACCTAGCTGGCATACTGTCACTCCTACGTGGCAAGGATTTGGTTCACTTAACCTGCGAACTTAGGGTGTTCGCATACTGGCCCTTCTCCCCTAAACTCTTCTAAATAAATGGCGGTTGAGCAAAACAGTCTGAAACGACTCCAAAACGTGCCATGGAACAGTCTGGTAAATGGTGGTTGAGCAAACCAGTTTGGAACGCGTAAAACAAGCGCTGGTAAATGGTGGTTGAGCATTTCATTGTGGCTTATCTATTACGCGCGTCAAGATGAGGAGGACAGATACTGTTTCCCTCTTTTATTTCGAATTAAATGCTCAACACCTGTCCCGTTGTGTGAACCACTTCGGGTCTCCACCAGTAAATGTGTTTTTTTGAGAGATTTTATTTCATCGATCATATGTAAGCAAATAATATTACAATTGGTGATCCTACGTGGCAAGGAATTGGCTCCATGGGCCTGCGAACTTAGGGTGTTCGCATACTGGCCCTTCTCCCCTATAAATAAACATTTTTCTTTCCTATATCTTTAATTTCTGGGAGTAGTGCCATTATGTCAACACCCCGAGTTCACGGGTCCATCGGGCCAATTCCTTGTCATGTAGGTTTATCAATTTTACAGCTAGCTATAAATAAACATTTCTTTATCTTATCCCTGTAGTTTGGAAACTCTTTATCTTATCTCTTTAGTATTGGGCAGTGTTCACATAGAGTTACAGATTTCTGTTTTGTATTAAATGGTACAGATTTTATATCTTACAGAGTTAGCGAGAGATATATAAAGAATGTGCTGGACATATGTTTGAGCTGTTGCATTCTTTACCTACACTGTACTACGATTTATATTCACTACCATTAATCCTTGTGGATTTTGATAATGGTTTGAATTTCAGTTTTTCAATTTTATAGGATGCAGTGGATGTTGTTTGTGAGAAAATTCAGTTCTCATTATTTGGCAGATGTCTATGGGTTGAGGACGATACCAATCGATATGTCCAACGCATTCTTCATATATCTAGTAGATGACTTATTTTTAGATAACAACAGACTTCAGCCATATGATCGCAGGTCCATGGAGCCAATTCCTTGCCATGTAGGATCACCAATTTGACAGCTAGTTATAATTAAACAATTTTTTATCCTAAGCCTTTAATTTCAAATCATATTGTAATATTATTTGCTTACATATGATCGATCAAATAAAATATCTCAAAAAAAACTCATTTACATTCCGAAGTTACTAATTCTATTGTGAAGTTAATATTATTTGCTTTTAAGGTACTTTAAGGGAGAAAACATAAAGCCATTATCTAATAGATGTTCACAGAATTAATTAGCAGGATGCTATGATCAAGAATCACTCAATTCCAATCTTAATATTTTTTTAATGTGCTCTGCTGTATGGGCCAATTTTTGATAAATTAAATAGAAATCAGTCCATAAACTTGCAGTTCTGCTCAGCAATCTGTTATGTCTAATTCTAACTTAATTGAACAGATCTTTGGTCAAACAAAAAGTAGATCACAACATGCTTTCAGCAGAAGTGCAAGGTATACGTTAGCTTATATCAGAGAAAACAGGCCAGTTGAGGTTATATATGAATACATTCCAGTGGAAAAGGGCCTTAAGTAATAAATTTGACTATTTTTTACATATTTAAGTGTCCTCTTGAAAGCGATAGGTATGAAAACTAACTTTGTAATTTTTGCTTTCTTTGGACCTTTCCTTTCAAAACTTGATAGAAGTAACCTCTTCTTATAAAATCCACTGTAATCAGGCACCCTGCAGAAGTAAAAAAGCAGTAAACAAGACTAGGAAAGTGAATATATAATACCAACATTGATTTGAGAGTATCCAATCAAAATGTAAGACATGGATCAAGGTGTAGGGTCTTTTTAATCAAAGGTTGAAATTGATTTTGAGATGATCTTGTGGCTGAAATTATTTGATTTGATATTCATATTTATTTTTTACCTTCAAGTGTACAATTTTGTTTGTGTTTTTAATGGATGAATTTGAATCTTGAGAAGAAGGTTCCCTCTTTTTTTGCAGGTATGTATTAATGTCTGGATATGAAAGATCTGGTGATTGAACAACCCAACTTGGAATATGGAAAGAGATGAATTGAGAAGACAAATATTCAACCCATTAAATAGATATGATGGGTTTGTCAACTGATATGTTGTTTTTATATTTTGAACAAATGAGTCTTTTATTGTAGAAAATGAAAGTACCAATCAGTATTTATTGTGTACTAAGTAATACTGAGATGTTGACCCTATGCACATATGGTTTATAAAAAAACAAATTTTTGAACTTCAATAATCAAAATTTTGGTTTTTATTCCATCAAGTATTGGATATTTTAAATGCAAAATACTGTTCAAGTATTGGGACGTGTTCACATACTGGGTCTTCTCCCCTATTAGTTTTGACTGTAATTTGAGGTTTGGGCCATTTCTATCCATTTACCTAGTCACCAAATTATAATTAAAAAACTTGAGAAAATAATCTTTGAAGTTGGCTCAATTGGTCTTTGGTCGTGTTTTACAGTTCCCGAAGTCTCCCGGCTCAAATTTGTTGAAAAGCATTAAGTTTAAGGTTTCACAATCTAATTTAATTAGATTATTAATTTTTGTGGAATTTTACTTGTGTGTTTTAAGTTATTTCAAAATAATTATCATATAATGATATTGTTGTATATCGTAGATTCTATATCGAGGAAGGGCGGTGGTGTGCGAATGGTCGCGATCGCGAGGGATGTGATTCTTAATAGGCATTGTTCAAACTCTCGACCGGCGTAGGTAGACCAACGAACGACACATAACGACTATTAAACTCTCCAAGAGGTTTCGAGCCCGCGATCTTGGAATTTCAATGGCGGTCCCCAAATCTTGTTAACCAAGGTGTAGATGCGATCGGTTCAAAATTTCCAATGTCGACGCCTTAGGTGAGTCGATTAGCAACCATTTTCCAAGCATTCTTGCATGGCTGCTCCTCCTGCGCCTACGCCTCGAGGTAAGTGGGCAGAGTGCGGCCGCTCCCGCACCTCGGAGGCGAGAGAAGTTTGATCGGTGGCGGATGAGGAGGGTAGTGGTGGGCGCGGGCTCAAACCGACACGCACGGCAGGCGAGGGCAGACAACGATGCAAGGGCGAGATAACGGGTTAGCGAAAGCGGGTTGACTATCGCGTGGAGACAACACGAGACAAGGTGCGAACATTGGGGTCAACACGATATAGAAGGGCAAACAGGGAGGCCCCAGTCGAGAGGCAACTGGGAGTGGATTCTTCTTCGAGGGCTCAAACCGACATGCACAGGTCTAAACAAGTCAAGCAAACCATGGTTAAACACGAGTTTCCCAATGACAACCCAAACAAAGAGATACATAAGTACATTGGTCCAGTCACATATTTAGCAGAAGCACACCGAAATGTAGGAAATACAAGAAACTCTCAAAAGCATACACTGGGGACAGGGAACAAGCTAGTTTTTGTGAATGAAAAGCAATATAAGGGGATTTTGCAGTCACAGCAAATGATAAGCCAAAAGTTAAGGCAAACCCGAAGAAAAATCTAACTTTGATTCTACCTAAAATGACAAACAACAAGGGTACTTTTGTCTTCAAGGATCAACTTATTCAAGGAAAGCAAACATTATATAAGGGAGAGAGGCTACAAAGTGAACAAATCAAAAAAATTTGCAAAAACAACGAGGAACAATATGGCACAAGAATATGATTGGTGTTTTCCATGCAATCACCACACAACCATCGTGTGCTTTAATGGTGCTCTAAATCAAGCCTTGATGGTGCAAACCAGTATGGTGCCACAAGAACCTGGCCAAGAGGAAGATCAACAACAAGGAGCTCAACAAGGTGGCCCCCCAAACGAGACTATGCTTGTCAACTGGCAGGCCAAAGACTTCTATGGGATGAATCAGTTCCCTTCTCAAAGTGTAGTCTGCCAATACACGGTCCAAAAAGAGAAGTATTGAGAGGGTCGACCACTGAATTCAGTGACCCTCAATCTTCCATCACTCCACAAGGTCCTAGTGTTCCAAGTGCAACTCCAAACATACAGAACCAATCCAAGCCACCTCCCAAACCCAGTCAAGCACCGGTTGTAACAACCCATGTGTAAGAAAGAAATGTGTCAGGAAGGGGCAACAAAAGGACAACACATTCAATATTATTGAGCAAATGAAAAGGACAAGTGTGAACATTTCACTATGGGAGTCACTTGGCCATTCCAGGGCGAGGGGATCTATTGCGGCACTGTCATGCAGGGTGGTCAAGTTCAAATCAACCCCTAACCAACAAGAAAGAGTGCTTACCAATGCAGTTCAGCCTAGGAGGAACCATGGAGAACAACAAGGTAAAAACCTGAGACCTCCTCCCTTCTATGTCTCATTGATTATTGGAGACAAATTGGTGCACAATTGTATGATTGATTATGGGCAATAGTTTTGTGATGCCCAAACAAATAGCTAATCAGTTGGGTCTCCAATATGAGGTCATCTCTAGAGGAGTAGTCCAATTAGATGGGACAATAGTGACTACTATGGGAATCATCAAGGATCTAAGTCTCACTCTACACGCTTGCCCTAATGTGATTGTTTTGCAAAACGTGTCAATCATAGACCTGCCACCACATTTTTCTTTGTGTTTGTCCAAAGACTTCACTGCCAAAATTGGAGGCTACCTATTTGTTGATTGGTCACATATGCTCTTTAGGACAAGGTATGGGGTGAAGGCCACAATCAGATATGAACCTATTGTTGATTATCATATCGAATCCTATGTGCCTAGCCTAATCAATGCCAACTACTCAACTTTTGATCAAGAGGACCTCCTAAGCACTTCTGAAGCAAATACCAAGGTGGGATATATCCCATACTTGACCCTAGATGAGTGGGCCAACAAAAACATGCTTTTGACCCTTATAAGGAGATGGAGGAATCGGCCGGGTGTTTACTGCCTACATGAAGAGAATCACCTCTTCCGACCTAATCTAGCTGAATACAAGGATGACAATGAGGTATGTCAATTGTTCTTTGATGGCTCAAGGAGTAAATAAGGAGGCCAAGGAGGAGCCATGATTGTGTCCCCCAGGAGGTGTGAGATATTATTCACCTTTAGATTCCAGTTCACTTGCTCAAATAACACTACTGAATATGAGGCTTTAGTCTAAGGTCTTCATTGGGCAAGGAAGATGGGAATCAAGAACTTGCAAGTATTCAGTGACAGTGAACTGGTTGCCAATCAGGTCAGAGGACTTAATGCTGTCAAAAATGACCTTCTCAAAAACTACAAGAGTAGGGTATGGGATCTCATGGAGGATTTTGAGGCCTTCAATATTGTGTCCATACCCAGGAAGGAGAATGAAGTTGTTGATAGACTTGCAGCAGTTGGAGCAACGTTTGATGTGGTTGACAACATCAAGAGGGACAAAGAACAACCACATATCCATGTGGTTGTGAGGCCAATAGTGCCAGATAATAATACATGTTGGCAAGTGTTTGAGAATGATTAGCAGATCATTAACTTTCTACAAGAAGAAGCTGAATTCTCAACTATAAACCAAAGTAGACTAGAGTAGCAGTACGAGAATCAGATAGTACAACTACATACAAACAAGCTTCCCAAAGGCTTAGTGACACTAGAATCTATTTTCAATCCTAATGATCAGTTCAGAAAAGAGAAGGCTAACATGCAAATCAAAGGAGAAGATTCAGAGTCAATCCCGTTAGAGAAGCCAAAACACTTCAAATTGGAAAAGTGGCCACCAAACAAGAAAGGTATGAATTCATACAACTTTGCCAAAAATTCCCTGATGTGTTTGCTTAGAGTTATGAAGACCTTATGGGGTTCAATCCAAAGCTAGCACAACACACAATCGAACAGATCCAAATTGCTCACCCCATTAGGCGAAACAAATACCAGTCAACCCACATATAGAGCCTCTAATGAAGAAGGATTTGAACAAGTTGATAGAGGCAAACATCATATTTCCAATCAAACACTCAAGTCAGGGTTGAGAATCGGTCCCACCAAGAAGAAAAATGGAGAAATCAGGTTGTGTGTTGACTTCAGGGATTTGAATAGAGCCTCCCTCAAATACCACTACCCACTCCCTTCAATGGAGCAGATCTTGCAAGTAGTGTCTAGGTCAGAAAGGTTCTCCCTCCTAGATGGCTACTCAGGGTACAATTAGATCATGGTGAAAGAAGATGATCAATTCAAAACAACTTTCACTACCAAATGGGGCACCTATGCCTACAGAAAATGCCATTTGGATTATCCAACGCCGAGCCACTTTTCAAAGGGCAATGGATATGGCATTCAAGGGTTGATCAACAAAGTAGTGTTGATCTATCTGGATGACATTACAGTGTTTTCTAAAAATGCAGTAGATCATCTCTTCCACCTAAGGCAGGTGTTCCAATGATGCAGGAGTTTTGGGGTGTCACTGAACCCCAAAAAATACATATTTTTGGCCCATGAAGGCAAGCTTCTGGGCCATATCGTATCAAAGGGAGGATTGGCAATTGACCCGAAAAGAGTTCAAACAATAAGAGCATTACCATTGCCAAGTCACAAGAAGGCTCTTCAAAGCTTCTTGGGAAAAATCAATTTTGTTCGCAGGTTTGTTCCAAAATTTGTTTCCCTTGTTAAGCCAATAACGTTGATGTTGAAGAAGAGCTTAACATTTAGGTGGACAGCTGAAGGAAAAACAAGTTTTGAGGCCATCAAAGAAGCCATATCACAGGCCCCAACTCTTGTGAACCCAGATTTTTCCAAAGACTTCATATTGTATGCCTTTGGTGGCAGCGACACAATTTCTGCAATCTTGGTGTAGTAGAACAGAGAGTACAAAACAACCAATTGCTTTCTTTAGCCAGAGTTTGGAAGATTATGAGGTAAGGTACTCCTTCATTGAGAGGCATGTCCTGGTGGTAATCAGAGGATTGAAGAAGTTTAAGCATTTGGTTTCAAACAACAAAATCTAACTATTGGTCTCCCATACGGGAGTTAAAGAATTCCTTCTCAGCAAGAACCTGAATGAGAAGCGTGCAAGATGGATCACTCGTGTCATGGAATATGACATTGAGATCAAGGTCACCAAGTTGGTCCGTGGGAAGGGGTTATGTGAACAACTAGCCTCAGGTCAACAAGATGAAATAGACAATGAAAATGAGGTTATTTTTGTTCTACAAGATCAAGAAGAAGGGAGAGATGATGTATTTGCTCCTTGTTGGACCCAAGACATGGTGCACTTCCTTCGAACATGCATGTGTCCTTATGGGATGAGTAAAGCAAAAAGAATGCATTTCAGGCTATAGGCCATCCCATATGTTCTTATTGATGGTGTCTTGTTCAAGAGGGACATCAATGGCATTCTGCTGAGATGCATTGGGGTAGATCAGGTAGAGAGAGTGCTACAAGAATTCCATGTTGAAGCAGCTGGAGGCCATTTTGCTCCAAGAGTGACAACACTCAAAATCATGAAAGCAGGATATTATTGGCCCAAAGTGTTTAGTGACTGCTACACATGGATCAAAAGGTGTAAGAATTGTGCATTCTTCAAAGGCAAGGAAAGGCTAACAACACTTCCATTGCACCCAATCTTAGTCGACCAACCTTTCATGCAATGGGGATTGGACTTCATTGGAGTCATCAATCCAAACTCAAGCCAAGGTCACAAATGGATCTGACAAATGACATATTATTTCACCAAATGGACCGAGGTAATGACACTCAAGGAAGCAAATGAGTCTAGTATCCTGGATTTCTATGAAGGGATAGTGACCAGATTTGGAGTGCCAACCACCATCATATCAGACAATGCATTAGCATTCATAGGTTCCAAGATCACATGATGGGTCATTAAGAATGAGACTTATTTGAGTACTTCATCAAACTATTACCCTCAAGGTAATGGCCAAGTGAGTCCAAAAATAAGAACTCGCTAATGATCATCGAAGAACTCTTGATGAGAATCGAGGACTGCACACAAAGCTCAAAATGACCTTATGGGTTGATAGAATAACGCCCAAGAGATCTCAAGCGAGCTCTCCATTCAAGCTCATCTATGGGAAAAGGCGGTGTTACCTATATCACTTGAGTTGCGGCAGATTAGAGCTCGTGAAACAACTAGAGATGTCTAAATTTGGACTAATGGAGGCCAGGTATGCGGAGTTGATAGAATTAGAAGAAACCAAAGAGCATGCTCTCCAAGCAATAGAGAAGAATCAAGCTTTAATCAAGAAATGCTTTGACAAGAAGACAAAGGCAAGGACCTTCCAGGAAGGAGACCTAGTTTTGAAATGGGATGCAGATCGAGCAAAACCAGGAAGGCATTCCAAATTTGACGCCATCTGGAGTGGCCCCTATATGATCACAACATGCAAAAGTAGCAAGACTTTCTAATTGTCTACATTGGAGGGTGAAGAGTTACATATTCCAGTAAATGGGATCTATCTTAAGCATTGCTACTAAAAGGGGAGTTCTCACCCTGTACATATTAGTTTAGTTTTCTCTTTCCTCTAAGTGCTTATGCACATTGTCTTGTTGTAGTGTAGATTACTTTTCTCCTAAGTGCTTTGCACGCTCTGCATGTTCCATTTGGAGCATGTATGATTTCAAATTTTGTATATAGTGTGGTGTTGTTTTGTTGCTCTCATACAGTGTTTGGACTTGGCATTTGGTCAAGATCAGTTTCGGTTCTAATGGGTTTCCAAGCGGCCCAGGGTCAGTTTTCAAGTTCAGATCAGTAGCAGGCTATCACTCATGACTCCATGCCCAACGGATATGACAAGGAAATTTGTCTTTTCATCTAGCAGGCAGATACCCCTGTGAGTCACCAAATTGTTATCCATTTTTGCCTCCGTGCCAAATATTGGATCAACCACGATCCCACATAACAAAAAATAGAGTCAAAAGGCGTAGACAGAAAAGGGCCTCAAAATTGGCTAAGTATAAAGGTGTAAGTGGAGAATGCCAAGTATCAGTATGGCGTTGTTTCAAGGGGTAAAAGTTGCAAAATGGCCTGCAACTCGCCCAAAGGAAAAGTCAAAGATCTGGGCCCGAGTCAAAGCCAAAGCGGGAATTGGAAGAAGGGGCAAAAGATAAATTACGGGTCCGTAGGCCCAATTTTTGTTCTAATCTAGCTGCCACATGTCCCATATCAAAAGGGGACCCATTTTTCAAGTTGCTTTCCCACTCTCATGTACGGACCTGATACAAACTTCGAAGGGGCATATCTTTCGACTCAGGGCTCGAAATATTGCAAATCTAATGCTGCTGGAAAGATCTCAGCCTCACCCATGCCATGGAGGTTTGAATCTTTAATTTTTAGGAGGTTAGGTGAAGAAAAATGGAGGAAACGTCTTCGGTCTTTTAATGTGGGATCTTCTTGCCTCAACAACCAGATCATATTTGATATGTTTCGTTGTTTCCTCTTCCTTCAAAGCGCTAAACCAAGGATTGATGCAGTAAAGATGGATTTGGGGAGAGATTTCATTAGAGGCATTAACGGGGTGGTTAAGTTTCAACCTGCTTTTCCCACTTCTCTCTCTCTTTCTTCTTTTAGGATTGAATCTATAAATGTGGGGGTAGGATTCATTGTAAAGGGTTGGACATTCTTTGTTTTGCAGGCTCCCTCCTCCTTCTAGCAAAGGGATCTATGGGGTTTAGGCCTCCCATAAAAATTGCATTACGTTTCCACTCTTGGCTACTTTGTAATGGAGTGTATCAATCTATAGAGCAATAAAACATGTCTGCGATCGATTTTAGATCCTCTCTTGTCTTTTTAAGCGTCACCTCATAGTTTAACTTTGTTTTAATTTATGTATTCTTTCTATCCATGTCTCCTTGGTAAAGTTTAGATTAGGATTAAGAAGAGATCCTTTGTAAGTTTCTACGTATGCACCTAAACAAAGGAATAAAGAACCAACCTTCAATCTAGAGAGCTTTCCCATTTTGCAAGGTCCCACACCTTGGGGAAAGTTCAATGTTACGCAATCACACCAAATGACTCTACCTTAGAAAAGTAGACTTGTAGAACTCATTTGGGGGTGCTTTGTGATTTCGCGTTAACAACCCCCTCTTTGGGGCACATGGTGACGTCGGCTGAAAGGAGATTGCAGCCCCAAAAGAGGACCTACCGCACTTTGACTCGTAGAACTCGCCTGCAGGGAAGGGAAAGCGCTTGGTAGAAACCAAGGCATGCACAAAAGGGGATGACTAGCCAAAACAAGTGTTAGTCTGAAAACACATGCATGTAATAAGACAAGTGTAAAGTACATAGACAATGTAGTAACTACCAAGCAAAGTAGTGTAAACATGTAAGAAAACAAGTAGACCACACAAAGTGGGTTGTAAACATGGGACATCACTCACGATGTCGTAAGACACGCAAGGCCGTCATGGCTGCAAAAAAAAAAAACAAGTGTGCACACAAGCAAAGGGCAAAGCCCGCATACAATGAAAAACAATGGCGACAAGTAAAACAAACAAATAAGGAGTCATGGAGACATATAATCCTACAAAACAAGTGTTGCACATGGAACACCCATTAACATGTTAGAGTGATAACCAATATGTCAAAACATGTATGATCCAAGAAAATAAGATGCTAAGTACAAAATGAAACAATAACACCTAGATAAGATGAATGTGGATGCCCCCAATGACCAATATAGGAAGGGTAGAAGGTGAGAATCCATGTCGTGTGTAGAGTCCTTTATCCGTGATTGCATTAAAAAAATTTGCGAACGCACATATGTGTATGATATAGATAATGACATATAAGAAAACAGATTTAGCATGTGTAGTAAAGTGATCATGCAAAACACTAGCAAGCAAAATTAAATGCCCCCAAGACAATGCAATATGTTGTGGATGGATGGAATGGAATGCAAGATGGAATGGTAGGAGCAACATGCCCCCTGAGTGGATGGAAGTGTATGCAATGAGGTTCATTTTGTTTTCCCCCTTAGTAGTCAAGAATGAACCATAAATGAGAGTGTGTCATCAAGAAATGGTTGAGTAGTGTTTGGTGTGTCTAGCACATTGCGATGAATGTGTATGTGTAGTGGTGATGAGATGTAACATATAGAAAGGATGTGTGTGAACCCTATAGCCAGAAGCGTATATCATGACTTGTTGAATGGATTAGTGATGATTTGGCCTAAGCGTATATCACTATAATATGAAAGGATGGGTGATGATTTAGCACTAAGCGTATATCACTACATGATGAAATGAGGGGTGATGATTCAACCCTAAGCGTATATCACTACATGATGAAATGAGGGGTCATGACAAGCTCCGTAGAATCCTCGATTCATAACTAGACACATCCTTGTCTTCTATTATTTCGATGCCACATCCTCCTCGCTACTCTCATACAAATTTGAGTGTTCGAGAAAGGGGCTCCATCCTGTTTGTTACTCGACCCTTTGAGTCATCGGGGAAGTGGAGAAGAAGTCGCACCGACCCCAACCACCTCCATCGCAACATTTTTAACCACCGATTCACCAATTTTCAACACGTCTCCCATAGGAGACGTGGCAACAGGGGTAATGTTTTATCTAGGCTCCACGCCCTCATCCGGGAAGACTAGAAACGCCACCTTGTTACCTATAGAAAAAGGTGGCCACTCCAAGAGAACCCCGGATCAGCCCCACGGAAGTTCTACTTGTTGCAACCCAAAGCTCCGGTGTAAGAGACCCACTCCAGGGGATGGAGAAGAAAGTGCGGACCCATCCACCTCTAATCCAACCATAACATGCCCCATCTCACCCAATGCACCGCCATTTGGAGCCATGGGAATTGAGGTCACACAGCCTCACCGACCCCAACAAGATCATGAGCTTTAATCTCCTTTCCGAAGGTGATCCAAACCAGAACCATTGCTATGGCCAACAGAGATCTACATTTACCACAAAAAATAAGGGAGTGTTCATACAAAATGTCTTATTCCACCATCCCATGGCCAAAGGAGAGGCGGATGAGGGCATGAAGTTTTTTCCTGGTTGAACATTTATGCACATTCTCACAGAGACCATCCTTGTCCTGGTGAGAGTCATTGAGTCAATGACCAACAAATCCCCAATAGCTATGGCAATCCCTTTCAACACTTCAACTTCCCAAAACTCGAGGGCCAACTCAGGAAGCCTCACCCAAATAGGGTAAGCATTGGGGGAAAAAGTTTTCATGTCTAACCCTAGTCTCCATTTTTCCGTATGCAATATGGTCTTGACAAATGCCTTTGAGTTAAGCCAGTATCTCCATCATCAAATCTGAAGTAGGTTTGACATAACAGAGAAGATTCCAAATTTTCCTCTTGTCTCTCTGAGACATACACCTCATTTTCTTCATGTGTCGACTGCATCGCATGCCATTCCTTCCAAACTTTTGCAGCTTTTTCTTTATCCAAGGAACATGAAACATCAAAATTTGTAGTTGCAGAACATGAACATAAGACAACGAAATATGAAATAAAGAGCACACTAAAAAAAATCAGACTAGAAATTATAATGGAGTTTCAATTTGTTAAGTCTTTTGATCATGTTATTGGATTCAAATGGAGGTTGTTTGTAGAAGCATTATGCCAAATTTTTTGGACAGTTTAGTCAAATTAACTAAGTTTCAAATTAAGGTGTTGCATCAAGTAGATCTACATTATAGAAAAACAAAGAAGCAAATACTGTGTATGGTACAGGTGATTGAAAAAATACTCTTACCTTTGCTATAATATGAAGGAAGAAATAATAGGTTAAATTGCTATTTGTTTGGATGCTTTAAAAAAAACAAAGTCAGAGATATTGGATGCTTTTTTTTAAAATGTTGCCAAAAACAAGGCCTGTTGTGGCCGTTTGTATTGGCTTGTATTGGATTTGAGGCTTTCCAAAAAGGACATTACCTTTAATTTCGTGAAACTTGATTTCATCCTGTTCTTCATTCATGAACATGTACAATCACTTAGGTGTGATACCCATGATTTCCTCCCTAGATTTGTGATGCGGTTTGAAGCAATATGTCCAAGGCAGCAATAGATAGTTGGATCTAGAGAATTCTAACACAAGGAAAGAGGTTGGTTAAGGGCATTATTGAGGTCCACAATGATATAGATAGGGATAAATCGGTTGTTGAAAAGATGAATAATGAGCTATAGGAAGAATTAAATAATTGGGATTTGAATAAATTCTCCTCCTTTTGGGTAGTTTTGAGGGAATCTTTGCATCCACTTGTCAGCTGGGTGGTCTGCAATACTTGTTGAAAAGATGGGCAGATAAGCATGTTGTGACAAAGAGAAGGTGAAGAGAGGTCCATGGTCACCTGAAGAATATTCTAAACTCAAAATCTACACACAAAAAAATGGTACTGGAGGCAATTGGATTGTTGTCCCCAACAAAGTTGGTATGTTATATAGCTTATTCATTGAAAAGAATCAAATTTTGAGATGTGGGTTTGGTTTTCAGGTGTTAGTCGTTGATGCTTTCAGTGAGATGCATTGGTTGTTTATGCGAGCCTCTTTAACCATGAAAGGGCGAGTGGTGTAAGAAAAAATGTCAATGTTAATAAAAGATACAATTATCTTGCCGAAATCCAATCAGGGTTCTCAGATCTAGCAGTCCATTGCCTATTTGTACACAACATATTGATTACTGGCAAAGTTGTAAACCATATTAAATATTCCAAGCAACACTGGCTACATTTAATCTCAGGTGGAAGATATACTGGTCTATTTCTTGGATGGAAAAAAGTCATTTTACCTTGAGTTTTAAGTTTAGTCTATTTTAAAAACTAGTTATAATAATATAGAAAAAATATACACCGAAGTAATAGTCAGATATGCAAACAAATGCCAGTAAAGTAAATAGTAATTAAAGTAGACACAAGAAGAGAATAATGGTTGCCAATATTTCTTTCGGATTATGATTTCATTGTATTAGTAATCTGAGAATAACATAATTACAAAAAGGCTGAAACAAAAGCAAGGCAAAAATATGTAACAACTAGCATGGTGGGAAAGAGAGATGCATGTAGTCATTGCAAAATCTGTGTAACATAGGCAATTGTTTCTTTTCTTTGTGACTGTTATCCTTTGCAAGTGTGCTTTGGTTTTTTTAGTATTGCCAAAAACATAGAGGATAATAATGGATTGTTCCTAGTGATACGGGAGCCCGTCATGAAATTTGTTCGTGTAGGTGCATGGGGTGCAAAATCGTTCCAGAATCAAAAGAACATGACGGGTATGTTAGACTAGAAACAAAGAATTAAACTGAAATGTAATCAATAGAGTTGGCAAATGGAGATGCTTACCAGAGAAGGGAGAAAGCTACGTTTCTTTGATTGTGGATATTGAGTTGTCAACCATCAAAGTGAATGTACCCTTGATTTGGAATTGACGGAGAAGAAATACAACCTTTGAGATGTCCTGTTGATATTCTTCATATTGTGTTTGACAAAGCTGAGGGAAGACTTTTCCCAGTAATGGCTCTCGCAGTGTGCAGTGGAGGGAGTCATCTCTTGTTTGCAAACTACAATGGAGAAAGTGCTTATACTTGTATGGTTTTGATGTATTGCAAGTTGCACAAAGGGAAATTTGTTTCAGTTCAGCTGGATCAGGTTCTGTGAGATGGTCACATTCTACACAGAATGCTTGGAAAGGAGAAAGGTATATGTTCTTTGTGCGAAGTACGCCAGCAATCTGCACAAGGGAGATGAAGTTGTTAGAGGGATGTATTGTTAATAGGCATATTTGATGGATGACAAATTGTTGATGCAAGATAACTTAAAAAAAAAAATTGCAGTGCACTTGCCTCTGTGTTTGTGTTTATGAGAGATTGTAAAAATGTTTTTGTAGGTTCATCATTTAAAGGGTCGATGAAGGATGAATGGCCTACACGTACAACACGCGAACCCTTTAATCCTTGTCTGATGAAGTTTTTGAAAAGCAATAGTGGTATGTTCCCTACTGCAATACTATCTCTTATTGTATGGCATAGTGAAACGTGAAAGTTTCCCAAATGTACCTGAAAGGAGAAAGCATCATGTTTGGTTAAAATTGAAGGCAATAATATAGTGCAATGTATATTTAAATGAAAGAAGGGAGAGTGTTGATACTGTTGCTTTTGCATTTTCAGCGTCAGAGTCTTTAACGTAGAGGGTGAACAGGTCATTGGTGTGATGGATTCCTGTCACAATTGCAGCAAATGACCCGATGGAGAATGTTGCATTTGAATCAACAAGCTCCTGTATTGTCATGTCGGGTGTCAATTTTCGTGTTTTGCAAACTGTTGGTATGTTTTCCATAGTGGTTGTTGCATTTGCGGACAGAGAACAATTTGCATCTCCTCGTTCGTACTTTGTTTTTTCTTTGACAGTGAAACCAGTCACACGCAAACCGCAGCCAGCAACTACAAGTGGATGCAAATTTGTGGACAAAGGTGTTGCTCATGTTCAAAGTGATTGTCATTTGACCATTTTTGTCAACCAAATCAGCATGGAGGATTTCAGCTTTTGAGGGGGAAATGTTGGTTGCATGTGTTGGTCCATAGATGACCAGGACATCACCTTCAAAGACAGTTGCAACTTTTCCTGCACAAATGTCAAGTATCGAGGATGACTGGTGTGTTCCTGGTTTTGGGATGCAATTTGAAGGGTATTAGGATGCTTTCATTGAAAGGATGAGCATGATAATAAATGAATGATGACAAGAAAGTATAGAAATGTTAGAAAGAGATTACCATTTAGAGGGTTCTTAGAAAAGATCATTGTTGGCAATGTCCTTGTTCTTGGAGGGCTGTTCCATGTCTTTGTTGTTGTAACTATCTGCAAAGCATTGAAATATGTGCATAGTTGTTATAGAGTGTCAAATGAAAAGGAAAGAAAAGAATCAACAAAGTAGATGTTAGTTTTGGTCAATCAATAGAACGAGGTATGTGCACTTACAATTGCGCAGTGTTGTTGTTGGTGTTTTTCAAGACAACAAAAATTGTTGGGTGGTCAGTCCAATATGCAAATCTTTCAAATGAATTACAGGTATGTTGTATCGTGTTTGACCATATATGGTCGATCATGTTTTTAGTGAAGACACTTGGGTGTTGAATATAGAAGGTGAAATTGTTTTTTTGCATAAATGCTAAAAGCATTGTTGTTTTTCTATTTTTGTTGTGCATGTCGATGTTAAAGTCTCCAAAAATGTAGGTGGGAATGGTCAAATCAATGGATTAGAAGACATTGTCGAGAACAATGAAGATGTTTTCCAGATGTGCATTTGGCGCAGCTGTAGACATTTACAATTGTTATGCATTGATGTTGCAGTAATATGTTTGCGACTAGCGACTCTACGTGTGTGCTTTGAAAGTAATGTTTTTGTAGGAAAGCTATATTGTTTGCAATGAAAATTGCTACACCATGTACATGGTGTGCAGAAAAGCATTGGTATCCGTCAAGGTAGTCAATTGCAATGGGGCAAGGAATGTGAGTTTCTTGTAAACAGAGAATGTCAGATTGCATTAATTCATGGTCGTGGAGAATGGCTTCTCTGTGAGCATGAAGACTTTGGGTATTTAGCGAAGCAACTATAATACAGGAAGAAATATCAGCTATGGACAAGGCATGTTGAATATTCCATTTAGCTTCGTTTCGGAGTCGTTCCATTTATGTACTAATTGTTTGTTTAATGCTGAAATTCTTTCTCGTAAGCGGGATAAGCAAGTAAAGGTTGGAAATGGTTTTCACTCGTGACAGAGTTGTATATGCTAAGCCATGTGACGATACACCAAGAGGGCTGAAAGCAAGCCATTCTAGTGTGAGGCCTTGTGCTCTGTGTATTGTACGTGTAGAACAAAGTTGTACGGGGAATTGTTTTCTTATTGTAACCGGTGTCTTGTACAATGTTCTACGCAAGGGTCTAGCCACACGAACAATAGGAGTCCAATCAAGTTCTGTTCTCACTGTTGACAATTGCGGATGTTTAGATCTTTGTTGTTTTCCAATACAGGATCATTGAATTTTATCCATATGGCATCAAAGTCATTTGTTGTTGTATATGTTTTGAAAACTCCGTCAGAACCATTGACCAATCCATCTTGGATGTCGTAGTTCCCAATGAAAAGTTCAATTAGCATGTTAAGTTTGAGCTCTATATGTTGTGGCAATTCTATAGTTTTAGAGTAGGCTTCCATTTGTTCGACTGTTGTATCTTGTTCATCGATAGAGTTGATGACAATTTTTTCGCCTGGAGCAAGAGCACGTATTTTTTTATTATGTTGAAGAACATCTGTGTTTTTGTAGAAAAGGAATGGGAGTGTTGGATTAACTGGGATTGGCCGAATACAGGTATGATTAAGGTATGCAAGATCAGATTCTGAATGTTGTCCAATGCAAATTCTGTTCAGGATGGAGACAAAGGCGACATCTTTCTGACGCATTGTTTCAGTCAATTCGAATATTTTTACATGTGTATTCTAGAAGTCATAGCTAATCAATTCTATAGAAATTTTGGGGTTTTTAAATACAAGACAGTCATTGATTGGTTGTGCTTGGTAGAAGTCTCTGCATAGAAGATCATGTCAATTCCTCCAAACCAAGTTGTGGGCATGTGTTTTATTTGACGAAGTTGTTGGTCTGTGAAGTATAGAAGTTGACCTCCGACCAAGGAAATCTCATCTATCAGAGCAAGTTGTAATTGTTCGTAGTGCTTTGCCAAGGAATCCAATCGTTCATTGTTCAACGGGCGTAGTTCAAATCGATTGAAAGGTAAGAGGAAAGCAAAATGAAGTGTTATTCCACCGGCATTGTAAGCAAATTTTCCCGTGAATGCCAAGATCAAGCCTTTGATTTTCAAGGGGTCATTGTGCATGGAACTGTCGTAAATACAAGCCAATGTTTCAAATATCAATTTTGCAACAAATATTTTACCTATGTCGGTGCCTCTTGTTAGGAAAAGGTAGATAGCAATTGATGGGTCTTTATTTTTCTTAAAGGAGATGTCTTTCACAATGGCTTGTTGTTTCTTGTTGAGAAGTTGCATTTGTTTGAAATATGTTGTGTTGTCTTGGATGCTCGGGTGTTTTCCTAGTTGAAATTGTTTCTTTGCAATGTCTGAATGTTGTTGTCGATTATGGAAAGGCAAATCATGCTCTATGTCGTAGTCTTCAAAGGGGAGGTGTTCATGTGTAGTTATCGTTGTCATTTTCTCTGAGGATTGGAGAGACAATTGCACATCGTGAATTGATGTGTCCATGTCACCCCATTTGTTGTTGGTAGCGTAGCGGAATTTGGATTCATTGGCATGGATGGTGTGTTCGTGAAACGCATATGCATATTTCCAAGTTGCAAATTTTGTTTTCGGGTGTGTTCATTTTCTGTAAAAGGGATGTAAAGCAAAAGCTTTTCACGGAAATAGTTGTTTATGTCAAGATGTTTACTATAGTTGACAGACTTGATGATGAGTGGTTTGTTTTGAGGTTTTTTATTTTTACTAGGATTGTGAATGGAAACAAAGTTAGCTAAGCAAATGGAATGCAAAGAATGAGGTCATGCTATGTAGTGATCTATGACAGATCGGCACATGATGTTCGTTGATTCATCTGGTTCTTGTTGAAGTAGACTTGGAGGTTTTAGAATGAATGTATGGTCTTCGGGATTTGAAGTGTTTATGAAAACACATTTTCGCGATGTATTGTTTAAAGGGATGGAAAGGACTATGTGGACTGCTTGTTGTGCAGACATTTGGTGGGTATTCAACATTGCATTGCCTAGGCTCCGAATCATCTGAATGGCATCAAGATGCATTTTTGATGCTCAACCCAAATTCTAGTGAATGCTTTCGTCATTGTTTGGTCAATTTTAGTCATGTAGGAGCAGCAATATGTTGCCGCTGCATAAGCATTTAGCACATATTGGGCATCGATATTTGCTTGCCAAATCATGGGCATTTTTTTAGAAAAGCTATTATTCCATGTGTGAGTTGGTTTTCTTTTCAAGAGCAATGTTGGTTGTTTGAGTGTTGATTGTATTGCTTCTATGTAGGTTATTTCATTGAGGCCTAGTTCTTGGAGGAACATATCATGTGTAATGCAAGTATCGTATCATTTTCTCTCTAGAATAGAGAAAATGGAATGTGCAAGTGCAATAGCAGATTGTGTTGGCTCTTCTACAGGTTCAAGTATTTTTGTACACTTCATTGGAGGTTGGGGGAAATTGTATCTGCACTTGGATTGTTTTTTTGTAGCTTTGCGTGTGGTGATGGCATTGCAATTTAGCGATATGTTGAGGGAATAAACTAGTATCACATGTAATGTAGTCATCAACGTATGACTCTACAATGTCATTGGCATCGTTTCCAAAGACCGGTGCATTTTTTTGTCCAAATTAGCCAATGGCTATGAGCATTTCCCCTGTTTTGGAATTCTGTGACCCAAAAGTAATCTTGTATATGTCCAAAGAAGGATTTGTCTTCGCAAAGCAATTGTTTCAATGCATAGAGTCTATGCTTGTAGTAACGAGTGCATGTAACGGGATCGTTTTTAACAAAAAAGTTAGAGTCGTTATAATCTGAAGGTCTTGGCTTCTCTAAAGGAATAGTATTGTGATATCGGGTGTATAAATTATTGAGGGTCTCAGTTAGTGGCAACCAACAATGTTCTGCACTTGAGAATGTGGCAAAAAAGGTAGGGGGCTGAGTTGATGAATCATGGCAAATAGGTTTTTCCTTGTTTGTTGCATATAGTCCGGGGAAATGTGTATTCTTTTGAAATTGATGTACCCGATATTAGATCTCAAGATTTTTCTAGATTTGGTTTGTATTTGACATCTTTTGCAAATAGTGTTCAACCTTTTAATTGTCCCTTTCTGATTCTGAGCCATATTGAACGACCCACTTGGTCAATTAGTATTTTTATTGCTTTGAAAAATATATTGGTTATGTGATAAGAAAATCTACGATCTGAATGCATTAACTCCCATTGTGCTATTTTTTGATATGGAATTGTTTTTGTAGTTGTTTCATTGTGAGGTTGGCCAAAAAACAAAGTTGGGAAATTCATCTCTTCTGAAAATTTGTCTTGAAAAATACCCAATGGTGTAAAGCCCTCTGAAGGAGTGATATTTATGATCTTGTCTTTAAGATAGTGGATAGTTGAGGAGTCAGTGAAACCATGAATTAGTGTGTCGTGCACATTGTCATTATCGATGTCGTCATCAGAAGAGCTGTTCTCAGAGGGGATATGTTCGTGTTCTTCATTGTTAATCGTTTCAAAGTTCGTGGCGGTAGAAAGTGTTTGATCCCAGTCATGGTTTAGTTTGATTTCATGCATGAGATATAATGTTGTTGCGCATAATTGTTTAAGAGTAGCCATAGTGATTATGGGGCACACATTTCCCAAATGGTATGCTTTTATGTTTTCAAGATGATGTTTAAGTGCCACAGCAATTGTTTTTGTTTCTTCTGGGTATCTTGGCAATGCTTGTTGGATTATATCAATATTTGTTGGAACATTTATAATTGCTCCCTTTAACGTGTATTGAGGGCGTTTATGGATTTGGTACCTTATTTGACCAAATGCAAGTCGAAGAGACATGAGTCTTTCT
The DNA here is from genome assembly GCA_018340775.1 of Taxus wallichiana var. yunnanensis. Classification (NCBI taxonomy): domain Eukaryota; kingdom Viridiplantae; phylum Streptophyta; class Pinopsida; order Cupressales; family Taxaceae; genus Taxus; species Taxus wallichiana. The sequence goes on along the minus strand of CM031236.1, from coordinate 456,441,196 downwards.
TCAAGGTCAGAAAGCATTGCAACTGTCGGAAGCATTGGAATCAATTGGATTCGTTGAGGGCATGCTAATCTTGGCAACTTGCCATTTAATAAGGTTGTTGAGCATGGGTGACAAATTTTATTGCATTCGGGCATTGTTTTCTTTGATGTGAGTTGAAGATATGTTTTTTTGTTGCATTTGTAAAAGATGTTAGGTTGAGCTTGAAGTGGAGCTGATTACAAATTTGGCATGTATGGATTGGTGTGTCATTTGTTCGGGCATGAAAACGGGCAATACATCATGCGAGAGTTGGTTGTTTCTTTGTGTATGTTTGCGTATAGTTGTTTTTAGCTTTCGCAGAGACAATTTCGACATTGTTGGATTGCATTGTTTTATGGTGGTTGACATTTGTGTTTGCAAAGAGTCGTTTGCTTTTTGCTTGAGTGTTTTAGTGGAGAGAACGTCATCTGTTTCAGCTGCAAGTGATGTGGACATGAAAGTTGTTTTGGCATAAGAAAGAAATTGGTACATGAATGGCCTTTGAGTAACAGGAATGTATAACATTGGAATCTGTTATAGCTGTTTGATGTGTCTGTTTTCGTATATGTTTTTTATTGAGCGAAGAGAAAATGTCAACGGTTTTTCATTCTGATTGTGCACAATGTTTTTTGCATATGTTTCCGAAGATATGTTTTCAATTTCTGTATCCATTTGGGTGGTTGTATTTTTGGATGTATACGCAGTAGAACGAGTACCGGAACATAGTGAGTATTCATAGCCAATAGTTCATAATGGAAATGTCCTTCGGGAAGTGAAAATCGTATAAGATTGTATGTTTTTTCAAGCGGTGCATTACTAGAATAAATCTTAAAAACTTGGAAAGGATGTGAATGCCACAATTGAATATTTATTTCGAAAAGTAGGCATAACCAATGGATGTTGAAGTCATCTTCGTCTATATTGTTGTGGTCATGGAACATGGCTATGTTCACTACAAGGCCTTGCCACGTGGCAATGTGCGGTATGTTTGTTATTGGGTTTTGGGCAAGCCAGGTATGGAGAAAGCGAAGAGTTGTATGGTCTTCTCGAAGGATAGAACTACAAAAATCCTGAGCAGCATACCTGCGCAGGCAGCGAGGGTCAAATTCATTGTTGCGAATGCGGCAAATAGAAGTGAAAAGGCTATCAACGCAGATATTGTCACTTGTTGGTAGTCTAACAAGGCGTAGTTGTTGTAGTTGATCGGATAAGCCACTCCAAAGCATTTCTACAGAAATGTTGAAGGGATAATAGACGAGCATTGTTTGTTGGCTCAGCACTTTGCACATATTTTTCTAGAATAAGGGTTCAGTAATGCCCACTAAGAGGGTTGGAATCATGGAAAAGAATACAATATGGCAGTATCTCACTATTTGGAGTGAATCGAAGATAATTTGTGCCTCTTGTTGCAGACCAAACCCATATCGGCAAGTCAAGCCACTTGGAAAGCCATTTTATGCAAAAGATGTCCCCCCATAGGCCTTGTTCAATACCTTTGGGTGAGTACACTGCAGATAGTTTCATTTGATGTAAATATGTTTCCCAACTATGAACACCGTGCAAAAGAAAAAGGCTTTCAGGATCTAGTTCTAACTCTAAAGAAGCCAATGCTACAGGGTCAGATAGAGAGAGCAAAGTCTAAAAGTGCTCAATGATACTAGGTTCTAAGTTCAAGAGATGTGTATCGAAATGAAATAACACAACGAAGGAATCAAACAAACAATCACCCACTCCGTATTTGAAAGCATAGTCTCGGAAAAGGTTGAACCTATGCAACACATTGTCTATGCATTCTATGATGCGGTTTGATAATGTATATTGCTCTACGTCGATAGGTGTGGTTGCCATGGATGTTTTTTTGTTTGATTTGTTCTTTTTGTTACAAAAAAAGGTTTCTGAGCAGAATATAGAAGAAAATACTAATGTTTATACCTTTTCCAATGGAGCATGAGCAATCCAAACAAGCAGCAATGAAATATCTCTCATTCTCTGATTTTTCTTTTGTCACGAACCTGAAATGTACACAATAGACGTTATGCATTTAGTGAGTATTGCAAATAGAAGTAGGTAGGAAAATAAACTTTGTACATACAATAAAGCAAGCAGTGCAATGAAATACACAAGAAAGAGCAGTCATTTAAAGGAGCAGTCATTTAAAATCAATGAAAGTTATATTGTGCCAGAGAGAAATACGTAATCAATGTGGGGAAAACATGGATTTGAGTAAAGTCAGGTGAATGTAAAAAAATAGGAAGGGGAAATTACAACAGTTATAACAACATATTCAAATGTGGAAAGCAGAGGAGGGTCTAAAATATGTTACCAATCAACAAGCAAAGAAGGTAGACACAAGCATCAATATTCGCATACCTGTACCTTTTTTTGAAACTGAGAAATGAAAAGAATATTGAAACAAATGTAATAGTTTAAGATACAATTGGAGTAAGTTAGGAATCCTGTTTGGAAAAAATAGACATTGGAAACACCAATACTTATAAACAAAACTTTAGTATATATGTTTGATCTTCCACAAAGATGTGTCCATGTGAACAGTTCTAATTTATTAGGAACTTTGTGTAAAGAAACCATATTGAGAGTGAAGAAAGAAAGCATAAAAATAAACAATATAAATTTTTTTGCTTTTTCTTGGACGTTTTCGAGGTCTTTCATCAAAGCCTTTTAACAGGCCATTTGAAACTACAAAATATGGCAAAGCCATTATTTTAGCATAGACCGTGACTGGTTGCATTACATGAAACTATATAAAAACACATTGATCCCAGGAACCAAATATAAAATAACGATCGTACAGCTACAAGGAAGAGACATACCTTATGTGACGACCGATTTATTGGATGACGGATGTAAAATATTCAACCATAAATATAAGAGAACACAACAATCTATCTTATATAATTATATGACTCCATTGTATGAAATAGTCTACAACAAGCATTATAATGTTATAATATTATATGCCATGTATAGGGTGAACCAGATAAGAAAACAATGCCAAAATACAAGGGCAGTCCCAAGCCATGGAGATTCTAGATGAGCATTAGAAATAAAATGCATGGACAATTTACACAGTTAGTATGGACTTCACTACAAATCATACCAAGAAGGAAAAGCCACTGTTTTGAATCTGTATTAAAATACATAGGTACAAAAAAATGTTTGAAGCTCTCAGGAAGGCAGTCCGTCTTATATTCTCTAGCACTGGTGGTTGGTTTATTTTGTGAATTCAAAACTATATTCAAATATTCATTGTGAATTAATTGCCCAAACCCAGATCCTGACGTATTGCTGGTTGGAGACGGTGGGATGACCACAGAGGAATACGAGACACATTTCAGCTTATTGGCTTAATGAAGGAAACATACCTCGTTGCATCTGAGAGTTTAAATGGCTAATTATCAAAGCGGGATATCTCATTATTTTTGTTAAGGATCCACATCCAGTGCAAACAAAAAGAATTTGAGACTTGGGGGAAGACACAAGTTGCTAGAAAACAACAACAGAACAGTCCAACGAACAAGATGCAAACGGAGCAAAAGTAACACATACTTTACTAGTCACATTCTTGTAGAAAATTATATAGAACATCCAACAGCTTAGGGCACAAAAAAACCTACCTCTCTTCTACAACAAAGCATGTAATAACTTCCAATATAAGATCAAAATAGACTAGGCTCGTTGTAATAATTATTGTATGAGAAGATATGGAGCAGGACAAGACATCGACAAAAGAAACTATGTTTAACATATCATATGATAGGACTTACAACCTTTCATTTTAAAATGTTGTAGGCCATGCGCTTTGGAGCATTTAATCAAATTAGTTAAACACAAACCATTTTTTTGCAGATGCCCATTTTTTGATAACTGATTTGAGTGGGCATAATAGATCTGCCCATTCATCCAGTTAAGTCTCTTGTTTTCCCCTAGAGTAGTCAAACTTGGTCACTCATAAGATCATTCTTGATTATGATACAAATAGAAGTAAGATCTTTTTTCATCACAGGAGGCATTAGCAAATAAGGCGATCCAATGGTGGAAATTCCAAGGACCTAAATGCAAGAATTACCCAAGCACAAGCTAAAAAAGTTCTACATATGCTAAAATGTTCTACAGTCATGTTGACAACTGATTTGAGTGGGGCAGAAACATCCTTCATGTGAATTAACTGATTAAGCAATCCACTAAGAATGTTTAACCAAGGGCCCATTTCTTTGCTCAGTCTTTCTAACAAGATTCTATCCAGAACTCTGACCCTATAGATTAAACATGTAATAACTTCCAATATAACATCAAAATAGACTAGGCTCATTGTAATAATTGTTGTATGAGAAGATATGGAGCAGGACAAGACAACGACACAAGAAACTATGTTTAACATATCATATGATAGGACTTACAACCTTTCATTTTAAAAATGTTGTAGGCCATGCACTTTGAAGCATTTAATCAAATTAGTAAAACACAAACCGTTTTTTGCAGATGCCCATTTTTTGATAACTGATTTGAGTGGGCATAATAGATCTGCCCATTCATCCAGTTAAGTCTGCTTGTTTTCCCCTAGAGTAGTCAAACTTGGCCACTCATAAGATCATTCTTGATTATGATACAAACAGAAGTAAGATCTTTTTTCATCACAGACCCATTAGCAAATAAGGGGATCCAATCGTGGAAATTCCAAGGACCTAAATGCAACCATTACCCACGCACGAGCTAAAAAGTTCTACGAAGCTAAAATGTTCTACAGTCATGTTGACAACTGATTTGAGTGGGCATCTGCATGTTCATTCTTAGCTGTTGTCTATCACTAACATGCAGAGTTGAACATCGATACTTTGGGAGAGGCCTTCGCCAAAACACAGTCAAGTAGCTACAATATCTTGCAGAATATCCATAGCGAAGTCTCAAAACTTAACATATTTAAGAAGAATTTATAATAACATCAATCACTAAGACATAATGCATGAAGCTTTAGTATTTTAGTGTACAATGTCTGCCAGAAAGGAGTTTTTTAGCACTAACTAAATCCCGCAGAATGATGGTGGCAGACCGAAGATTCAAAATAAAAATAGGAAACAAAGAATTAAAATTAATATCCATGGGATGAGTTGAACTGGTAAAATCGTTCATAATGTAGCCCCAGCTTCAAATCCTAAGAAACATGATAAATACCATTAGGAAAGATAGTTTCTCGAAAAATGTTCTACAGGTATGTTCGTTTTTTTCAAAGCCTCGGATTTTGCATTTTGTGAAAAGTTTTTGTCGATGTTTTTGCTCCTTGCTTTGTTGTATCGAGTTTTTCTGTTCATTGACTGAAACTCTGTTAATGCCATTTTTCCTCCAAATTTGGTGAACCCATTTTAATCTGTGCGTAGGATATGCTACGACTAGAAAATCTAACTTTTAGTCTTTATACGGGCGAGTGCCCTACCCTTCAGACAGAGTATGTTCCTGACTAGGTTTGAAACTGGGTTAGTAGGTTTGATCTACCAAATTCAACGAGCTGTTGCAAACTATATTGCTTGAAACGAGGGGTTAATAGGTCCATAGGATGTTTCATGCTCCCATTCATGTGAAGAAGATTAGCTATAGATTCCTTACACTTCAAAACACATGTCAGATTATGGAATGATAGGGTCCACTTAATATACGTTTGAAACGTAGTAGCCATGTTCGTAAAAATAGAATTTCAAAAATATGTCTGAACACAAATGTTTGGTAAAAAACAAGAAAAAGACATGTATATGTTTTGTGAAGTTAAGTTTATGAACAACTTTCTTCATATAGAAGTTTTGAAAGAGAGGGTGGGACAATGTTGACCCACTTTCTCCAAAAAAAAGAAGAAGCTGTGTTATATTTCTACTGTTGAGAAAAGCTGGAGCACATTTTTTTTTTCAATATGGAGGTAGTTTGCTACTATGGTTTGAACAAATCTTTAAGTCACACTGGATTGAACAAGATCAATATTCTCAGCAGAGTGGGACTGGGGTAAAGCAAACAATACTGACAGCAACCCTATGGTTTATAATTATCATCAAAAGAAGATTGGATCTTGAAACAATTAGTGCAGTAAAAATTCTTTATATCAAAAGCTGTTAACAGAAAAACACAGAAAAATTAACATAAACGAAATTGTTCAACTTAAATTCCACTGGCATGAAAATTCACCTTCCTCTTCAGACTGCTTTACCTCCTGGCGGGCAGATCAAAATGGCAAGGTAAACAGTCTGAAAGCAAGAAACATATTTGCCCTCGAGCCACTCAAAACCGACCTAATCTGTACGTATTACAGTCAATGCATTAAATGTTTTACAACTGCTGCGCTTTTCCTCTGAACAGTGCTAAATAAAGGCAATGACCAATACAAGGTTGCCAACATAAAAAAATCAAAACCTAAAACTTTAGTTGAGCCCCATTTAAATACAAATGGCACAATCTGATTGAAAACAATGCAAATGTTTAATTGTTAAGGTGAAGACAATATCCATGCCTTCGGCAAGATAATAAAAGTAAAAATTTGTTAAGCTAAACAAAACAACCTCTCAATCAGATTGGTGTAAAATTAAGATGCATTTAAACTGGTAAAATAATCAAATTATGATGTAATGAAAGCCCAAATTTACAATATTCTAATTTCTTAAAAATCATCCAAAGTAAAATAAACATTAAATAATATAATAATAAAATACATAAACAAACAATTGAAATTAGATGAGAAGACACACAGATTAGTAAACACATATAAACCATAAAATTCGTGGGACATTGAGATATCTTATCAAAATCATTAAGAAAAACTTGTAAATAATAAAATAAATAACTTTAATTTTTACTTGGATTTTAGTGCTAAAATTAAAACCCATTTGGATTCTTACCACTTCAATAAAAAAATTCATTCGGATTTTAACCACTAAAATTAAAACCCATGTAAATTTTAACTAGTAAAATGCATTAAATTATTTTTTCCCAACTAAATTAAAGAAAATGTGCATCCATACATTGAAACACCCACATTAACTATGTCACCGACAAATACATCAAGATATTCTTGGTTAGATTTTAGAGCCAAGAGCTTCACCTCGTGCACAATATGCATTCAAATCTACTACACACAAATGATGTATTACCAAATTAGACTACTCCATTAAACACACACACCCTCATAATCCTCCCTGAATTTGTTCACAACCCTCTTCCTTAACTCCTTAGGCATATAGTTGAGCCACATTGTCTTGAGCACAACTGTAAATATAAAATTATTATTGGCCTCGAGATCAATACTATCAAACAATGGTTAGAGATAAGATGCCAATGATAACTTGGAGGGCTCCTTTCAATGGATGAATAATCTTATCTCTTCCTATTTGCCCCCTTTGCAACAAACTGCTCTTCTCTTTCCTACATTATGCTATCTCAGATAGGTCCAATCAACCTTTTCATTAGGGAGTATCACGACACTTAGCTCAGTTATTATTTGCAAGGGTCATAATGGGTGAGCTCCTCAAGTGACTTGACCTTTGTTTTTCTTGAAAGTAAGCTTCGACTACCTTTTCTTGGAGCTCTTTCTCCATTGCATACAAAATGAGTTAATCCAATCATCTCATCCCCTGACTTGTCTACACCGAGCTCAAATTGATTCAGGCAATCTCACACCCTTTATCACCAACGTGGCTCTCATAGAGCTTGCTCAACACCCTACATTACGAGTCACAAATTGAATTCACCCTTTGAGATCATTTCAATAATTTTCTCCAAGATCTGACCCAACCTTAGATATCCATCTCAACCCATATCCAAGCTCGTGTCCACTCTACATGATTGATATGTTGCAAAGCATGTTGTGAGGGATCCCAAGTGGGTAGATATTTGTGTGCAAATTGATCCTAGCTTTGTTCTCTGCCTCTTAGGGTGGCTCTCGCAACAAAAAAATGGAAAATTTTTACAAGGAAACAAATAAAACATATATGAATAAATCCCAAGTAAAGGTCCGAACTTTAAATGGTAATATCAAATCTTTGGTCTTTAGGTATTTGTGCTCAATTATTCATTTAGTTGACATCACCAAATTACTAGAAATTTGGGATTTGACCGTAATAATATTATAAAATTAGTATATTTGTTATATTAAAACTTTTGATAATTTCATAATACGCCTTATCTAACATAGATATGTGAGTCACTCACAAAGCTTGGAAATATGGAGGTGATTGTTGTGCATGGAAGTCATCAAAAATATTTTTTAGAATTAAAAATTTCACACAAACTGTTGACAGGCATTTTTCACCATAACCCTTCTTTTGACAATTTTAAAAGTAACTTGCACTTCTCTATTGTCAAATAATTTTTATATTTTGATTTTTTTTTATATACAAATTTTTACCTACCCTTTTCTAGCGGGTTTGAGGCCTTGGGAAGGGTCAGTGACGGATAAATTTTGAACCCTGCTCTCATCCCAACCGTTGATGAAAGAGGATTAAATCTTCAAGTCTAGTAGTTATTTCTTGATAGACCTACCTCCACTTTTAAAAATTCCCTCATTAGCAAGTTTTGGGGATCTAGATCCAACATTGATTCATTCGGGACATGGTATGCAAGGAAATGGAAACCCAATGGCCACATGGAAATTATTAAGTCATAGCAAAAGATTTTATTTAATAAAATTGCCTTCTCTAACCTTAATGATTGTTCCATTATTCTCCTTAAGGGAACCTAGTTTCTTGTGAAACCAAGTTTTTGTTTGTAAAAATGGAACCTAAGTTTCAATCTTGAAAAAGAAAACAACTTATCAATCCCTATTTGGGTCGAGACTACATGAAATCTCTTTAGAGTATTGGGTTGAAGAGGTCATGATGGATATTGTTAAATCCATTGGTGATATCATTACATTTGAACCTTTTATGGAATCCAACAAAATATTTGTGTTTTCTAGATTATGTGTTAATGCTATCATGAATAAGGTATTTCCTTCTTTTATCACATTGTTCTCTAAATTTGGTAATCAAAGCAACACAATGAGTATGGGAATGTGGCTGTTTTCCAATCCTACTTAAAAATTGGTCATCTTGATAACAATCGTCCTTCTAAGACTAAGGAGTAGATGATCTCAAATAAATAGGAAAAGATTTATCAAGATCACCCCCAAGAGATCTGATTAAGAATGACAATGAGTCAAGTAATAAATTAGAAAAATCCTTGACAATATTTCAAGATGAACAAGTAAACCCCTATCTCCATTCAAGAAAAGCATTGGGATCCTTAATCAAATCATCAGATAAAACAAAAAGAAGAGGGATTGATCAATAGTGTTATAACAAAAAATGCCAATCAATCAGAGTCCTCTTTGTTGGGTGAGAAGAGCCTTGTCCCGAAGATTCGAATCTAGATTATGTAAATGATCCTACTACGAAATAGAGGATATGATTCCTTGTAACTTGAACTAATTTAAGGTATTAAAGGGATCAAATTCTAGGATCTAAGATGATGAAGATTCAAACTAGGAGATGAATGATGCAATGATAGAATATTTTTAGGAGGAAAAGATCAAGAATGATTCCTCGAATTGTGACAATCATTTGTTCCATACCAAATCACAAGCTCTTGGTTTAAATTTGGTTTCTAATTTGAATGGAGAGTAGAAAATGTAGGTTTTTTCCCCTTGGAGGGACCCATGTTTAAGGATTTTGAAAGTTGATTGTTGAATGGTGTTGTGGTTGATTAAACAAATATAGAAAATATATAAATGCTAAATCCCGATTAAGTTACTGAAGTGTAGATAAAGATAATTAAAGTACATATTTTATTTAAGAAAGTAAGCTAGAAAGTATGAAAAACTAGTTGTAAATGAAGGAACATATTACTTGGTTGATTCGTAGTGATGTCGAAGCCGTGCCGAGATGGAAAACTCGATGGAACCAAAAGGAAGATTGTCACAATTGAGCCTAAAAAATTGTGCAAGAGTTGGAAATGATGGGACTAGGGCACCTGGACTGGGTTAGGGGTGCTTGGGGGCGCTGTGGACCTCCTCCGGGAGTCGGTGGCTGCTTAGAACCTCAAAAAATGGTCTTTGCAGGATCACAAGATGTTCATTTGGTCACTTGTATGTAGATGTACTTTTTTGTTATTCGCTTGAAACATGCAAGAAGAAAGAGCAATTGTAAAACCCCAAAACACATCAAATCCTAAGAATAAAATATACAAATGGGGAGTCAGACTGACCTAACAAATCGCTCAACTAAGTGAAATTATGAGTCGGGCGATACACTACATTTTAGACTCCATGTAGTTCTCAGACGTACGTGTGTGTGTAGCATCGTGCCTAGGTGGCTCGTGTGTAAGTTGCACTTGATAACGAGCAATAACTAGATGTAGAATATGTAGATAGATGTGTGTATGGAAACATGAACTTCCCCTCCTATGAAGTGTATACAGAAGAATGTATTCCCTTGTCCCTTTTGTGAAGCTAGATGGATGTTTGAATTCTCTTAGAATGCTCTTGGATGCAACCTTAGGTGGTCAATTAGTAGTTTTCTCGCTTAGGAATCATATGAACAAAGGTATATGACTAGGACCTAGAAATGTAACCAAAGTGCGTGTTTTAGTGTCTAAAGTGGTAGAGCCTCCCCTAGAGCATATAATTGTTGATAAAGCCAATTTAAATTTCTAAAATGTCATTTCACACACAAAAAAGCTAAATTGGGTTGAGTATGGTTGAACCGGTGTTAGATTAATGAGAAGCCTAGAAATGAAGGTGGTCGCTAGATCCATAAACTCACCTAGAGTTAATTGGCTATATGGGGTCAGATTGTTATCTATGGGTTTGTTAGAATCCATATTCTATTTCATCTTGGTTGGATGTTTTGTTGTGACTTGGCTGAATTCTTTGTTAGCTTCTTGCGAAGGATTTATGTAACCTTGCTGACCAACGTGGTTTTCTTTGTTGTCGTGTTGTTGTTTGATTATTGATTTTTTATTGTAGTCTCTCAATTCCTATGATATTGACAACTTCTCTTTGTGTTTGGGAATAGTATTTTGCCTTGGTATCCTTTTGATCTCATTTTTTCTTTGAATGTTGATAACTTTAAGGTATGTTATGTAAAAGGGATGAGTTCCTTTCAAAACCTCCCATTACATATAATAAAAAAGAATGAATATGCAAAGAGAATGAGTTGTTGATACTTGTTTATATATTTTTGAGTCTTGTTTTAGAGAATATAATAACAAATATTATACTATCTAGAACTTATTTGAAAGTACTTTACGATATAAATTAAATATATTGTCTACTAGTCCATACCCATCACATATTTTGTAATTGATAAGGAAAATATTTTAAATATTTTCAAAGAAATTAACTAATCAAATTTAATATATTCATTCAATTGTGTATGTTTATAACGTTTCTCATTTTCAAAGTTAAATATTTCAAAAAATAAGTAATAATACGATCTATTTTTCAAAATTTAATAAATCAAAATTTACTGATTCTACAATATTTACATCCTTGTATAGTTATTATTTGGTGAAGGCCAAATGAACGAATTTTCAAGAGCTTTTATATCAAATGTCAAGTGTTTTTAATTATGCTTTTCTCTAAACCCCATATGGATGACATGTACCATTCAACGCAATTTAATAATTTTTAATCTGCCATTTACTTTGATCTTTAACTATTTTTTCTCACACAAACATGTTATTTCTAGAGATAATAAATTCAAAAATACAAAATTATCACATAGTATTTGAAATTAAAGCAACTATTTCAAAGTCAAGATGTTGTCTATTCTTCCTTACACGATTAGAGGAAAATACACTTAGGGTGAAGGTGTCATAGTAAAAAATGATCTAGTATTTATATATACTAGATCATAGCAATATTAATTCCAAGGTAATTTGGATTTGTTTGAATATACACCGGTTTTACAATATGAAGAGATTGGGATAGTAAAACATAAGGATAAAGTTGATACAATAATAGTTCCATCTAATATAACCTAATATGGAGAATGAAACTAGAAACTAGAAACTATGCAATCTAGAAACTATGCACTTTCATATTAGTAAATCCACATTTAACATTCAAATCTAAACACATAGTAATTGTTTGAGAAGTGGAGTTAATTAGGGCATATGCTAAATATAGAAATTGAAAAGAGGATGAGTGTGTTTAGTTTTATATGTGTTTATAGATTGATCTAGGAGTAAATTGGGGTGGAACATGTTGAAAAATATTTTAATTTATTTCATCTCTCGAAACTAATTTAAACACTAAATCACGCACTTTGGGTACATTTCTAGGTCCTAATCACATACTACTATTCATATGATTCCTAAGTGAGAAAACTAGTAATTGACAACTATCTTTGGCCTTTTGTCTGTGTTTCATGTCTTCTTTCTAGCCTCTTACACCCTACAACCTAGTTGATAATTTATTGCTTTATCTTTTACAATCCTAGACACCAACACCCAAAAAGACATTAGCGCCCAGTGCCCTCATCCTTCTGGTGCCCTCGACCTCTCTTTACTTTACTTGCTCCTTTTGGGCATCTTTTATCTTTTTGGCATCTTATTTTCTTATGGGTCACCTTCCAGGTTATCATTTGCGAAATTCAACCAAGGGGATCATATAAATACAAAGCTATGTGACCATAATAAAATACCAAGCACTAAGCATCTATTATGATCACCTAAGTTTGTATCCAAAGGTATTATAAGAGCATCAAAACATCCATATAACACTCACTCAAGGGACAAGGGACTGCATTTTCTACATACATGAATAGGAGGGGAAGTTCATTTTTCCATCCACACATCTAGGTAAATTACTCTATGTAGCTATTGTTCGTTATTTAAGTACATATTGCACAAGAGCCACCTAGGACACGATTCTTGCACACACATGAGAATGACATGGAGTCCGAAATTTAGTGCAATGTTCGTTTGCAAAGCTCACTCTATCGGGTGACCTCCAAGGTCGATCGACTCCCCATTTATATATTTTTCTTTTTAAGATTTGATGTCTTTTGGGTCTTTGTAGAAGATAATTTGTTTTGAAGGTTACATGTGAATTCTACGGGCATAGAGTGACACACATATGACAAATAGTGAAGGGTGGTGACATAGAAGTGGCACAAAAAAATTATATTTTGAGGTTTTGCACAGATGTGGGTGTCCGAAGTAGTTTACAACACGTAGGTGTCCTTAACCTAATCTAGGTGCCCTTTTCTAGGAACATTCGATAGTCACACAATTTTTGGGCACGGTTGTGACAAATTCCTCTTCCTATTGATCAGTCTTCTATCGGCACACTTTGAGATTAATTGCAAAATCAGCTAAGTGTTCTATTCCCTCTCTTACACCTAGGGTTTGAATTTTGTCTAGCTTATTTCTTAGGCCGGATATGTACTTTATTTTTTATTATTGCATTATGACTCGCAATATCTAGGGTTTTACAAAATTTCATATTTGTTAAATAAACTAGAGCTAAAATTTCCCTTTAGAAAAAATCAACTAGTAGGAAAAAATTGACATATACAACTTGTATAAAGTTTCATAAAATTGTCTAACTCATGAAAATAGGTCTATAACTTAATGACCACTTGTAAATGTTGATTTCACTTTGCAGAGTATGCTTTATGGGGTTTAAAAGATGAGAAAAAGCTATTGAAAATAGAATTCTTCTCTTGAAACTTTAGCTCCTTGAAATAACTATAAAAAGAGGTTAGTGGTTTGGGTTGTGGCATCCTTGAACTTCCTACATAGGACTACTCTTAAGAGGCATCAAACCCACATAGTTCTCTACCTATTGAAAGTGTGATTATGAGGATGATACTATATGTATGCGCAACTCAAATGTTACCATTCATACTTATAATCCATGATTTCACTTGGCTTGAGATAATCTTGACTTAGCTTGGTCATCTCCTAACTTGGTTTATAGTGCTTCAAAAGTGTATAGAGGATGATCCTAATGTATGCTCCTGAATTAGGGAAGATTAGGAAATTTTTATTGGGATTTAATACATATTTTTAACGGAGCTCTTGATAGATGCAAGGTGCGTAAATGGATGGGTTTAATTTGTATTTATATGAATCCATGGATAATATTTCACAAAGAAATTCAACATAAGCGGGGAAATAATACATACATTTGAAATAATGACCATTATGAGGGCTTTGGATAGGATCAAATAGGAATGAAATGCTCAACATGTAAATCCTCTCTCTATAGGAAAATTTGGCTAATGAGGTAGAAAAACTAAATGAAAATTTTGAGAAGTTTTCATAGGAGATATAAAAGGGTTTTTGACTAATTGTAATCTTATTGCAATTGTCTAAGTAGTAAAATGATATATTGCCAATATTACGATAGATTAGGATATTATGTTCTAGGTTTTTTTATGCACACAATTCATGATTAAGGAGTATAAGATGAAAATAATATTATCAAGTACCAAAATGCCAAAATTGGGTGTCTAACTTTTCCCCTCCTTTAATACAATAAATGAAAATTCTAGCTAAACAAAATGTGTACTTAAGTGTGTAAACATACTTTTTATTTTCTCTAATTTCCTAAGTGTTTGATTGCTTGAGAAGTGTCTAAAGTGAAACCTATAAAACCATAGTGTAGTCAATGTTTATATTATGAATATTGAAACTTTAAATCTAAAAATTCAATTTAAAATTGAAAAAATAGAGAGAGAAAGGAAGGAGTACACTTGCATTTGTTAAAACCAACAATGCCCTACGTGTATTCAAGTTCCTCGGTGAAGCATTTGGAGTAGAGTGTTCCCCCTTGGTTGGGAACTCAAAGAATAATATTCTTGTCAAAACAAGATGGAGCATTGGGGGTGATCAAATACCAATTTCTATAAAACCAATCAAGCCACTTTAGTCACTTTAGTGAATGATATTGGGGTGTAATAAATCCCAACTCATGATTTTAAGAGTAGTACATTATTAAAGGTGGGACCAAAAAGGGTCCATTGGGATGATGCTAAGGCTGATCGGTGTCACTAGACCCAATGTACATCACTTGTTCCATATTGTCACCAAACCATTATAGACAAATACAAAGAAATAATGTATTATTCATTAGTGTAAGGAGAGTCGTGTGTCCACATATTATGGGTCCAGTCTCTCATATTACAATGGTAATTAGAGATTTCGTCATTATGAGTGGTAGATACATTAGTGAGAAGGGGGAAGGTGATGCTTTATCATTATGTGGAGTGAAAGTGTTAGATATACATCATAAATAAGATTTTCCAAGAGTGAATGGTACGAGATGAGGATCAAGAGTGAGCAAAAACTTTGTGGAAATAAGGTGAAGGCCAAAGGAAACTATGCACATAATTTAACCTTGGAAAGTATTGGAAGGATTAGAAAGTGGTATGATGTCCGATGGTGTTAACTTCAAGTTATGTAAAACATTTCACATACATATGTTTTTGTGCTTATCCAAATGGAATGGGACATGTTGCAATAAGAGATCATGGATATAGATTGTGCAAGTGAAAGTATCGAAGCTTAAGGGATGACCTAATTTAAGACTATTATTAGGACATGTCTTCTCAATATGTGAGAATGTGGCGTGTATGTTAATGATACATCCCTTGGTTTTAAGATTAGTGCTTGTGTCGGTCAAGACTCAATAGTGATTAGTGTTATGTATGGATATTTAATGATAATGACAAAAAGGGTGGTCAACTTGTTTAAAAAACTTTGTGATAGAGGAATGATGCTTGGATGAAAAGGAAATGAAGTCCCAATCAAGTATTACAGGGGAAGAGTGTTGATTTAGATGAAGCAAGATGTTATCTCAATAGAATTAGTAGATGGAATAAAATATAATGTGTTGACTATATGTTGTAATAGATTAGGGCTATGAGTATCGGTGGGAATGTGAGCATTAGTGGTACTAGTATTATAAGTGGCAGGTTTGAGATGATAATAACCAAGGTGGATAGAGGCAAAGATAACATGGAACATGGATTCATATTTTTCAATTGGGTTTAATTTGAGCTTACGAAAGTTATCATCAATAAGTTCAATGAGATCTACATCACTATCATTATAGTAAGATGTTGAGAAACAAAATCTAAAAGGTTAGGGAAAAATTTCATTGGAGGAATAACAATAAAATATGAAGAAGGATCGATACGTAAATATTTAGATGCGGTTAAATGGATTGGGAGCAAAGCCCCGAGAATGGTGGCTAGTTTCACCAAGAACATATGTGTCTAGCTTGTCAGAGGAATTTATTACAATGGTGGAGTGATAAAAGGCATTTATGGGATAGAGATATCGATATGACAATATTGGAAGGGATCATGGTCACTTTGAGAATAGTATGGCCCTTTCCAATTAGTAATAATTCGATAGAATGATGAAAATTAGATGGCACAATTCTTACATGTAATGAATCTAAGGATTCCCTAAAATAAGATTGTAATGAAGACTATACATATCCATGATGTCAAAGTTGATAGGTAACAAATTAGGATTGATAAGGAGGTCTAAAGTAATAGTGTTAAGCTTAGATTGCGTGATATTATAAAAATCACACATAATGGTAGTAATATTAATTATGGATGGGGAAATACTCAATTGCATGAGGAGGTTCTTAGGATATATGTTAATTTTATAAGCTCATTATCAATAAAAACCAATTGATAAGGAATATTTTTATACTTGATATGATGAATATAGATAGGTATGTGTCTAAAGTATGTACCATCGGGATATCATTATTAGTGAAAGTAATAGTGTGATCAAGTTCCTTAAAGGTATCCATGATGGAAGAAAATATAAATTGATAAGTGTCATTATCCAAAGTGAAAGAGTGCAAAGAATCTTACATAATGTCCTTATAAACATGAAATATTTAAAACAACTCTAAGAGAGATATATTAACAGGGGTATTACTTGAGTTGGTATAATAAATCATACCCTTTAGAAGGTGTAGTAACCTTGATTATATAAGTTGTCGGTTGAGGGGATAAAGGTGGATTTCCCTAAGTGGTTATTTGGTAAGGCTTAAGCCTTGTGGTAACAATATATTGACGGTATGATCTACTAGGGTGGTGTGAAAGGGTGGTGGGAACTTTGAATAGTGATCAACATAAATTTATATTAGATAGCTGAATAGGCGGGGTTTGTATTAAACATGTGGCATATAAGACTAGTAGAATAGAGCTCACCCGTATGTGAAGTAGAGGCATGGACATGGCGAGAGGGATAGTATTCAATACTAACATATAAGGGTGTGAGTTCTTGGGCTTGAGGTAGATATCATAAAATATGGGAGGAAATGACATGGTGAGAATAAATTAAAAGATAATGCAACACCAAAAGTGAAAATAAAAAGCATGAGCAAGCGATATAGAAGATGCTAGGGTCGAATCACAATTTGGGTTCACCAAAATGGTTACACCCTAATTTGATTTATTATGAAACCTAATCAATTTGAGTGAATTTAGTATAATAATGGATGTAAGACTTTGTAAAAATGGACATTCTAAATAATTAACTGCTAACATTAATTACGCTAATCAAAATAATGCTTTTATGATAGTAGTTGATATGTTAAGTAAGATACAAAATCAAAAGCACAAATGACTGAGTGCAAGTAGTTGATTACTAATGATTTTGGAAGGTTACATGAAGATGTACTACAAGAATAGGGAGATTTGGATTGGGATAATCTTCATTTTGAAGAAAATCACTAGAAAATAGACTACGATAGGGTAGTACCAATCTTTGAAGACCGTACCACATGGTCATGCACCGATGTACGGTATTGGAATTGCTTGGATATAAGATTTGTAAATTTTTCTCATTGCTAGTTGTATGAAACTCTATGTCATTTTCAAAACCTATCTTACAATCATCATGTAAATATCTCCATGTGATCTAATCATCATCTCAAACCTTAGTCATGGATGAGAAACCCCACAGAACAAACACTAGATGGGTTATGGTCACCCCTATGCGCTTCCAACGTTGGAACTACTTTGAAAAGGCCTTAAACTACACATCATTATCTACCTATCATACGATATTTGAATGAATGTAACTAAGTTCAACAACCATATTTGACCATGCTTGAATCAAGTTTTATTTTGCTAAGATACTTGGGAAAATGATCTTTGGATGCTTGTGGATGAGAGAAATTATTTCCTTGACATGGTAAGGAGCTTCAAAACTATAGATATTTCTTCTCTAATGGATGTAGATGTATTATTACAAGATTTAGGGAGCCCTAGGTGCCTTTTTCAATAGGAAGTGAGTGTATCAATATTGTGACATAAGCATTCTAGGTTAGGAAATAAGGTAATGTTTACTTTCTTATTTATGATTATGTAGATGATTTCTCAATGAAGGGATGACCCAGAGATAGTAGAAGTCCTAATGAAATATATTAATTTGAACAATAATTTGGAGGACATGTCATTCAAGACCATACAAGTCGTTTAAGACTAGATGTACTATCCTCGACTAACTGCATGCGACCCTTCATAGGGAAGGAGCATATGTCATCTAAATTTTGGAGCTTGTTGCTTGATGTTTGTCATAGATTTTACGCATTGTGTTCTTAAAATTTGATGACATGTCGGTGTGCAAGGGTAAACAAGGTAAACATGAGACCTCTCGAATGTATTAACTAGGAATGGCAAAGTTGCATTTACTAAGCAAACGTCATTGTCAAAACTAGCAGTGTGAAAGAGTGAATTCCCAAAATTGAGTGTCTAGAGGTTGTTAGTTTCAATATTTTTAGTGATATTATTTAATTATTTTTAATAACTATTATCTTTTCACAATTATTTGTTGTATGGTTAGATGTTAGAGTTTGATCTAGTTTTATTAATGCTCCATGAAAATTAGTTAATGATTTATTTAATCTCTTATGTGATTCAACATCTATAACAAAAATTAAAACTAACTAATATAACAAATTTATAATTACATTTTACATTTTTTCAATAGATTTTTTATAAAATAGCTAAACTAACAAAACTTTGAGAGACTAGCCACCACGAGCAACCATGAGCCATGATGGTGCCTCCTTCGGCCCTTACTAAAACATGGGTATCTAGAATTTTTGGTGACACTCATTAGGTGCCCCTAATTCTCATTCCCTCTTAGGGCCACAATGGTCCTCACATTGAAATACGAAGGCTATTACTAATCGAGCTAAGGAAATATTTAAATTTTTCAAAGAATGGGAGTTTTGCAGACTGAGACCAAATATTGATTTTGTGAGAGATTGGTGCGAGAAAAATGGACTCGCAAGTTGGAGGTGAGGGAAATTCTGTGAGAGGGTTTCTTGTTTTGATTTTGAAATGAATGTGATTTGCAAAAAGTGTTTGAGAACGTGCCCTAGTTTTATGGGAAGGTTGACCTCACCTTTACCGGGTTGGAGACTTGGGATGGCATCTAATTTCACATTTCAACAACTCCCTATTTGGATTTACCTCCTACTCTCCCCTTAGAGTTCTAGGAGCCTAAGGGTTTTTTGGGAATAACATTATCTATGGGAGTATTGCTCGCTATTGAACCTACTACTAAATCCCCTTCTAGATTTGTCTCTGCATGAATTTGTATTAATGTCCATGTTGGATCCAAAGTTCCAATTTTTTGTGATTCTCGCTTATGATAAATGGGGCAAGCGATTGACATTGAGAGCTTGGCCATAATATGTGAAATGTGTAGATATGTAGTCTACGAGAGTAAAAGTGTTGTCAGGTGTCTTTGTCACTCCCAAATGGATAATGAGGATTACAATGACCAATGGATTCTTGTCCCTCGTGTCAACGATGAATATAGGGATTCGATATAGAAGCTAATATAGAAGGGGAAGGGGAGATAGTCAAGTGCATGGTGGGGTTCCCGAGGAGGCAGAGCACGGGGAGCCACTAGTGTTCTTTGGTTTGGTGGACATTGGAGCCAACTTGGCGGTGACATGGAAAGACGTGGCCGAAGACTGCTGCAATGGTTCTAACTTGGGCAAGAGGATTGGGCAAGAGGATTAAAACTTATCATTGATGCACTAGCTTCAAACAATTCCTGACAGCCTCTTAGATGGAACGACAAGTGGAGGAAGATTGGAGATAGAATGAGGGGGTGATGTGGAGTGTAGGTTGGTAGTGGATCTTAGGGAGATCTTTGGTGAGTCTTACGATGTTGAATTGGTGGGGTTACCAAATCTCACGTTAGTTGAGGAAGGGTGGAAAACGGTCCTTTACAAGAAATATAACTTGTGGATTGATTGTATGATGAGGATTCGTAGTTGTGTGACTTCCTGTGGCAGAGCCTGAGTACTTGTGTGTTTGGGACAAGCCTCTTTTTCCCGGTTTGTGATGTAGGCTTCATAGATCTTTACTATGTTTCTTTTCGGTCTTTTCTCGATGTCTTCTTCTAGTCATTCTTGACCTTGCTTCTTTCTTTGTAGAAGGTTTTTTTGATCCTTTCAAAATCAATATTTTTTACCTTTATCTAAAAACAAACATTTGATTAAAATTTAAGTTATTTCAACATAAAAAAATGTTTAATATATATGGTTTGAGGTTAAGGAGAGACGGTGAATCAAAATTTCATTGTGGAGATTCAAAATAATCTATTATGGACATAAATTATGTAGGAAAGAGTGGGAAAAAGATGGCAATTATTTTACAAATTATATAAGGACGTGTTACAATTATAAAATTTTTCTTACTACTATAATATTCTCTTACAAAGGTACTATTTCCACAATGTTATGATGGTAACATTTCTTTATCAACATGAGGTGGAATTTATGCTTTTGATGGTTATTTGCACATAATCCAACCAATGGCTACACATGCATGCCATATCAAATTGAAACTTTCAACTATAACCCTAATCTACATCTTACAATTGTAACATTCACAAAATTTGAAACCACAAAATCAATCACATAGAAATCCATAGCGTGCCATATATATTTACATTAAATATTCACATTTGAATTTTACAATTGTAGACACAAAATCACGCACTTGGGTACATTTCTAGGTCCTAAAACATGCTAGCATTTACATGATTCCTAAGTAAGAAAAATAATAATTGAAACTATATTTGGCCTCTTTTCTTGGTTTCTTGTTTTCTATTTGGTCTTACACACCCTACAACCCAATCAGAACTTTACTGATTTATCTTTTATGGTTCTAAACACCAAAGATCCAAATAGGATAATAAAGAACTAGGCACTCCTATCCCCTCGGGCGCCTATGACCCTTTCTCACCTTACTCTTTCTTTTTGGGTCTCTTTTATCTTTTGGCATATTTTTCACTTATGGGTCACCTTCTAGCATTTGTCAATTACGCAATTAAAATAAGGGAATTATAAAAATACATAGTTGTGTGTTCAAAATCAAGGACCCAACACTAAGAATTACTAATATCACTTAAGCTTGCATTCATAAGGCACCTAAAGCACTCCAAGGCATTCATCTAACATTCATTCAAGGGACAATGGATCGCATACTATGCATACATAACATAAGAAAGGGAAGTTCAGAACATCCCAAAATTTCTTGTAAGTTAAATTAACTACTGGTTAAGCCTAAACAGATCGGGATCGACGAGATCATCATTAGGTGTAAAATTCATTTGGTTTGTTGTATCATGACCCACAACTTCTGCTACGGGGCATGACATTGCGGAATGAATAACCCCACACCCACCTTGATGATCCTTCCTAAAACATGATTAGCCTTTAATCATAGGTAAAACGGTTCATAAATGATAGTGAATCTTTCGGTTATTTGTATTCCGGTTACTTTATTTTAATCGGTTTGGTCGTCTTTTGTTTTGTTCAAATTTTGCATGCTATGACCGCGACAATCCTATATTAAGCCAACTTTATGAGAATATTCGAATTATTATTTATAGAGTTAGTGATTTTCGTATTGGAATGTTTTAAATAAACCTGAAATTCAACTAATTTTTATGGTAATATATTGTTGAAAATATGTGGACTTGTATTATGAAGGTTAATTTTAACTTAACCATTAAGTTGGGTAACAACTAAAGTAAAAATATATATGAAATATTAATTAGTATATATATATATATATATATATATATATATATATAGAGGGATTTGACATGTAAGCCAAAAGTTTTATTTAGTTATTGAAATTTATGGGTTTCATAAAGTGAAACACCTTCACATGGCACAAGTGTGACATGCACTAAAACACGTACCAACATTGGGAAGCCCAAAATTATTCAATATGCCGCCCAACTATAGTTCTTTCATTATATTTTTCTATTATTTTTTCCTTCGTCTATTTTCATTCTCCCCTTCTGGAATACCTGCATGAGTTTTGGAGGAAAGAAGGATTCAACTTGTTGGAGTGGGAAGAGTAAAGGTTTCCAATTCTGGGTTTACTTTAGGCGTGAATATCTTCTCCTTTCTCTGCTACATTATTTGTAAAAAAAGAGGAAATACACAATCTGTTTTTAATGGCAATCAAGGAAATTGTGGACAATTTTTTATTTAATTGTTTGGAGATGAAGTATGAAAAGGAAATTAATGGACTCTGTATTCTTTTAAGTTTTCTTTGTGTGGTTTTAACCTAACCCAGAAAAATATGCAGATGGGGTTTGGGGTTTTGATCAACAAAAATAAAGTAAAAGAAAGGTTAAAAATTCATTCTCTCGCATTATAATAATTTATACCTAAAAGGAAAAGAGTTGGGTTTTTCATGTATGTACAGAAGAAGGAAAACATTTTGTGAATTTGTATGTTTAAATCAATTTATGCTTGTGGGTTTTCATTTTGTTAAACCAAAATTTGGTTGTGTGTTTTCTGTAAACAAATCGATTTGGGTATACAAATCGATTTACATAAAGGAATCGATTTGGGTAATCCAATCAATATGGATAGGCAACCGGTTGGGGTTTTGTATTTTTCTTCTTGGTTGTTATATGCAGGTCTGACTTTTATTTATTGAGATCTTTTGAATGATAATTTATGGGTGTCAAAGCTCTTGCATGGGGCTGCATTTTCTAGAAATTTTATTATTATGGACCACTAAATCGGTTCATGTATAAATGAGGGTGTCTTGTTATGTGTGAATAATTAAAAAAATGGCATTTAGCCTAGTAACTTCTAGCCTGGCAATATGACTTGGATTCTTGTAAGACTGTGAAAAAGAAATTACTTGTCTTGGTAAGGGCATGAAAGCTAGGACAACTTGACCGAGATGCACCAAGGAGTAATTGGAGGCATGATTGGGTTTAAAATAATGATATCTTATGAAAGAAATTATTAGTTGTTCTTTTACTAAAAAGAGTATGTTTAAATGATGTAACCATGGTGTTGCTATATTGTTGGTTGGGATGTTTGTTTACCAGATAGAACATGTTAAAGTGATGTAAATATGGTGATATTTGTGCTAATTTGTAGAGCTGCTCATTGACTGAAAAAATACTCTTCTTAATCATATTGTTTTTATGAAGTTATGTAGAAATTTTAAATGTCAAATGCTTATTGATTGAAGCTGGAATATAGATGTATTGACCTTTGTGATTAGAGGGAAACATGATCACTGAAATAGAAATTGGTTGTTTTATTTGTGTGCATCCATGGTTGTATCTTTATAGAAAACCAGTAGTAATAATTTTCAGTTGTATTACCATGTGATTTTTGATAAAGCAACATGTATATCCTTTCATATTTTATTAATTAATTGCATCATAAAATGGAGTTAACATTCATGCCAGTTAATTTTGAACTGATATCATACCACTACTCCAGTCTTACATGACCATTAGCCATTACATTCGGATGTGCGGAAACTCATGTCTTGTGAAGTTTTATCGTAGCATGGATCTAAATGAGATACTTGGATTTCAATTGGTGAAAGGATGATATCCTTGAATTTTTGGCTGAATTATTGGGATCTTGGACCCATTGTAAATATTCAAACCTCACTATGTGAGAATTATTATACCGGTTATATATTTTGCCTTAACGACATATGTAATATATGATTTTAATAAAGAGATGATTACTTTGTGTGTAATAATATTTCAATATGAGTAAATGATGAATACTTGAGTTGTGAAATCTTACTTTTCACAAATTGTTGAATACATTTATTTGATAGTTATCAATGTATGAAGCCGATAATTGGGAAATTATTGTAACAATCAATTGTTTTTAATTTCTAAATTAAATAAGCTATTTAGTGGTGTAGCTAATCAAAGGAATAATTAAATATACATGTTTTAATATATATTTAATTCGACCTTTCTAAAACTTGGTATTAATATGATAAGATTGTAAATCCTGTTGTATAGAGAATGGAAGAGTATCATTGTAAAAAGGTAATTTAAGGTTAAAGAATCAAACATCAGGAAAAAGAGACTAAATGGGATGGTAAATAGATGAAAAGATCCATTAGACTTATCTTATAAAGATCCTAGTTGGCCTTTGGCATCTATCTCAATATAAACTCTTGTAAGATAGGTTTAATTGGAAATAAATAAAAACAAACTATAAAGATCTAGATAACTATGAAAGGGATAGTTGTGAGGTGGCGGAAGACTTAAAACTCATAAGACTAGTGTGTTATCTTGAGTTTAGCCGTAACCTGCATGATGGATAACTTTGGCCAAAGTAATGCATTGATGGTTATGCATTTTCTGATCACCTAGTCCTCCAATTAAATTAAAAAATTGTCTGTAACCTGATCATGGGAAGTTGAAATACTGAACATGAGGTAGAAAATGGTCGGATACTGGAATACGAAGTCGGAAACTAGCTTCGTGGTAGACCCAAGGAATTTCACATAGTTCCCATGACCTTTAAAAGGTTGAGCCAAAATGCTAGTAAGCATTGTCACTCAAGTAGTGACGAAGGGAGATCGTGGAGATCTGGATACACCCTTCTCAGCCACACATGGCTTACATGGATGTTATCGATAGATCAAAAGAGAAAATTGATTAATGAATTTGATTAAATAAATCTGTATGATTACAACTGTGTAATTTGTTATTATGTTTATGTGTTAAAAAAATCCTCATTTTTCAGCTCTTGTAATTTTGAGCGTTACATTTTGGTATCAGAGCCAGAGGCTCAGACACTTGGACATTAATGGGACACACGTTCTAATAAAAGTATCCTCTTTTATAAAACAAGAAACTATGGCTAGGCTGGCAACAAGAGCTAGTATGGCAAGTGACAGTGGGGTAAATATTGATGACGTGCCGGATAATATGGCTGCTAAGTTAGAAGAAATCCTCAACCTTTTGAATGACACCCGAAACCGAGTTGTTTCCTTAGAACAACAAGGTCAGGGTGGTGAAGAGAATGAGGATCGTAGGGATGAGAATCAGGGTGATGAGCAATATGATGATCAACCTGAGCACCTGAATGAAAGGGAAAATAAGAAAGCAAGGTTGGCTGCTAAGTTAGCAAGGGACATTAAAAGAATATCCCCACCTAAATTTGATGGTACAACTCTTGGGGATGGTGCTGAAAATTGGCTCTCTGAAATGGAAAAGTTTTTTTGAGATTAGGGACTTTTCAGAGGAGACAAAAGTAGTATGGGGAGCCTACCAATTGTCCCGTGAAGCATCTTCCTGTGGGATAACCGGAAAATGGAACTAGGAATTGATTCTGGTATGATCACGTGGGAGAAGTTCAAGGCCTACTTCCATCAAAGATGGCTACCTCAGCTATACTTTGACCAAAAGATGGTAGAATTCCAAAATCTAACTCAAGGAAAGTACTCAGTTACAAAATATTGGGAACGTTTCACTTGATTGCTGAAATATGTTCCTTTGTATCAAAAGGATGAGAAGTTTAGAATGAGAAAATTTATAATGGGATTGAATCCTAGTATTGGTGGTGAGGTAGATGTTCATGGACCTACCTCGATGGAAACAATGTTTGAAAAAGCTATCAAGCAAGAACTAAAGTTATGCAAGTATTTATGCCTCTAAAGAGGAAAACAGAAGGAAAAATAGCAATTTCCAAACATCAACCGCAAGTAAACCAACATGGAAAAAGGGAAACAACAAGTTCAGGCCTGTCAATAAAAGAGGAATAGCGGGTAGAACTATTGTGAATAATAATAAAAATGGGCAACAAGGAACAAGTTTCAGCCAGAATAAGATTGAGAGAAAAGGACCATTGGGAGGATGTTTTAAGTGCGGTGGTGATCATTTCACTAACAACTATCCGCAAAGAGGACAATGGAATAATTAGTAGAAGGGATTTACTGTAGTAAATAAAGAGGGGCAACAACATAAGATTTATGTCAGCAGTCCATAATAAGCAAGCGGAAAAGCAAGCGACTCCAATAGAAACTTCAGGTAAGCTTTTTGGAGAACCTGTTTCTATTTTATTTGATTCCGGTTCAACAAGAATGTTTTGTTTCATCTAAAGTTTGTTGATAAACTCAAAATAAGAGTTGGGTACATGGAACACACTTGGGTATAAAGTATGGAAATAATGTTGTACATAGAGTGAATCAATGTTTGTTTGAGGCACCACTAGAATTACCTGAGTTCATGACAAGATTAAACTTGTATGTGGCACCTCTTGGATCCTATGATGTTGTCATAGGTATAAATTGGTTAAGTCAACATAATGCAACCTTGGATTGCTTAGGGAAAAGTGTAACCTGTTATGATGATCAACAGAAAACAACAAGTGTTCAGGGTGTTAAAAGAGAGTTTGTCACTAGGCAGATTTCTGCCATGCAGCTAAAAAGGCAAAGTGGAAGGGCTGCCATCTATATGCTATAAAAATAACAAATTCGGGACAAGAAATTGAGCTTGAAATTGAAGCATTTCCCATCCTAAGGGAATTTAGAGATGTGTTTCCAAATGAGTTTCCCGAGACTTCCACCTAAGCATGAATTTGACTTCACAATAGAGGTCAAACCAGCAATAAAACCAATCTCCAAGGCACCATACAAAATGAAAACAACTGAATTAGTTGAGTTGAAAGCTCAATTACATGAATTTTTGTCCTTGGGTCTGATTAGACCAAGTATATCACCATGGGGTGCACCGGTTATCTTCGTGAAAAAGAAGGATGGGACCCTCAAACTTTGTATTGATTACCGAATGCTCAACAAGGTAACAGTGAAGAATCGTACCCACTACCTCAATCGATGATCTATTTGATCAAATGGGGGTGCAAAAGTGTTTTCCAAGATTGATCTTAGATCCGGTTATCATCAATTATGAATCAAGGATGAAGATATCCATAAAACTACTTTTAGAACAAGGTATGGGCATTACGAGTTTATAGTTTTTCCCTTTGGTCTAACAAATGCACCTACCGCTTTCATGAACTTGATGAACAATGTGTTTAGGGAATACTTAGACCAATTTGTACTTATCTTTCTCGATGATATATTAATATACTCCAAGAATGAGGAAGAACATGATGAACATTTAAGGATTGTGCTGGGAATTCTCAGAAAACATAAATTATATGGAAAATTATCTAAGTGTGCTTTCTATCAATACAAAGTACAATACTTAGGCCACTTATTAAGTAAAGAAGGAATCTCAATGGACCCTTCAAGATCAGTGCCATCATGGAATGGCCAACACCAAAGGATGTGCATGAAGTGAGAAGTTTTATGGGTCTAGCAGGCTACTATCAAAAGTTCGTAAAGGACTTCTCTAGGTTAGCAGGACCTATCACTTCTTTGCAAAAGAAGGGTAAGAAATTTTTTTGGGACAATAAGTGTGAAGAATCCTTTAATGAGTTAAAAGGTAGACTCACAAGTGCTCTCGGTGTTGAAGATTCCGGATCCAAACGAGAACTTCTTAGTGGTAACCGATGCTTCAGGGGAAGGTTTGGGTGGAGTACTACTACAAGATGGGCATGTGGTAGCTTTTGAAAGTAGGAAGTTGAGGGTGCATGAAGTAAATTATGCACCACATGATCTTGAGCTTGCTGCGATTGTTCATGCACTGCAGGTATGGAGGCACTATTTGCTAGGAAAACCTTTTGAACTCAAAACAGATCATCTTGGGCTCAAGTACATTTTTACGCAACTAAATCTAAATGCAAGGCAATGAAGATGGCTGGAGTTCCTAGAAAATTATGACTTTGATATAAATTACATTAAGGGAAAAGAGAATAGGTGGCTGATGCCTTAAGTCGCAGAAAGCAGATTGTTGCTATAATTACATTAAGAACCCAGTTCAAAGATGAAGTTAAAAATGAGTTAACCAATGACCCCTACTACAATCATGTTAAAACAACTCTAGAAAAATATCCAAGGGACAAAAGGTATGATGGTTTCAAGGTGGAAACAGATGGGATTCTACGTTATAATAACAAAATATATGTACCAGAAGGTAAAGAACTCAGAAATAAAGTCATGAGAGAATTTCATGATGCTCCCTATTCAGGACATCCAGGAGTAACAAAGATGATGGCGGACATCAAAAAGCAATACTTCTAGAAAAAGATGAAAAATGATGTGATTCTTTACGTCTCACAATGCCTAGAATGTCAGCAAGTAAAGGCTGAACATTTACATCCAGCAAGACTATTATATCCTCACAACGTGCCAGAATATAAGTGGCAAGTTATAAGTATGGATTTTATCCAAGGTCTACCTATGTCCCAAAATAAACATGATGTTATACTTGTAGTTGTAGACAAGTTAACTAAAGTGGCACATTTTATAGCAGGTAATTTAATGGATAATTCACCCATACTAGCAAAAAGGTTTGTACAAGAAGTTTTCCAATTACATGGAGTTCCAGAAGTAATAATTTCAGACAGGGACTCAAGGATAACTTCCAGATTTTGGCAGACTTTGTACGTTGCCTTAGGGACAAAACTGAACATAAGTTCTACCTACCATCCTGAAACTGATGGTCAAACCGAAAGAGTAAATCAAGTGTTAGAAGATTTACTAAGAATGTATTGCATGGATCAACAATACAAATGGGAAGAGTATCTTCCCTTGGTTGAATTTTCCTATAATAACACTTACCATTCTTCCATTCAGATGGCTCCTTTTGAGGCCTTATATGGTCATAGGTGTAGAACACCTATAAGTTGGGATAATCCTGAAGATAGGGTACTGATTGGACCAGAAATGCTTTCGAAATGGAAAAACAGGTTAAATTAATCCAAGAAAGATTGAAAGAAGAAAAATAGGTAGAAAAGTTATGCAGATTTAAAAAGAATTGATAGAAATTTTAACGTGGGAGATAAATTTTTCTTAGGGTCAAACCTAAAAAGAGTTCCATTTCATTTGGCAAGTCAACCAAACTATCTCCTAGGTTTGTAGGACCATTTGAAGTCCTAGAGGTCATTGGACCAATAGCCTACAAGCTAGCACTCGCCCCACTCTATCCAGGCTACACAATGTATTTCATGTATCCTTGCTTAAGAAATATGTACCTGATTTAACACATGTACTTAATTGGGATTCATTACAGGTTCTGGATCCAGGGGTAATCGCGGTTGATCCTATAAGGATACTAGAAACCTAGAAGTTACACTTGAGAAACCGTGAGGTTTCACAATGTAGGGTCCAGTGGGACCAATATTCTGAAGAAAGTGCCACTTGGGAGAATCTGGAAGATATCCAGACTACTTTTCCGCATCTGTTTGACTGATTTTTATGAACATGTTTTGTTAAAGTACTAAATTTAGTTTTTCTGTAAAAGTGGTAGATAAGAAAATTTCTATAGATAAGCCTACAACTAAATATTGGGACTAAGATACTTTTTGATTAATAGTTATTGTTGAAGATTTTGTTAATGAACCCAAAAATCATCGTTTAGGCAGTAATGTATTATGTCTACAGATTATATGACTAATTTTCTATATGTACAAGGGTTGTTGTGACCTTTATGATTCAACTGAAATAATATTGCTACAAATTCTAAGCTGATTTGAAATATATTTATGCAACAAATGAATAATGGGTTAGTTTATCTATTTATCCTGAAATCATCGAGACGATGATTATTCTAAGGGGTGGAGTATGTAACATCCCAAAATTTCTTGTAAGTTAAATTAACTATGGTTAAGTCTAAACAGATTAGACGAGATCATCATTGGGTGTAAAATTCATTTGGTTCGTCATATCATGACCCACAACTTTACTATGCTGCAGGGCATGACATTGCGGAACGAATAACCCCGCACCCACCTTGATGATCCTTCCTAAAACATGATTAGGCCTTAATCATAGGTAAAACGGTTCATAAATGATAGTGAATCTTTCAGTTATTTGTATTCTGGTTACTTTATTTTAATCGGTTTGGTCGTCTTTTGTTTTGTTCGACTTTTGCATGACCGCGATGATAATTGTCTCTGTTTAATTTGACAATGCTATATCAAGCCAACTTTATGAGAATATTCGAATTATTATTTACGGACTTGGTGATTTTCGTATTGGAATGTTTTATATAAACCTGGAAATTCAACTAATTTTTATGGTAATATATTGTTGGAAATATGTGGACTTGTATTATGAAGGTTAATTTTAACTTAACCATTAAGTTGGGTAACAACTAAAGTAAAAAAAAAGTATGAAATATTAATTAGTATATATATATATATTAATTAGTGTATATATATATATATTATATATATATATATATATATATGTATGTATGTATGTATGTATGTATATATATATATTAGAGGGATTTGGCATGTAAGCCAAAAGTTTTATTTAGTTATTGAAATTTATGGGTTTCATAAAGTGAAACACCTTCACATGGCACAAGTGTGCGGCATGCACTAAAACACGTACTAACATTGGGAAGCCCAAAATTCTTCAATATGCCGCCCAACTATAGTTCTTTCATTATATTTTTTTGTTATTTTTCCTTTGTCTATTTTCATTCTCCCCTTCTGGAATACTTGCGTGAGTTTTGGAGGAAAGAAGGATTCAACTTGTTGGAGTGGGAAGAGTAGAAGGTTGCGATTCTGGGTTTACTTCAGGCATGAATATCTTCTCCTTTCTCTGCTGCATTATTTGTAAAAAAAAGAGGAAATACACATTCTATTTTTAATGGCAATCAAGGAAATTGTGGACAACTTTTGATTTAATTGTTTGGAGATGAAGTATGAAAAGGAAATTGATGGATTCTGTATTCTTTTTAGTTTTCTTTGTGTGGTTTTAACCTAACCCAAAAAAATACGCAGATGGGGTTTTGGGTTTTGATCAACAAAAATAAAGTAAAAGAAAGGTTAAAAATTCCTTCTCTGCATTATAATAAATTATACCCAAAAGGAAAAGAGTTGGGTTTTTCCTATATAGAAGAAGGAAAATGTTTTGTGAATTTGTGTGTTTAAAATCAATTTATGCTTGTGGGTTTTCATTTTGTTAAACTAAATTTGGTTGTGTGTTTTCTGTAAACAAATTGATTTGGGTATACAAATTGATTTGCATAAAGAATCGATTTGGGTAATCCAATCAATATGGGTATGCAACCGGTTGGGGTTTTGTATTTTTCTTCTTGGTTGTTATATGCAGGTCTGATTTTTAATTTATTGAGATCTTTTGAATGATAATTTGTGGGTGTCAAAGCTCTTGCATGGGGCTACATTTTCCAGAAATTTTATTATTATGGACCACTAAATCGGTTCATGTATAAATGAGGGTGTTTTGTTATGTGTGAATAATTAAAAAAATGGCATTTAGCCTGTAACTTCCAGCCTAGCAATATGACTTGGATTCTTGTAAGACTGTGAAAAAGAAATTGCTTGTTTTGGTAAGGGCATGAAAGCTAGACAACTTGACCGAGATGCACCAAGGAGTAATTGGAGGCATGATTGGGTTTAAAATAATGATATCTTATGAAAGAAATTATTAGCTATTCTTTTACTAAAAAGAGTATGTTTAAATGATGTAACCATGGTGCTGCTATATTGTTGGTTGGGATGTTTGTTTACTAGATAGAACATGTTAAAGTGATGTAAATATGGTGATATTTGTGCTAATTTGTAGAGCTGCTCATTGACTGAAAAAAATACTCTTCTTAATCATATTGTTTTTACGAAGTTATGTAGAAATTTTAAATGTCAAATGCTTATTGATTAAGCTGAATACGATGTATTGACCTTTGTGATTAGAGGGAAACATGATCGCTGAAATAGAAATTGGTTGTTCTATTTGTGTGCATCCATAGCTTTATCTTTATAGAAACATGGTAGTAATACATTTTCAGTTGTATTACCATGTGCTTGTTGATAAAACAACATGTATATCCTTTCATATTTTATTAATTAATTACATTAGAAAATGGAGTTAATATTCATGCCAGTTCATTTTGAACTAACATCATACCACTACTCTAGTCTTCACAGACCATTAGCCGCTTACATTCGGATGTACGGAAACTCATGTCTTGTAAATTTTTATCGTAGCATGGATCTAAATGAGATACTTGGATTTCAATTGGTGAAAGGATAATATCCTTGAATTTTTGGCTGAATTATTGGGATCTTGGACCCATCAGAATATTCAAACCTCACTATGTGAGAATTATTATACCGATTATATATTTTGCCTTAACGGCATATGTAATATATGATTTTAATAAAGAGATGATTACTTTGTGTGTAATAATATCTCAATATGAGTAAATGATGAATACTTGAGTTGTGAAATCTTACTTTTCACAAATTGTTGAATACATTTATTTGATAGTTATCAATGTATGAAGCCAATAATTGGGCAATTATTGTAACAATCAATTGTCTTTAATTTCTAAATTAAATAAGCTATTTAGTGGCGTAGCTAATCAAAGGAATAATTAAATATACATGTTTTAATATATATTTAATTCGCCTTTCGGTAAACTTGGTATTAATATGATAAGATTGTAAATCCTGTTGTATAGAGAATGGAAGAGTATCATTGTAAAAAGGTAATTTAAGGTTAAAGAATCAAACATCGGGACTAAATGGGATGGTAAATAGATGAAAAGATCCATTAGACTTATCTTATAAAGATCCTAGTTGGCCTTTGGCATCTATCTCAATATAAAATCTTGCAAGATAAGTTTAATTGGAAATAAAATAAAAACAAACTATAAAGATCTAGATAACTGTGAAAGGGATAGTTGTGAGGTGGCAGAAGACTTAAAACTCATAAGACTAGTGTGTTGTCTTGAGTTTAGCCATAACCTGCATGGCGGATAACTTTGGCCAAAGTAATGCATTGTCTGATCACCTAGTCCTCCAATTAAATTAAAAAATTGTCAATAACTTGATCATGGGAAGTTGAAATATTGAACATGAGGTAGACAATGGTCGGATACCGGAATATGAAGTCGAAACTAGCTTCGTGGTAGACCCAAGGACTTTCACATAGTTCCCATGACCTTTAAAAGGTTGAGCCAAAATTCTAGTAAGCATTGTCACTCAAAGTAGTGATAAAGGGAGATCATAGAGATTTGGATACACCTTCTTAGCCACACATGGCTTACATGGATGTTATCGGATAGATCAAAAGAGAAAAATTGATGAATGGATTTGATTAAATAAATCGTATGATTACAACCGTGTAATTTATTATTATGTTTATGTGTTAAAAAAGCCTCATTTTTAGCTCTTGTAATTTTGAGCGTTACAAGTTCATTCTGCTCCATCCACATATTCTACTACATAGCTACATTTTAGCTACAATCCGCTATCAAGTGCAACTTGCACAAGGGCATCTTAGGACATTATTTTTATACATGCTCACGAGAACTACATGGAGTGTGAGATGTAGTGTAATGCTCTCAGTTGTAATTTCACTCTCGGGGTGACCTCCGGTCAATTCAAATCCCCATTTTGCATTTTACTTTTTAGATTTTTATGTAGTTTGTGGGCTTGTTTGGGTGAATTTCTCTTTTCGCAGTTACAGTACCTTTGGTGATCATAGTGTGAACATCGGGCGATCAACATGGATCAATCGCGACACCTTTACAAAATAACAGAAAGCATATTCCAAGCCTCTGTGTAGTCACCAACACCTGAAGCCGATCATCATCACCCGTGATGCCTCTATCCTACTATGGGTGCCCGTGTCCAACTCTATTTCTGCATTCCATATTTTATAGAGATCAATCGGTGCAGGTGATTTTTTCATATTTTTCATCACTTCTCTTCCCAAATCAGTTCCAGATTGCACAAAAATCATATAAGTTCTTCTATATACCTCTCTCGCTTAGGGTTTCATACTTTACATCTTAGTTTGCTTGTGTCATTACTGTACTTTATCATTTATACATTAGTTACTCTATAATTATATTTAATTCAAATTATATTAAATCATTTGGTGAACCCATCGCTCAAACCCAACCTTTCTTCTAGGAATTTTATCATCTTTTTACAATGGCTGAAACCTATGACCCCTTTACTGATGAAGACCTTCATGACCTCCAAAATCATTTTGCTAAACATTTATAAGACTTAGTTATTATTTTATTCACTGCTCGTGAGGAGGCCACCAATCTAGCTGAGCTCAACCCTCCCACCTCTAATACTACTTCCATTCCTATTACAACACAACCTCCCTCTTCTACCCTTCCACCTACTTCTATTGTTCCCATGTTTGTTCCTACTCCTACCAACCATTTCACTCTCGCCTCTTATTTATCACACATGGCAAGTATCCTCTTCTGGTACTCAATACCTATCTTCATTATACCATGACCTACAAGTTCAAATCCATTAGTTGTAATAGGCTACTTCACATTCCTCTCCATCTCTTGATTCCTCCTTACTTCTTCACACTTCTTTTCACCCACCATTTCTGCTTATCCACTTCCTCCAAACTTCGTCACCCCTAAGTTTCCCACCTTCAATGGCCATGGTGAACCTTAAGAGAATATCAAATATTTTCATGTGGCATGTCTCAATTATGTGGATGATCATACATTTCTAGTTAAGTTATTTCCTGAGACTTCAAGATTACGCCATGCGTTGGTTTTATGATCTACCTGTTCATTTGGTAACTTCTTTTACGCATCTAGTGATGATTTTCTTGCTCACTTTTCAATCAATATCAGAAC
Organism: Taxus wallichiana var. yunnanensis; assembly: GCA_018340775.1. Classification (NCBI taxonomy): domain Eukaryota; kingdom Viridiplantae; phylum Streptophyta; class Pinopsida; order Cupressales; family Taxaceae; genus Taxus; species Taxus wallichiana. The sequence goes on along the minus strand of CM031236.1, from coordinate 456,406,120 downwards.
TAAGATATCTTATGCATAAATTTCTCAAATAAAACAAATATCTCATGAGCATCTAACGACGATGTTTTGCGTTACAAGAATAATCTAGCTAATATGACCAATGTACTTGTTGATTCAGAATTACAAGATATTTTTGTTCAAAACATCTTACCACCACTTTAAAAGAGTGTTATCTTTGAGACATATCCTTCATTTTATCAATTATGCCATGTACTTAAATTGTGTGAAGTCAAACTAATCTCTATGGAAAAATTAAAGTATCATCATACTCCTTCATATTAAGATCTAACAAGTTTCAAGCTAAATCTGCGTTCAAGTCATCTCCTAATCCCACCAAAGTAAAGGAAATTGTTAATGTCATATCTCTACTGCAAATATTCGGTGACAACCTCCAAAGCATACTTTCACCAAATTACCCTACATACCTCAGTTTCTATTACCTAAACTCATTGAAAAATTCTAATAACTCTTCTAGTGTGCTTAATCTTGATCCCTCTTTCTCCTACGGTCATAATTATGATGAAAATGCTAAATGTGATTATCACTAATGCGTTGGGAAGTATACTTATCGTTGTTTCAAACTTAGGCATCTCATTCAAGATCTTATTAAAACTAATTCACTCGAGCTCCGTGAGCCATCTACTTCTCAGTCAGTCAATGATAATAAAAATATAAAAATATTCAATGAACCTTTGCGTAAATATAACACACGAGCTCCAAATTATTCTCGTAATCATACATATCAAGTCAGTACCACCTCCTTCATCACGCCCCCTTGACTTCCTTATCACTTATGCTAATGCATCACCACCAATAATTTCATTTTCAGATCACGATTATCATGCTACATTCACTTCTGATTCATTACACATCAATGCTTCTATTGGTTCGTATGATTTCCAACGACTCTATCAATGTGTGCTCCATTACACTTTTGATGGCTATCAAATGTCCACTATCTAATATCACATATCTCATTGCTAATTATTTTTGCTACATCAGGCTTCCCATTACAGTTGGGCCTCTTACCATGCTTCGCATTCACTATGGCATCTTCAATCAAAGGTCATGACATGCTCTCATGTATTCCTTGGTTTTGCACTATCCAAGCCATTCCTTCCATGAATCATTTATGCCTCAATTTCATTCACAATAAGTAAGTTGTCACTATTAAAGGCATTCCACCATGCGCATACCATTACCTAAGCCTATTCTTGATAATATCTTTCCACCAGCCTACAAAATCTAGGCCTCTTGGGCGTATCAAATGTAAGGCATACTCTACACCTAGTTCTCGTATTCACACACAACCTAGTTCACGAACTTTTCGTCCTCATCACCCACTAGTCTAACTCACTGCCTAAGTCCCCTACTCAGAAACCCCTTCACATAAGTCTCCTTTACATGTACATCACTACTCTCATACTCCACCGATATTAGAGCATCATCACATGCCTTTATCTCCTTAGATATCGGGTGGAGGGCCCTTTCCCTTCACTATCGTTGGATAACCTTCTATCCTTCTCACACTTGGGGGAATAAACCATTCTTCTCCCCTCTTAGCATCATCAGGTTGTATATAATCTCTATTATCACGTTATGTGCTTCATCTTTCTACGTACTCTTACACATTCAAATACACACAATGTATCATCATTAGGTACCCTATGATGCACTCTAGTTCTACGGTTATGATCTATCTTTCTAGCATATTTCTACACCATTTCTCTATGATGCACTCTAGTTGTACAGTTCATACTTGATTGCCGAGGATTAAATATGAAATAAACCTCACAACATTCACTCTTCACACTCTACGCTTCATGATCTATCTTTCTAGTAAATATTTTTCAAACCATTTCTCGATAACACGCTCTTGTTTTATCGTTCATTCTTGATTGTTGAGGGGTATTTTATAAATGAACCTCATCTCATACACATCTCGCTAGGGGGCACGTTGCTCTTATCACATTCACACATCGCATACCATTTCATCACACTCATATAATACATGTGTATTGTTGGTGCTCAAAATAGTCTCGCCCCGTTTGTGCCTTTGAAAATTTATTGATTTACGACCTCTCCATTTTCTCCTTCCTTGTGTTGTGCTTGATCGACCTTTGTTGCTATTTTTAGTCACTCCGGGTCAAAGATCATGTATGGTTCCATGTTTGTCTCCTTGTTTCTTTGTTCTTCTCGGAAAGGTCTATATTTTAAGTCTCTCGTGTTCAGTTCCTTCAAAACTTGCATTTTCTCGTTCTCTCTATTTCCTACAGTCAAGATTTGTTGTCCTTGACATTTCTATCCTAAATACTTGAAGAATGAATTGATGTGTCCTCAAGAACGTATTTGAGCCTCAGAACATTTCTAAAGTTTCGTCCTTGAAGAAAATTTCATTCCCAAGTTCAAAAGGTCATTTTTTTGTATTTTATGATTTGACTGTGTTTCTCCCAAAGTGAAATTTACATCCTTGCATCTACAGGGGACGTGGCACCTTTTGGTTGGATGTGGCTCAGCTGGGTACTTAGAAAAATTCATGGAAAGCCTTAACTCAAAATTTTTCCACGTGGAGGCACTGTGCTCATTTAAAGATCTACTTTTTGGTTTGGCCTTGGAGTAGCGCCGGGAGGACAGTGGAGGCTTCCATTGCTTTGTCTAGACTTAGACAATTTTTGTGCAAAGAGGTATAGTTTGGCGAAACAGACACGTGGTGAGCTCTTGCTCATTCAGGGTCTCTACTTTGGGCACCATCTTGAAGTTGCGCCATGAAGACACGTGGAGGCCTCTACTCACTTTACATTTTGCTTGGACTTTTCAACAGCCAAAGGAGACTGCCTCGAGCATGACACATGGCACTTTCTGTTGAGCTTTAAGTGTTCAAGAAAACCTTACCGAAATAGGACATGTGGCAAGCTCGCGCTCATTTAAGGTATCAAATTTTTGGGACCATCTCAAGGAGTGTCATGATGACACGTGGCAGTTTGAAAAGTCAAAGAGGCAGGAAGTGGACCATCGGAGGAAACTTGGATTTTTTTGCCCCTTAAGGATTAAAATCTCAAAATGGCCCGCAAGCCCAATGAGGGAAATAGTCAATGCTTTACCCTGGTCAACGACAGAGGTGCGGACTCTTAGGGAAATTTGGAAAAATTCCCTTTGGGAGAAAAGAGTCAAAAGTAAAAAAGGAAGCGCGCCCCGCTCGAATCATATTTGGACACATGTCAGGCTCATTTCTGAGGGTGGAGTTATAGGAAAACCTAGAAAATTTTCCCTTTTCCAAAAGAGAGTAAAATGATAGAATTTGAGCGTGGTTCCACTCGAATCACATTTGGACATGTGTCAGGCTCATTTCCCGAGGGTGGAGGTGCGAAGAAAAATGGATTTTTTCTATTTTTCCAAAAAATGTAAAAATTCAAAGGAAGCCCTCGGGTCTATTCTTAAGTTTGAATCTTCCACGTGGATGACCCAAATTCAAAGTAAAGATCAATGGCAACTGAGAGTCTAAATATGATTTTCCCCCCATTTTTCTCTAAAACACATCTGGAAGTGCGAGTCTCCATGATTTCTTGGTATTTTCTACATGCCAAACAAAGAGGGGAGTTAATTTTGATATCTAAGTTTGGTGGGAAGATCTGAAAGACGTCTTTCACCATTAAAATGGTTTGACTTTCATGCTCAATCGGATTTTCTATTTTTCTTCTCCCAAGCACGCAAGGAGCCATATTTGACAGATTATGGGCGGAAGTGGTTGGCAAATTGAAGAAAGAGTGATATACCAAAGGAAGGAGTTGAATGCGGGAGATATTCGATGAGATCTCCCCCTCGAGCACCTGGTGACTTTTTACAGATTTGATTATGAGAATCGCGAAAGAATCATGGTGAGCACTGGTGCATTTAAGGTTTTTGTCTTTTGGGGAGAAAGGGGCTCTGTTGTAAAGGTTATAAATGGCACAAATTTTTTGTGCAAATGGTTGGAAGTTGGAGGTTAGAGTGTTAGAGGTCGAAGAAAATTCCCAAGAGGAAAATTTGACTAAGCCTATCTTTTGAGAATCCATCTAAGAAACTAGGTTATCTCTTTTTGTATTAAGTTTTATTATGTCAAGGTGGTTGCAAGTGTACAACCATTGAAAAGCTCTAAGATTGTTCTATGAAACTTTCCCCTGCTAATAGATTTAATCAAATTCGAGTTTTTTTGTGTTGTCTTGAGAAAAATGTGTTGGTTTTATTTCTGAATGTATGCAAGTAGTTTCTCCTATTTCATTGCAATCTTGTATTAAAATATGACCCAATCACACATGCCTCAATCCTTGTGATAGTTTAGTGGCATCTGTAATTCCATTTCTCAAAAGAGCTTTCATTTGGGATTGGAATAAATGATTTAAAATCACTTTTATTTCATCTATTGACAGAGATTGTCTAGTAAGCCTCTGGTGTACCTTAGGTGTGATTTGGCTTAGATCTTGATGCTTTGTTGGATTTTCTAACTCAAGCCTTCATGATAGAATCTCAAATATTGTGTGAAAGAGTGTTGATCTGGGCCTCCATTGAAGCACATATTCTGGTTAAAGAAACATTCTAGCTATTCTGTGGCATTCTGTTGGTTTAGCCTCCCATTGTGTAAGATTCCTCAAGGATCTGGTGAATCAAGTTCACCCTGCCCCACCTCCCACCAAAAATTCATTCAAAAACAACTAATCCTACCTATACCACCCCTATTTGTCCTAGTGTGCACACAAATGCATAATCTCTGTTACCAAAACATGCAGAAGTAATCAGGGTCTCAAATGTCTTCAGTAACCTTTGCCTTGTTGTGAAAATATCTCCTTGATCTGGAAGTGACAACTCATGAGAGTCAGATCTGGTGTGTTGATCATATTTTCCCAAGGTCTTCTCTATAAAATTTATGCAAAAGAAGGATCTACCAACATTCTTTAATAACAGAGGTTACAAAATAGGTTCTCTTACCTTGGTTGAAAGGCACAACCTAAAATAGTGAGGATAGATCAAATCCTCTTGAGGGTGCTATCCATTTCTCCACATTTGAGTGACAGAGGGCCAGTTAGATCTCATCCCCGGCTACAAAATGACTCATCATGATCTAATTTGTCTCTAAGCTTCTCAAACCAAAGTGATGCTACTTAGACTTTGAGGGTAAGTCTAAAAAGATAAAAAAACACACCACATTCAACACATTATATATGCAGGTTTAGAAAAGGGTACATCCCTATCCACTCAACTAGAGTGTAATCCCTTTGGCATAACGACTTAAGCTATAACAATGGGGGTGGCTCTAGAACCCTAAAGTAGTCCACCACCGAGTAACCTCATGGACGGAGCAGAAGTGATCCACATGCCCACTATACTAGTTTTTACATTGTCGGTTAGAGTCAAAGTTATCCGTATAATGCGACCCCAAGTGAGAACACACGTGAACGCATTCATTTCTCATCGTGTTCAAAGGGGGTAAAGTAAAGCTGAGATAATCCTTGGGAAAACATGGCAAATTGAGCTTGCAATAGATAAACTTGTGACACCTAGTTGAGAAAACTACTTAGGAAGTCATATCTTCTTGGAGCCCACTTTGCTAGTCCAAAACCATCATGTCTTTTCAAACTCTCACAAAGTAACAACTTACTTGAACTCAAACTCTTGTTTTTCGAACAAGGAAAAGAGTCCACTTAAGTTGAAGCTAAGTGTCACTCATCACGAAATCTACAATGTCTTACTTAGCTTAATTTCTTTCTTGCCTTAGACGAGGCGAAACTCGCCCAAGTAACACTTAGTTCATTTCCACCCCATTTTGATCTATACCTTTGCATTCTTGTTGCCCATTTGGGAAAAAGGAAGGCATCTCTCACGAGTGTTATCATAGATTGTGTTCACCATTTTTTTCCATTTACGCTCGTCCATGTTTACAATTGAGTTTTTATACGTCTAAAGTGTGTGGGTACATTCTTAAATCTTTGATAGACAATTGATCTTGATATTAAAGATCATCTCCATAGATAGGTTTGGTTTCATTATTGTTTCCCTTTGAGTTTTTATTTGATGTAGCCTAGAATTTACCAGATAACACCCTAGACGCTGCTGACACATCACTCAGCCTAGACTGAGCACTCACCCGAAGCATGCAAAGGTACCAGGTCCCTCTTTAGGGTTCTTTGTAGTAGGATGTTAGCATGATGAAGGAAGAAACATATAGATCCATAACTAATCCATCATTCTACAATGTATGCCATATTTAGATCTATGAAAGAACAAGCTTAAACAATAATCATGATTGAATCAAGAACATGCACTACTCAATTACACACAGGAATGACACTTAGATTCAGCCAATAACTTCCATCTATTAATAAACATAGAAGCTCCTTACAATAATGGCATTCTATACTGATGCGTGCATGGATTTGATACAGTAATCCAGTCATATGCACATATATCTTTATGCTTACCTCTTATGCTATGCATATACCTATATATCTCTCCTCTCTGTCTCTCGTAATTCACTACATATATATAGGGTGGGGACTTGCCCTTCACTGCTTATCTATTTCAAAAATAGGTTGCATGTTATTAATATCCACGGGCTATTTACAGGCATAATCACACATGAAAGTGTGCTATCTATAGACCTCTTACAGTTAACTGAAGTGAAAATCCTATTCTTAGCTTGTCTCCATGCAAAACGCTTCGATCCGATCCTCCAAAGATAGACAATGCATGGTGTGCACGTCTCTGCATTGTTGGTGTGTTCCGCATGCCATCTTCTAAAAATAGGTCTTCATGCTCAAAATTGGCTAAGTATTGAATGCTGAACTTGCCCTCTATGCACGGGTTCTTCTAGTCCGTTCGTGCCCTTAAACTTGGCCTGTTTACTCATGTGGAATTTTTGTGTGAGTTCATTCAAGTGTTCTCTAATCAACATTAGCCCACACTAATCTCATTGTTGCCCCGACAATGGTTATCTCCAAAAATGAAGTAAAGAATAGAAGAATGGAAAGAATAAGAAAGAAATAATGTAGATGAATAAAGAAATTTTATGAGGCAGCCTCCTCTGTATCATTTTGAAGGATCAACTCTGGATACTCCTCCTTTATTCTGGCCTCTAAGGCCTGCCATTCAGTAAGCGTTGTTCTAATTTTTCTGGAATGTCCACAAAGAATGGACTCCAATTCATCCCTTGCAATTTCCCCTTTTTCATTTTGTAGAACCAACACAATGCTAAAAATTGAAGTCATTCTTCCTTCTAGATCCATCTTCTGAGAAATGAGCTTCCCAAGCTCTTCCAACTGAGTCTTGTGTAACTCTTGTGCTGCTGTCAGGGCCTCATGCTTTTGCTTAACCATTGAAAATCTTTCTGCGGCCCAATGTTTCGTCCTTCATTGCTCTCTGGACCTCATTGTTTTCTTCCAGGGTCTTTATGTTGATAAACACCTCTGGAGTTGTGCGGATGTTCAACACCTCTGAGTTGTGCGGATGTTCAAAGCTTGGTTTACTTTCTTCAATTCTTCTTATAGCGTTGCAGACCCTTCATAGGATGTAATCTTTCACATCACTAAAGATTTCTCTCATTTTTCCTCTTGTTCTGGATTCCTTGGCGCTGACATGTGCAGAGGTTCATCTTCAAGTACCAGGTCCACCAAATTTCCTACATAATGTATCACTGAGGGAAACGTCTGTGGTACCTTGGTCTCTAAGTGTGGCCTAGCTCTTATGACATTATCTCCAATCTCCTCTGTGATGCTTGATAAATACTTCGTTCTTCTTTTGCGCTAAGTCCCTCTCTTGCATTATGCATGCTATCTCTGCATCCTTTGTCTTTAGCTCCTCACGCAATGCTCTTATCGTTGCAGATTTGTCCATGTTTCTTCTCGCAACTTCAGTAGAAACCTTCACCAATGCATTGTTGACCTGCTCATCTGACATGACAGTAGGCTTTACCGTCATATGTCTAGCTTGGGGTGCCTTCTTCAGCCATCTCGACACGCATGACTCTTTACATACATCAAAGTTAGGCTCATCCATGTGGGTATGCATTGACCATGAGAGTTTATTTCTAGTGCGAATGGTTACCATATCCCCATCCATTAATTCCCAGCCAAATAAATCCTTTTGTTCTATAGTGCTTTGGAAACGTGCGTGGATGATTTTCTAGTGTCCTTTGCATAGCCCATGATTGGTGCACTGTGTTCCCCACTCATCCTCTTTGATCTAGGACCCTTGGGAATTATAGCTTCAAGGTTAGGATCCTGTCTCGTTACACCTTAAACAATCGCATGCGCGGATCCAGAGGTTTCCTTCTCTCTTTCTTCTTCATCCTTCATCTCTTCATCTTTTTGCTCTTCCTCGTTTTGTGGCTCGTCTTCTTGCTCAAGCAGGTAGGAGATGCACGCTCGCTCTCCCCTGATTCCTCCACTTCTTCATCTAACTTCAACTTTCTTCTCCTCTTTGGCTTAGTGGTCTCCTTGTGTGGAGAGAGACGAGGTGATTTCCTTACCATTTGTGGGGTTCCACTTTGAGTCCTTGTGCATCTGAATACTTTCTTAAATCTGTGCTCCCCTACTCAACCTCCATATCTTCCTCTTCATCCTGTCCTTGAGGTGGAGTGGTTGTGCGCTATGACTCTTCTCTATCATATGGTTGCTTTCTTCTGCACTCCAAGCCTCCACTATCTTCACGCTCCTCTTCTTCATCCTCTACTTCAATAGTTTCTATGGGCCTTTGCGCTGGTATGTTTTCCATTGTGTGCTTACCCTTCGGTGGCCCTGGAGTGCGAATTCATTCTCCACATACTTATTGTTCTCCATCTTGGGCTTCAGCTGAAGATACACTAATGCTGCCCCTATATCTGCTATAACTAAAATTATTGGCTTGATATTCAATACCTCCGAAATGAGCCTCTCAACATAGGCACTCCTTCCTAGATACACATACTTCTTCCTCAATGTGTGGTAGTCATAGTCTACCTTATCTGCATTGAATACCATTTAGCACATGTCTGTGAATCTGTGAATAGATGCTTGGAAATACCTTGCAATGAATGCGTAAGGCAATTTACACCAAGGGCTCTAGACTCCATCTCTCATTGGGAAGTGTACGATGTAGAAATGTTGATATACAACAAACTAGACTTGTTTCCCCACTACTGATGGTAGGTCCTTCGGATGCACCACTCTTCTCCAAATGCCATGCGAAGCCTGTTGTACCATTTCTCCGCCTTTGTTTGGTGTCATCTGTCATGGACCCTTTACATAAGTACTTGCTGAACCTTTCAGCTGGCGACTTATTCTCCATTGGGTATTCCCATACCTTTTCTTTCGGCCCATCTGGTAATCCAATTTCTAAGAATACCAGTGATAATAGAATAGCCCCAAAGTTGATCTTCCCTCCTGTGTGCACTTCCTCAACTATTTTCTCTACAATGTATCCTACAATATCAGAGGCTGCTCCTTCTAACATCTTGCACGCAACGTGTAACCAAATAGTATTTACCTGTGGCCACCGCTCTTGGTCGTTCAACTTTGTAAAAGGTGTGTTCTGCTTGCATAACCAGACAGTTCTTCAACTTGTCTATATCCATACCGCACAAACCCTTCAGGTACCCCAACTCTTGTCTGGTCTTTAAGATCACAACTTTATCTATGAGATCATTCTTTATATCCTCTCATGTGGCCTTCAAACCTGTCACCATTGAGATAAGCGCAAATGTTATTCTAACTATGTGTCCTACAAAGTAGAAGAAGTCCTCATGCACTCTGCTCATGAGCCACTGGTACAAGGGCTCATACTTCCCGAAATATGGAAGCTCATATAATTGGTAGACCCTAATTATCTTCATAAGCTTCTCGCCTACATCATCATAAACCGGCATGTCATCTACCATACATTTTTTTTTCCTCATAGTAAGAAAGGAATCTAGCTCCTTATTGTTCTCTGAGGTCCTATGATTGTATTCACTTACTTTTCTCTTTCTGATGGTTGAATCTCATTCCTGACCGATGATGAATCCTTATAGATATTGCATTTCTGAAAAGTCACTTTCGGTGCCATCTCTTCCTCCTTAGCGACCACCTTCTTCTTTCCTTTTTCTCCTACTACAGCTACCTTCTTGGGTGTCATTTTTACCTTGCAATTATCTCCTCTTTAACTTTACAATTTGTGAATCAAACCCTAGCTCGATTTAATCATGCCCTAGGTGGAAACTTTGTGCCCTAACTCCTCTCTGTCACCTTGCTTCACTCAAACCCTTCACCACCGAGGATGCAAGCTTCTTTTGCATAGATCTATTTGTCACACTTGGTTTCACACCCTTTGCACCTTAACCCAATCACTCGGCTCTTCGCACTTAGCTCTTTCCTCAAATACTCTTAGTCAACGGTAAAAATGAATTCACATCCCATCCTTATATAGTTTTTCAAAATTTTGATGCATTTATTTCTCCTTCACCTACCAAATATCCTCTCATTCATTGACCAAATTCATTCATTCCGCACAATACATCTTCACGCCCCAGTTATAACCTTCTAGCATGCCTTCCTACCCTCTAGTCACATACTTCTCTTTAGCGCGCTCCCAAGTACCTCATCATTGTACCTTTCCCTGGTAGTTATCATGGCCTCTGCTTACCTCACGTTATACTGTCCTTTCATTCATCTCCATCCTTGGTCACTTTTGAGAAACAATATTCTTTTGACTTAAAGCACACCCGTAGCATCTTATTCTTTTCACCTTTCAATTCCCACAGCTTATACTTGGATATCTACAACCACCCCACACTAAAATTATGTGCAGTCCTCTGCGCATAAAAATTATTCACATAGTAATTAGCTTCATGCGTGCAAGTGCGCTTTTTACACAAGAACAAAAAATAATTTGACAAAGCATAACGACAATGAAGGAAATACATAATTGAAAACCTAATCTAAATGGCAATACTACCTTATTACAAACACCAATAAGGCTTATTTATAGTAGGGCTTTATCCTACTCCCGTTAAAATAACCAAGTATCCGTGTTCCATCAAGTGCTTCTAATTGGAAAGCACCTGATTCAAGTAGGTATGTGATGATATATGGCCCCAACAAATGTACTTTGAGCTTGTCTGGATGGTGCAAGAACTTAGAGTCATAAAGAAGTACCGTTTGTCCAACCACCAACTTCTTCTCCTTTATATTTCTATCATGTCATGCTTTCTGCGTGGCCTTTTCCTTCTTTTGAATCCATCATGCTATGGATCATCACTCATCTAGTTGAATCGTCTTCTCAATACGCTCTTCTAAAGCCTACTCATCATCTAGACCTCCAAACAAGTGCGTAATGTGCAAAGAGGGTAACATAAATTCTATAGGGATAAAAAATTCTATGCCAAACACCAACTGAAATGGTGTGGCTTTATTCAATCTCTTGTATGTTGTTCTATATGCCTAAAGAGCAACGAACACTTTATCATCACAATCCTTCCTTCCAACATCACAAATTTTTATCAATGTCTAGTTCAAAATCTTGTTGAAAGCCTTAATAGTTCCATTTTCCCGAGGATGATAAGGTGTAGTTTTATGGCGTGCAACCATAAACTCATCTAATAGGATCCTAATTGTCTCATTCAAAAGTGTGTACCCCTATCACTTGTAAAACTTAAACGATATCCATATCTTGTATGAACATTATCCCATAGAAACCTAGCTATTTTAGCTTTGTTGTACAATCCTTTGTAAGTGCTACTTCTACCCACCGTGTGAGATAATATGTGCAAGTAATGATATAGCGTGATCCAGTCTTGCGCACACCGCAAAATAGGTCCTACAAAACCAATGGCCCATTTCTCAAATGGGTTTGCACTGATAATAGGTCTCAGTGGCATTTCATCTCTTTGTCCTGGTTTTCCTGTGCACTGACAATGATCACATGCCTTACAATATTCTTTACAATCTTTATACAATGTCTCCCACCATAATCCAACAAGTAGGATATTTCGGGCATTTGCATCACCGACATAATGGCCTCCTGCAATACCACCATGGGATTCTTCCATAATATCCTTGCACTCATGCTCTTATACACAACGTGTAATACTTCATCTCTACCTAACTTGTAGAGGTCATCACTGATTAACATAAACGGTGCCGCACATATAGCAAGCTGTTTCTTTTCAAATGCCTTCATTCCTTCTGGTGCCACACCAGTTTGTAGAAATATTGCAATGTCTTCTAACTCTGATGGCGCGTGTTGTAACCTATATAACTGTGCATCTGGCATGGTTTCTTCAATTTTATGTGATTCCTCTCCTGAGTTAATTATAGATAAGTGGTATGGTCTAGATTTACTTTTGCCTGCCCTCACCACAACTATGAAATCAAACTCTTGAAATAGGAGTACCCATCTAGCATATGTGCCCTTGTAAGATGGGTTTTTTCACCAAATACTTCAATTCCATGTGATCTATATAAAACAAAAATGGGGTTGCTAACAAGTACTATCAAAACTTGTGCAATGCATAGATCATTGACAAAGCTTCACGCTATGTAGTTATATAATTCTGTTCAACAGGCATCAACTTCCCACTAGCAAAGCAACTAGGATGATTGACAATACCTTCTCCAGGTTGAGCTAATATTGTACTAATTACCATTCCAGAGGCATCCACGTGTACATGAAATGGTTTTTCCATGAAGGAAAACACAAGATAGACATGGTAGTAAGTTTCTCTTTCAAAGTTTCAAACGCGTGCTACTGTGATTCTCCCCAATAGAATGTACCTTTTACTTTCAATAACTCCTCCAGAGGTGCGACAATTTTTGCATATCCCTTGATGAATTTTCTATAATATCCTGTGTGACCTAAAAATCCACACACCTCGCTCTGACTGGTAGGTGCTTCCAACCCTAAAATGACTGCAACCTTAGTTGGATCAACAAACAATCCTTCCTTGCAGATTATGTGTCCCAACAGTATTCCAAAAGGTGTAGCAAATATGCACTTCTTGATGTTCAAAGAGATACTCAATTTTCTGCACTATTTAAACATTAAGCACAAATTGTCACAGTGATCCTTAACAAGCCCATATACTGTCCAATCATCGAGGTAGACCTGTAAGAAGTTGTGAATAAAATCTTTGAATGCCTGAACAACTATGCGCGAGAATATAACAGGTACATTTTTCAATCCAAAAGGCATCATAGTATAGGCAAAGCTGCCCCATTTAGTAGTAAAAGTTATCTTTTCTTGATCCTCCTGAGAAATCCTAACCTGATGATACCTAAAAAATCCATTTGTGAAGGAATATATTTCGCGCCATGCTACTCCTTCCAGTATTTCCTCAGTGAATGGTGTAGGAAAGGGATCTGTGACACATGTTGTATTTAGCTCCCTGTAATCAACACAAATTCTGATTCGTCCATCCTTCTTGATACTGATTACCATTGGACTAACCCATTCTGACTCATCAAGGGGCTTGATAATTCCATATTTTAACATGTTATCAATCTCTTCTTTTACCTTTTCACGTAAATTAGGATTCATTTTGTAAGGTCTCTTTCTCACTAGATGCGTACCTTCCTTAAGTTTTATCTTCATTTCCCCAAGTGATTCATGCATGCCTTTAAGTTCATGATACCCTCGAGGGAATAAGTCCTGATAATCCTTGAGTAACTCAATGATCTTTTCCACTTCCGATTCTAACCAATAGTCTCCAATTATGACCTCCTTAGGCTCAACCTCTAATCCTATATTGACCTTCTTTGTCTTCATTGGTTCATGGTATGTGCGCGTATCCTTATCTGCACTATCCAAGACCTCGCACCCCCTATGAATGGTCAATATCCAGGTTTTCAACTTCCTCATCATCCATGATGTACACCATCTTTCCTTTTTCTTTCTCAAGGAAAGCATGTTCAAGTAATATGGAGTCTTCTCCTTCTTCTTCAAAATGCATGCCTGATTTTGTCTCGCCAAATAATTCCTGTATGAGTTCCTCCGCCTTTGCACTATCTCCCATGGTTAATCGATTGACAAATTTTAATACGTTTTCTATTTGAGGTTGGGAAGAAAAGTAGTCAAAGGTCTGGATCATTCATACAGTCAAATTTTGCCAGTTTCTAGTCTCTCGATGTAGTTCTACGTATACATACCAAGCGCGTGTGCACCCTTGTAGAGTGGAATACAATTTATGCACCTAGAGTGAAGGTGGTAATGCTTCCTGTCTTCATTGTCTAGAATCTCTTACACTCGCTGAATATGGTACTTGAACAAAGGGTTGATCACCATTATAAGTGTAAATTTGCGTAGGTGCATTGCTTCTTACAAACCCGGTAGATAAGGTGATTCTGATCTCCTTCCACTCGAAAGATTATCTCTATGAACTACCCACCAAGCACTACTGTCCTGCACAAGACATATGCTAACATGTCTCTTATCTTAATTTGATCTTTCCACTGTGCTTCCACTGATTGTAAAAATACATGAATATCTTCTGCTCCTATATACCAAGGCATTATGCTACCTATCCGTCAAAATGCAGACAAAGTCCATTCGTTTCTCGTAATCGCACTTTTTACCTCATGTCCTACTAGTTCATATGTACCATGAGCCCAATTATCACAAGAAATACTCATAGTATCACTAATAGAGTGAGAATCCTCCCACTGTAGGATGCCTTCCTTTGATGGCTCATTGACCTCTGGGTCCTGAATAACGCGTACATAGATTTTGTTTAAGTCCTCCTCACTTAGAGGCTCAACATACATTGTAGACTTCCCATCTGTTAAAGGTATCATAACCCTTTCCTCTTTATTCTCAAAGCTTATATACCCCTTATTGAATCTCAAATCAACATTATTTGCATAACACCAAGGGCTTCCAAGCAAGGCTAGGAAACTGTCTCGCTTCGCAAGTGCTAATACCTCAAAATCCCTAGTGAAATTTTCCCCATGTATAGTTATGGATGCATCCTTCAAAACTCCTATGGGAGTGGCCTTAGTCTTATTTGCCATAAACAACACATTAGATGATGGTTGTAATGGAGGTCTCCCTATTTCTACCCATGCATCTAAAGTAAACACATTTACTTCCATACCAGTATCAATCAATATGTTGCTCAAACAGCCATCCATCCACAACATTTAGAGTAATTTCCTTGTCATATTCAATGATATCGGGGGAATATTTGCATGCAGGATCTGTCGTCCTAGTCTTGGTCTTAATACTTACGCGTGGAGTGTTTCCTTTAACCAACTTCCTAATGGTGGAATGATGTTCTCCTGGCACAAAATTTTACAAACTTCTCTCGATCATTGATATCGGTTTGGACTATCTATGATGTTTTCTTCGATCCTTTAAGTACTCTATCTCACCCTAAAGATTCCTTAGCACTTCCATGGTATCCTGGTAAACTTCCTTCTGATGAGTAGGATCTGGGTACCTTGAATACAAAACCTCCTCCTTGGTAATCGTATGCTTCTAGTGCAATGCCTCTCTTGTGCGTGCTAGTTTAGCTCGTGTAGTAATCTTCACTGCCAATGCCTCGTGTCCCGGTGCTATCTTGGGCATCCAATGATCTTCGACCGCGCGTTGGATTCTAACCATCCTGCACCTTTTTTTTTCTTGCTCATGTTGCTTACTCGGATGCTCATATAATTATGGGCACTCTTCATAGCCGTGGTTCTTTCGTAAAAAGAACATGCAATATTTCAAGGGCATTCACGCATATAGTGGTTAGGAGATCCGAATGTATAACATGTTCCACGAGGGAACTCACCTCTTCCTCCACCATGATATCCACATCCCCTTCCACAACCTCCTTCAAAACAACCCTCATTCCCCGTCATAGCGGCTTGATTATGATCCCAATCCTGGTGCTCATTCTTACCTTTAGAATTATCTATTACACTTGTCTATTGTACCCCAATGTCTATAACATCATGGATCTGACCAATCAATCGAAAATCCTTAGTATCATGGGTCGTGGACATACAAATCTTACAAAATTAGGATACATTCTTCCTTATCGTGCACTTGTAACAAAGGACAATGGCTAGCATCATGATTCAAATGAAAAATTTCATAGTCTAACAACAATGAACATATAGATCTCGCGAGGGCAACTATCCTTGGTGTGACCTTCCACTTCACAATTTGTACACCGATCCTTAAGCACGTTTCATGAGCTGAATTTGTCGATAAATTTTCTAGTTGTTTTTCCATGGCTGTAATCTATGCCTCTAAGAATGGACTAACACCAGTGTCAATGCTCCCAACTACCTCAGCACATAGGGCTGCCTCCAATGCTTCGCGTGGATCAGTGTATGTCTTATGCGACAACGCCCTTCTAAATGGTGTAATCAATCCTCCAACAAACCATTGTGCATGTTGGCTAGCATGAATATCATAAGACAACTTAGATAGAAGTGTCTTAAAACGGGCATCATACTCACATACACTCTCAGTAGTGCCTTGTTTGATATCTTTGAGCACACTAATACTATTCCGCTCAAACTCAAACTCGGGAGATACAACTCTTTTAAGAAAGCATCCTTCAATGTTGCATAATCCATGCAAGTTTGATCAAGGTCAAACTTCCTATACCAGTTGTGTGCTTGTCCCTATAAGGTAGTAGCGAATTGACTTGCCTTACGCTCAGAAGTTGTGATCCCTTTTACACGCCATAATATTTCACACATGTGCACATGCTCAACAACATCCTCTATGCCTCTATACTCCGAAAGACGAAGAGACATCTCCATATAAATATTTTGTGGTTGTTGTGGGCCTTGACCACTTGATCCAGAACCTCCTGTGTTTCCTCTACCTCTAGAACCACCAGATCCACCAGAACTAGAACCACCTATACCTCCTGATCCTCCACTTGTAGCTGGAATATGACCTGTAGATTTACTCCCCTGTACTCCGACAATAGTACTATACTGAACCCCTATAGTATGTGAGGTAGTTCCACTTCCAGAGGTGAATCCAACATTCTACGTGCTCACGTTCTGTGCAGATGATGTGCCTAAAAATGTTCCTCTAAATAACATTGAAGTCGTCTATCCTGCCATTGATATAATTACTCCCGACTTACTCCTAATCTCCTAATTGCCAAGTTATCTTGCTAGTTAATTGTCGTATTTAGATATCTTTGGAAACAAGGCACAAGGGATAGGTCACTAGGTGGATTAAGATGCGCACCCATGGCCCATGTAGTCTTTGCTGGCACACTTCTATGTGAAGCCAAGGGGGATCTCTGTCATGCTTTCTAATATGGGGGAGTTCCTGATGCTCTGGCTCCACATCTTCTACATGAGCTTCAAATCCTTCACGAGCCATCTCTCTCCTCAACGCCATACTTTTTACAATGGTACGCTACTTCTCTATCTCCCTCTCACACACCTCATTATACTTGAGTTGCCTTTCCTCTCTCTACCTTTTTCCGGTAGGTCTCGCCATATTTCACCCAACCTGTTCTTTCCCACATGCATGCTGAAGTTTAGTTAGCCATCAATTTACTCTTTGGGTTCAAAGTTACCATTAAGATCTTGATCGCCAGTGGAATACCTTGCAGATATGCTCCTCTAGGATATCACAAAAATTGGAATTCAACTACCTCCAGGAAAGAATACATTGAAATTGAATATTCCATAATATAATTATTTAGAACACCATGAAACCATATATCCACAAAGACGAGTCCAAATCAGATCAACATCATAAAGGGCTTGAAATTCTTCCTGTGTCTAGACAAGTGTGCGATACCTCCAATTTCACTTAGATGCATAAGCAATCATCCACTCATATAATTCTACTAGAAATATGGTGAAAAATCTCTCATATAAGCTTTCATACAGATTATGTTCTACTCAAGTGCGTGTCCTAAACTCGGATCCACTTTTGAACCGTCAGTGCATATTCTTCCTCCAGTCGTGTATAAAGTCCTCAATACTTACTAGAGTTAACTGTACGTCTTCATTGCGAACCATCCTAAAAACAACTGAAAAAGAGGTCCCGAAATGGAACCAATGATGCCTAGAATTTACCGGATGACACCCTAGAAACGTTGGCACATCACTCAGCCTAGGCTGAGCACTCACCCGAAGTGCGCAAAGGTACCAGGTCCCTCTTTAGGGTTGTTGTAGCAGGATGTTAGCATGATGAAGGAAGAAACATATAGATCCATAACTAATCCATCATTCTACGATGTATGCCATATTCAGATCTATGAAAAAACAAGCTTAAACACTAATCATGATTGAATCAAGAACATGCACTACTCCATTATACATAGGAATGACAACTAGATTCTACCAATAACTTCCATCTATTAATAAACACAGAAGCTCCTTACAATAATGGCATTCTATACCGATGCGCACATGGATATGATACAATAATCTAGTCATATGCACATATCTCTTTATGCTTACCTCTTACACTCTGCATATACCTATATATCTCTCTTCTCTCTCTCTCAGGTAATTCACTACATATATATAGGGTGGGGACTTTCCCTTCACCGCTTATCTATTCCAAAAATAGGTCGCATGCTATTAATAGCCACACGTCGTTTATAGGCATAGCCACACATGCAAGTGTGCTATCTAGACCTCTTACGCTTAATCAAGTGATAATCCTATTCTTATCTCATCTCCATGCAAAACGCTTTCGATCTGATCCTCCAAAGATAGACAATGCGTGGCACGCACGTCTCTACATCGTTGGTGTGTTCCACATGCCATCTTCTAAAAATAGGTCTTCATGCTCAAAATCGCTAAGTCTTGAATGCTTTGAACTTGCCCTCCACGCGAGTTCTTCTTGTCCATTCACGCCCTTAAACCTGGCCTTGTTTTCCCGTGCGGACTTCTTGTGTGAGTTTTGTCAAGTGTTCTTTGATCAACATTATTCTACCTCGCATTCTAGCCATATAATTACAACACTTAAAACTTGTTTTCATTTATGAGAACTTGGTATAAGTTTCTATATTGTATCGTTACACTGCTTGCACAATCAATAACTTCTTGCTATACTTGCATTTAGTTTTGATCCAAACAACGTTAAGAATTTTGAGAGTTTTGATTTTGCATTGTTTATATCAAGAATAGCTTCATCTTGATACTAACACCTCACTTATTTATGAGCTTCGCTAACGTGTCAAGGTAGTGTTGTTACGCTATTCACATTTGCAACTTCCATTGTCAAAAACTTAGATTTTGTTCACATCTAAACTGGTCGTAGTATATCTTGTGGAGAGATCACGTCAATACAACTTTAGTACTTAGGTCTTGTTTATTATTTAAACTTGACCTAGGTGGTGATAGGGTATTGTCACTATCTATTTTTGCACCTATCTTTGGAACTATAACTTAGGGTATAGTGTTCTATAAATGATTTGAGTGATTTGACTGATTTTCTAGTGGGTTTGCGTAATTGTTCCTAGTATACATTGCATATTCTTATACTTAGGATACTTTGAGATAGGAGACTCTAAAAAACTCATACCATGTACACCTAGGTTCATTACAACTTGGATACACTTAAACAAAACCTAGTGCCACATAGACTAGTGATGCCAAAAATCACGAAGATGGTGTCTAAACGAGATGGAAAAGACTCAAAGGTAAATCCTTTTCAAAATTCCCATTCGGTGGTAATAACTTAGCACCTCTCTTTTCACAAGTAAAAGACACTTGAACCATTAGTTGACCATAGTGGAGAAGATTCTGATTCATCTAAAGACCAACACAAACTAGATCTAGCTCACTTTGATGATCTCCTGTATTATAATAAAGACCAAGTACTCACAAGAGTCCTCGAATTAGGAGCTAAACTACCACAAGAACATGAAGAAAAAATTAAAACCATCAACCACGAAATGAAAGATCCACCACGACCTTCCCTCATTGACATGGACAATCCTTTCGACGCAGGGTATGCTACCACTTTGGGTGCGCGTAATAAAACGTTGAGAGTGAATCACTAAAACCAACAGATGGTTTGAGGAGACCTTACTTTAAGGCTTTACGTAAAGTCAACATTGAACATGGTCCCAAAAATTCACCTCCTCCTAGGTGAAGATGATCCCTTAATTGAAGAGGAGATTATTCAACGACAAATATTAAAGCTTAGTAAAAACTAGCAACCCTAGGTTCCTCAAGTAAGAATACTCATAAAGATAGGCTCAAGGCTAAATCATGTGAATTTCACATTGACCCATATGATGATGCAACATTCAAAGTTGCTAAAGTGAATAGACCACTATCCCCCACAAGAGAACAACTCATCCAACAAGAGTTGCAATCAATGAAAAACACACTTACCACTCTACAAGAGAGTAATGTAGGACACAACAAAAATATCTATACAAGGAGCTATGTCCTTATCCCTTTGATAAAGACATGTTACGAAAACCATTACCAAACACTTTGACATACCTAAATTTGAAAAATACAAAAGCAAAGGTGATCCTCATGATCATGTCAAAGACTTCTACATGGCTTTCTAGGAAGTCACTTACAATGATAAATTTTTGATACGTCTATTTCCTCGTAGCCTAGGAGCACAAACATTGGAATGGTTTTTTAGTATACCTAAGGTGTCAATCTTGCCATGGCACGCACTAGCTGAAAAGTTCACGTGAGATTTCTCTTTCAATATGGAGAATGACATTACCATGAGCGACCTTTGCAACGCTAAAAAAACCCAATGAAACCTATGCGGGCTTCTTACAATGATGGCATGGATTGGCAAGTTGTTTCCCTTGTGCCCTTCCAGAAAAACAAATTGTAAGTATATTCGTCCCCAACTTGAACCCAAAATAGCCTTCCATTTACGGATGCATTTGCGAACTAACTTCAAGAAGTGATAGAGAAAGGCAGTCAGATTGAAAAGGCTCTCATTGTAAAGGGTACAATCAAACCTATTTCAAGGACAAACACAAGCTAAAACCTGTGGAAATTTTTATTTATTTAATAAGAACAGACATGTCATTGGTGACGGAATTACACACTCCAAGAGAGTCTAGGTTATACAAAGTGGTCTAGTTTTAAAGCTCTCACAAGGACCTCACCCAAAGGCACCTACGAAATGTACATTTACACCTCTAATTGAATCATTTTCCACTATACTTAAACAATTAGATGTTGTAAACATGGTGCAATATCCAAACGTGGTAGTACCATATCCGGATGATGTACCTAAGCCAAGTTTGTTTAAGGAGCATGAATACTATGATTTTCATCGTGTCAAAGGACACAAGACTGATAGATGCTTAAGGTTGCGACATTTTATACAAGACCTCATCGAAGAAGGTAAGATTGTAGTAGATTCACCATTGGACTCACGATGGACTTAACGAACAAATGAGTGTATTCATAGAACCCTTTTAGAAGTGTAGACACCTATAATTATGCCCGAGCAATTTAAATAGTTAAATTATGCTAATTATCTCCTTTCCCACAAATTGACGACATATTGTCAATAACATTGATCTTCTCTTCCATTGTCGTTAATTGATTACATTACACTAATTAATTAAGTCGCCTATCCAACACATACCCTAATTAACATCATCTAAACCCCCTTATCCATAACTAACTCTACATCTCCATTAGTCCCACATTCATGATCATGTGTTGAATCCTTTATCCTTTGGGCTATATAAACAACCCTCCCTCTACTTCTACACCAACACCTAAATCTCTCAAGAGACAAAAGAAAGCACATAGTTTCATACTAATATCCTTTTGTCATACTTGAGCCCTCCATCCTCCATTCTTGAAGAGCTAAGCCTCACACCCAAGCATCCATTGAAGGATCAAAGTAAGCAAATATAATTTGATTACCATTGGACTACTTAGGTTCATTTTAATCCAGCAGAGTGGTGCATGCAATGTTTTAGTGGCACATATACCATTTTCGTGGCGCACACGCTTTTCTGGTACCGCATGGATTCTCGTCCAAATTTCCACCTGTTTTTATTGGTGGTGGCGCATACGCTCTTTTTGTGGTGCACATGCCTCTCTAGTGGCGCGCAGTGCATGGTAAGATAGAAACACACAGAGTGGCACACATGTCTTTTTGGTGGCGCACACGCATAAAAGGGGGCGCAGGTATATCTGTTTAATCCGGTTTTTTTTGTTACAACTTTTTAGTGCTCCTTGTTTTGATCATAACTTTTGACTCGTTAACCCATTTTTGAAGTTTGAATAAGCATTGGAAATATAACGAAGTGTACTTTACGAAGGAAATTCTAAAAGTTAGATGCCTTTGATATACTATCTTCTATCACAAAACTCCCAAAATGCCCCGGAGACCTCCAAAAATGCAAATTACTAAAAACTGTTAAAAAAGTGCAAAAATTGGATTTCTAGAATTTTTGATTTTCTTGGTTTTCTAACTCTTGCAGGGTTCTAAAAATGGTTTACAAGTTTCCTTTGCATTAGGTTTCTTTATACTAAATTAATTAAAAACATTTGCATCTTTATTTGTGAAGGTGTGAAATCGCGTATGCTCTTCCCTCGCGCCTTTCTAGGTGATCTTGGGAATCAGAAACATTTCACCACTTTCTTCATACTTGCAAAACGGTTTAATTAGCTTTCAAATTTGGTTAAAAGGAACTTATCTTCACATTGTACCTAGGAATTTTCCATTTATTACCAATTTGAGTGAGATATCTTGTTGCGTATGCTCTTTCCTTGCGTCTTAGGACGATCTGGGAAATAAAAACAACATCTTATCTCCTTTATATGACGTTTTGGAAAATTACTAACCTTGGTATGTAGGACCAAAATCGCTTGTCAAAGAAAGGGGACATCAAAACAAAACACAAAACCCTCTAATACACGTGTTTCTTGTAGGTTGCCAAATGGTGTTCGAGAAAACCACACCTAATTAAAAAGATAAAAAGAACAACAAATTCAAAACACTTTGTATTGTAGGTTTCAGAAAAGGGTACGTCCCTCTCCACTCAATTGGAACATAACCCCTTTGGCATAACGCCTTAAGCTACAACAATGGGGGTGGTTCCAGGAACCCCAAAGTAGTCCACGCAAGAGGGAACCTTGTGGACAAAACGGGAAGTGCTCTGCACTACCTATCTGACTAGTGATTTATTTGTGAGATAGCATTACAAGTTATCCCTACACGACCCTTTTAAGTACACGATGGATGCATTTATGCCCATTGTGCTTGAAGGGGGAAAAGTCAAGATAATCTAAAGATAGTCGGGACTATTTGGGTAAATCGTCCCGCTCGTGGATTATCTTTGTAGCACCTAGGACGAGGGAACCACCTAAGAAGATATTCTTTGGCCAGGAGCCCACTTTGACCATTCTAAAACAGTGTTGAGTTGTGAACCATCTTTTTATTGTGAAACGTGTGACGCGTTACTTTCGCTTAGTTTTTACTTGCCTTAGGGCGAGGCAAAACTCTTCCGAAGTGAAGCCAACATTTTTCATCCCATTTTTGATTTGCTTCCTTCACATTCTTTTGAAACTTTGTTGATCAAAAGAAGGGTGACTACCTCTGTGTTACCAATCGATTTTTTCTACCACTTTTTTGTCTGTTTACGCCCATCCATGTTCTTGCGGGGGTAAGTTAAACGTTTAAAGTGTGTAGAGTTGTATTTATATCATTGGTAGCCTTTATGATCTTGATACCCATGTTAAGATCATCATCATATTTTAGATTAATTCATCATTTGATCTCCCTTTGATGTGTTACCTTGTTTGCATTGTCTCAACACAATTAAGATACTTATGTCGTGTTTTTTCGTAAATGTGATCTAAGTATCTACATTGTGGCATTACGCTGCACACATTTTAACACATCCTCAGTATAACTTGACTTGGTTTGGCTTCAAACATTGTCCAAAATCCTGAAGAGTGTCGCTTACTTTGTTTGCATCGTTTCGATACTACTTTGACACCAATATCTCACCGCTTTGTAAAGCTTGATTAACATGTCAAATTGGTGTGGTTACGTGGCTTACATTTGTAATCCTCACCCTTTAACATTTAGGTCTTGTTGGTTATTGAACTTTTGTGATATCCTTTGATTAGAGTCGTATTTACCCTCTCCGTTAATATTTACTCCTTGTTCATTTCGAGATTGACGTAAATATTGACATTATGTTGATCACCTTTGCATCAAAATTTGCACACGCATTTTCATATGGTGCATTTCCTTGTTGATTGGATTTGTCTTTCACACTTCCATGATTGTTCCTTGTGATATTGCGTCGTCATGATGTCTATTTTCTAGTAAACCTTCTTCGAAAAATCACACATGCATCCCCATACTTACACAATGTCTAGTGGTTGTCCTTATGCTACCAAAATCAACATGTCACTTCCTTCCCTTTGAAGGAGTTCCATCACACTATCTAAATCTAGACATTTGTGCTTAAAACAATGCCAAAATGACTAACTATCTCAGCCCCCATACTTACAAAAATATGGAACCTAGGTTTAGCAATTCAAATCAAAAGATTCCCATTACAACTAAACCTCGTTTGGTTCTTCGTGCTAGAGAGCCCATACGGGTAACTCGTTCCCCACCTTCATCTCATAGTCGGTGGTATGATTTGGACACTTCTGATCCAAATTATTATTTGAGTTCCCCCCACTCTTCTTATGATTCTAATCCAAATTATTATTTGAGTTCCCCCGCTCTTCTTATGATTCTAATCCAAACATTTCCTCTTCTTCTGAGGATTCCAATCCAAACATTTCTTCTGATTCTTCTGATGATTCAGATCCAAACTACTATTCGATTCATCTAATTCAACTCCTAAGTCATCTAATGTGACTCCTATGTCATGGTCCTCCCTATCTTCGTAGGAACCTCTTCATCATACATTTAATATGACTCCTATGTCACGGTCCTCCCTTTCTTCATAGGACCCCTTTTATCAGTCACCTCAACGACGTCTTCTTCCTTTGAAGATACGTGCGACTCCAAGTCCCTCTAATCAAACATCTAATACAATTCTTGAATCATGGTCCTCTCTTTCTTTGCAGGACCCTTGTTATTATTCATTTGATGCGATTCTTGAATCATGGTCCTCCCATTCTTCGCAGACCTTCTTCATCAATCACCCCCAATAAGTCTTCCTCCTTTGAAGATTCGTGTGACTCAAAGTCCTTCGAGACAAACATCTGAATCGACCCATGCGTCACAATATACAGAATTTGGACTTAATCCTACTATTTTACATACGACATACCATTGTATAGGTAGGTCCACACCACCTTCTTCTACTCCTGAGACATCTAGCTACACATCTTCTTCATCCCCCACATCATTTTCTTCTATCAATCATCATCAAACATCTTCTAAGTCTTCCACACCAATTGGATCTCTTTCTTCCAATCAACCCCGTGGTTGATCAACAACTCATACCTATTGGTCTCTTTCGAATGAAGAAACAATCGGGGCATTTATAGGGGCATATGAAGATATTCCTTTAGATGATTACGAGAAAGGATTATCTTTAGAATTTGATGTGCCCACATATTGTGAGGAAAAGGTTGATTCATTTTATCAAGAAATGGAGGAAGAGACTCCGATCATGTAACTTGATCCTCCTCTTAATCTTCCATCTTCCCATTTCTCATTATGTGATGGAACTCCTTGGTCTTGCATTGATCCATGGCCTATCTTCTCATCACCCAATAAATCTTTGTCTATCATAATTCCTCAATCACAATCTCTTATGGGGTCAACGCCAAGTAGCCCTTCATCTTCATCTAGGTGTTAGGAAATAAGAGATAAAATATGTGGAATAATCCCTTACGTGAATCGCAATGAAGTAGAAACTAATATGCAAAAAAATATTACAGATCTCAAATAAAAGTGCAGAATAAATAACACAACACAGAGAGACAAGATTTAATGTGGTTCACCCAATTTGGGCTACATCCACCAAGAATCACTTGCTCAAATTTTATTACAAGCCTCCACTCTCTCAATACAATACCCAGATCCGTTTGGAGCTATGCTCAACAAACTCTATAGAATTCACACCCGAATTCAAAACACATCTGTAATACATTTGCTTGTATATCTATCATATGCATAAGACCATATAAATAGACAATTGCTTAAGCAGTTTGATACAAAACCGTGGGTATCAAAACAATGGGTACCAAAAAACCATGGGCCCAAAAACAACCCATAATGGTTACCCATTACCCATGGGTTAATAAACCACCCATGAAAATTTAACCCATAGAAGGTGTACCACACTCTAACATACCACTGTAAAAATACCCGAGTGTAACACATAGAAGGTGTACCACACTCTAACATGAAAACAGTTCCACAAACATAACACTAGGTGTGGGTCACCTTCTAGTAGCCCTCCTCTACTATTTGTGGGACATTTTCGAGTAGTCCACTATCTTCTATTCTTGGGGCACATCCAGCTAGCCCCTTGTCTTCTAGGTATGGATCACCCCAGTAGTCCATCATCTTCTATTCTTGGGCCACATCCTAAGTAGCCCATTATCTTACATCTATGGGTCACGTCCTAAGTAGCCCTTCTTATTCTATTCTAGGGTCAACGCCAAGTAGCCCTTCATCTTCATCTAGGTGTGGGTCACCTTCTAGTAGCCCTCCCTCTGCTATTTGTGGGACATTTTCGAGTAGTCCACTATCTTCTATTCTTGGGGCACATCTAACTAGCCCCTTGTCTTCTAGGTATGGATCACCCCTGGTAGTCCATCATCTTCTATTCTTGGGCCACATCCTAGTAGCCCATTATCTTACATCTATGGGTCACGTCCTAGTAGCCCTTCTTCTTCTATTCTTGGGCCACATCCTAGTAGCCCTTCATCTTCTATCTATGGGTCACGTCCTAGTAGCCCTTCCTCTTCAATTCTTGGACCATATCCATTTCATCCATCACATATTTCTTCTATCAATGGTTGTGGCAAGCCCATGGTCATTTCTTGCATCAGTTCTAAACGTACATGTTCACTTTCTTCTCCTTCTCAGGATCAAACAAGTCACGCATTAGCTTATAAGAAACCCAAACAGCTTCTTAATCAAGCTCAAATCAAAACTGCAAAGAGCTCTATAACTCCCAAAAATCAAACAATCTCAAAATTCTAAATCAATCGCGATTAAAGAATGCACACCAACAGTAAACATCAAGTATGGAACAAAGTGCATAAACCTCTAGATGGGGAATTAAATCTCCCACCTATGAAATCCATGTTTAACAAATCACAATCATTTATTGAGTGTGAACTCACCTCGATCATTG
This sequence comes from Taxus wallichiana var. yunnanensis, assembly GCA_018340775.1. Lineage (NCBI taxonomy): Eukaryota > Viridiplantae > Streptophyta > Pinopsida > Cupressales > Taxaceae > Taxus > Taxus wallichiana. The sequence continues at coordinate 456,378,870 of CM031236.1, read as the reverse complement.
AGATCGGGAAAACATGACTCTTGATAAACAAACACGCCTAGTCTCCTTATCAAGGAAGTCGCAAACATTATTGTTGGATATTTCTACACATAGTGACTTTGTTAGCCCCAACCTCTTAAAATCAAAAAATCTAAAAATAAAATAAAAATTCAAAAATACAAAAACATTGAGAAAACACAACAAAAATCAAAGGTACAAAGATGAAACATTGCAATCGGTATTGTGTACACACAGGATGTTTCTTTCTTCCTTGTTATTCTACAAGTCTTCCTACCATTTTCATCCTTTCAAAGATATTTTGGTTAGCTTCTTCACACGCATTTTGCGACATTTATCTCTATGGTATCCGTTTGACCACTCGGTATTTTATTACCTTGGTAAATTAAAGAACGATCGAACTCTTAGAGATCCCATCACATTCAACATCTAATAAACTTGTTGCGAAAAACTTTTGGACATATTTGTTGACACTAGCCAATGTTGTCATCGTAAGCACTTCCACCTCCTTCCATCAAGCCATCAGTGGTTCTTAACCCCTTGTCAAACAAGAGAGCTGAAATAAGTTTTCGACATCAAAAGAATCAAAATCAATCAAAAGCTAAAAGTTACAAAGCAAAAAAAGTAAATTGATATATTACTCTCTCTTAGGGTATTTCCAATAATCTTTATCGGGGCTATGGACGCCTTTGGGTAGTAGAGCAATGTTGTGATTAGAATCAAATACATCTCTGTCTGGCTATGGATGCACTCGGTGGTAGTGGGAGAAATGTATGGCTATCCTTTCACCATCCATTCACAAAATCACCTTTCACAATAAATCATTCCTACACATTGGCTAGGGTCTCTTCACTTGTTGTCTATTAAATCTTCACTTCAAGAGGTAATAAACTCCATGTGCACACACTAGATCTCTATGAGTAAACAAGATTAGTATGTTACCAAGTGTCTTTTTTTTACCTTGTTCAGACTCTTACTCTAGTCCATATCTCGTCTCATGATTTGTGCCTTTGGCTAATCACTTCTTCGTCGTGAGGCTTCTAAGCTACATTTATATCATTCACATCGTTCTTCTACTTCATTTAGAACATCCATGTGTATAAGATTAATTTTTTCCATGTTTTCAGACACCTTTGTCCCCTTTCACAAAAACAAACTTCTCCTTCCTTTCTATCATGTGCTTTTAGGCCAACTTATGCTGGGGGCATCCTTGCTTCTTCCCAAAACTTCATTGGTTTACATTCATCATCATGTTGAACCTATCCATAATGGCCTTGGGTCCCGCTTCTACCTCGTGCGAGAGTTTTCTTTTGAATATTCCCACCTAATCACCGAGGCATTTTGGCATCTTCACCTTTCTTGTACACATGTGGCCTTATGCCCTTGTACATCCCATCTATCCCAGGGGCATCCACGCTTCCTCGTCTTCCCGCAAATAGTTTCGAAGAGAAAAAAATTTCAGAAAAATCAAAACATTCAAATATGTTAGAAAAATCATCAAAACATTCAAATATGTTTAAGAAAATTTCTAAAAATTGAAAATCATCCTAAAAAACATCACTCTTTGGTTCTCACTTGTTCATGTGTGCGACTCGTGGATCATCTTGATCTACCTCCATCAACAAAAGCTAGGCTGCTTACTTCGTCTCAGTACTCAGGGCACAACAAGTTTCTGGTATTGTTTTGTAGTGCACATTGCTTTTCCATCGAGATCCAAGTGTCCTCCATTATTCCCTCGCATGTATCCTTGCTTGGGGCACCACCATCAACCCTTGTCATTAATTCGCATAGTCGTGAATCAAGCTTGATAATAAAAACATTACATTATGTTTCTCTGTTAGTTTAGCTTGTTTACTTTCTCGTATTGTATTACATTTTGTATGTTGCATAGAGTTAGGCATATTTCACTTTCTCGTATTGCATTGTAGTTTGTATGTTGCATGGAGTTGGTGTTTTCAGCAATGGAAAATTTTTCGTAGTATGGCTTTTCATGTCATTCTACCTTTGTCGTATGCTTATATTTTTCATAAGGACCGATGACGTAGTTCCTATGGCAATATGATGACATCCAAATTGTTCCAATCAACAAGCAGCTAGAGGCTAAGCTCTTCTCTCCCCTCCATATTTCTTCTACATCACTTTCCTTTCACCCCTAATCTTCCCTCTCATCGGGGCATCCTGCCCCTTCCCCATTCTTCTGCCTCTCTCACATCTTTTTCAATCGTCGATCGACTTCTTTCATCACCCCATCAACACTCGAGGGGGCATCTCTCTCTCCTACTAATTTTTCTTCTATCCCTTCAAAATTTTCTTCTATCTACTATCTTTGAAGTGGCATCACTTACGCCACCCCAAAGAGGGGAAAATGTAGACACCTATAATTATGCCCGAGCAATTTAAATACTTAAATTGTGCTAATTATCTCCTTTCCGCAAATTGATGACATATTGTCAATAACACTCATCTTCTCTTCCATTGTCGTTAATTGATTACATTACACTAATTAATTAAGTCGCCTATCCAACACATACCCTAATTAACGACCCTTCATTAATCAACACCTTCTATCTAGTCTAATTAATTATTATTAATTAATTAGCCTCCCTTCTCATTAAATCAATAAATCACTATTTAATTGGTTTAATTCCCTCCTAATGGTCCAAATCACACTAAAATCCATCTAAAAGCTTATAAAAGCTTGCACATGTATTAATTAATCATCTTGATTAATTAATACACCCCCTTTATCCACATGAGCCACTAAAGGACAAACTAAACCCTCCTAAAGTTAACTCAACCCCATCTAAACCCCCCTTATCCATAACTAACTCTACATCTCCATTAGTCCCACATTCATGAGGATGTGTTGAATCCTTTATCCTTTGGGCTATATAAACAACCCTCCCTCTACTTCTACACCTACACCTAAATCTCTCAAGAGACAAAAGAAAGCACATAGTTTCATACTAATAGCCTTTTGTCATTCTTGAGCCCTCCATCCTCCATTCTTGAAGAGCTAAGCCTCACACCCAAGCATCCATTGAAGGATCAAAGCAAGCAAATATAATTTGATTGCCATTGACTACTTAGGTTCATTTTAATGTTAAATTAGGCAATTAAGGAGAATAGAGTTCATTAATTTACATTATGTTTTGATCATTTCAAAGTTATAATGTTGAGAGTAGGACTTGCTTATTTCTTCATCATGATGGTGCACATTTCTCATTTCTAGCTAGGTTAGGAAGCTATTTCTAGGTGGTAGTTTCTTGCTTTAAATTTAGCTAAATTGTAGAAATACTTTCACACAAGAAGCATGAAGGTAAAAATAACATGAAAGCAGATCATGGGAAAGCCCCTAATGACTATAGAATCTGCTGCATACACTTACCCAACAGATGATAAACCATTTGAAACCCTTATAGGTTGTATCCTTTCATCCGATGAACATGTGAAAACCATTGTGATATCGGGAGATAACTATGTTGTAGGAATGCAACTCGCTTGTTTGCAATACCGGATCCTCTGCCTGCTCCTCGGAAGGCCAATATAATTTGATAGAACAATTGGAGAAAACCCCAACTAGAATTTCAATACTAGATCTCCTTAAGATTTCCACAAATGACTCATAAGAAAATACTGTATAAAATGATTTAGAGTTCGGGGTCTCCACGAAGTAGATCCCACACAAATTCAAGCGATGGTTGCAAACCTTGATTCCAATGATCATATCTCCTTTGATCGAAATACAATCCCATGCAATAACCCTGAGCATAACTTACCCTTATACATAGAGGTTTTTGTTACTCGTCGAAAAATCAAAAGAGTGTTTGTGGATGGCGGGGCTGGTCTAAATATTTGCACATTGAAGTTGGTTAAGCAGCTAGGCCATTCAGAAGTAGATTTGGGTGCTAAAACTATTATTATCACATTTGATGATAATGAGGAGAAAGAATCAACAGGAACTATAGTAGTTTTGATAGAATTAGGACCGACATATCATGATACGACATTCCATCGGTGCATCAAATTGTGCCATGGAGGATAGACAATCACCATCCTAAGTGATCTAGAACCATTCACACATTGTAGAGCACTGCACAGTTTTTCTCGTGCAACATATGAGTGTCCTTCAATGGATATTGTTGTCTCATTGCAAGCAAAAGCTATGGGAGAACACATAGACCCGAATACACTTGCTCCCTATAATAAAAATTTCGACATTAGTTAATCGCTTCACATCATGGAAGACACCATCTACAAAGTATGGCCTAGGTGAGCAATTCACTCTTCAATAGGTCTTGTAAATATCAAATCTCTTAGTTTCATCAAAGACACGTGGTAAGCTGTATTTTTAATTCAAGAGCACTTGAGATAGATGCCCTGAACCACTTGAGAGGTTTATTCCTAGTGGTCTCTTATCCAAAGAGAAGATGTTAGAAACACCTACCAAATGGATACCTGAAGGCACTATGGCATCATGTCATCAAGCTCCACAATATGTCAAAGGCCACCACATGATGTATGTCATGGGATATAATGGATTTAGATGTGGCGTAAAAATACAAGGAAGATTGTAACCCATTCCTATTCTTCGATTTAAATCAAATAAACATGGCCTTGGTATAAGGCCTCATGATGATCCACCTTTTGAGATAGACACTACCTCCTCTGAATGTGAGGATGGATCATCTCATTCAGATAGTGATGCATATTCCCAGTATAGCCTAGATGAAGATCTTCCCTCCACTAACCTATTTCCTAATTCGGCCATCTTCACGTTATCCGGATCCGATCCCCAAGCCAATTGTCAAGTTAACCTAGTATATACCAAACTTGTAGATTGGGATCAACAACTTCATGTGCCAATTGATTTCTTTGAGAATGATGAGGCCTTTACGTAATTTATGAGACTCAGGGATACTATTTCAAATGGGGATCAAAAGAAAGGTTTCTATATCAAATTGGATAATTGCACATACTTTAGAGAAGAAGTAGATATGTGTGGATGCTTAAATAAAAAGAGCGTAAACAAGGGTAAAAGTACTTCTAAAAAAGCTTGCAGTAAAAACAAACATAAGTCCCATAGTGAAAACCTCTTTGAGGCACTAGTGGAAAAACAAAACGAATAAATCATGGAAAAAGTAGTATACCCATTCAAAGATGAGCCACCTATAGAGGTTGATCTCAATCTCCCCCCTGATCCTACACGGATAAAAGACACATCTAAAATGATTGTTGAAGAAACAATTAGTGTTAATATTGGTTAAGAAGAAGAGCCTAGAATGATAAAATTTTGAGCTTCGCTCTCGGACAGAACAAAATGTTTTCGTGGCATTATTATGGGAGTATGTAGACATATTTGCATGGTCATACATAGATATGCTGATTTGGACCCACAATTGGTCATACATAACATTTTTGTGCACCCGATCACCAAACCCATCAAATAGAAGTTAAGAAAGATTCATCCAACGATTGCACTACTTGTTAAAGAAGAACTGGAAAATTTACTAGCAACAAATTTTATCAAACCCATCGACTATTTGGATTGGATATCCAATATAGTCTCAGTTCAAAAGAAGTCAGTCGGTATCAAAATATGCACCGACTTCCGTGACATCAATAAAGCATGTCCTAAAGATAACTTCCCTTTTCCTAACATCGACATGATCGTCAATTTGACTATCGGTTATGAAATGTTATCCTTAATGGATGTCTTTTCAAGTTATAACCAAATCAGGATTGCAGAGGAAGATCAACACAAGACTTCTTTCATCACCCCTTGGGGGAAATTTTTCTATAAGGTCATGCCTTTCGGACTCAAGAACGTTGGGGCTACATATCAATGTGCAATGACAATCATCTTCCATGACATGATGAATGACATCATGGAGGATTACGTTGACGATATCTTAAGAAAATTTAAAACCAAATGTGAGCACCCTGAAGTGTTGAGATGAATATTCCAATGTCTTCGAGATTATAAACTTCTTCTAAATCCCGTGGAAGTGTGTCTTCAACACATTATGTGGAAATATCTTGTGTTTCATTCAAAGAGGGATAGAGGTAGATCCCACAAAGGTTGAAACTATAACAAATATACCTCCACCGACGAACCTAAAAAAACTACGAAGTCTATAAGGAAATTCCATGCCATCCGTTGATTTATTTCATAGCTTGTAGATAAGTGGCATCCTTCTACACATCTACAAGAAAGATGTTACCTCCAATTGGGGACCTAGGGACCAGATTGTCAAAAGGCATTTTCATTGCTTAAGCAATATCAAATCAACCCGCATGTATTCATGCTACCTACCCCAAGTGAACCCCTCATGATGTATATTTTAGCCACTCAATTTGCTATTGGTGTATTGCTTTCCCAATATAAACTTATCCAAAAAAAGGGCGGTCTATCACCTCATTTACACCTTAATCTCCTATGAGCTTAATTATCTACAAATTGAAAAAGCCCGCCTAACAAACAGAGTCTTTACTTTTAAGAAATTGTGCCATTACCTCCTTAACAAAAAAAAAGTTAATATCCAAAGTTGACCCTCTCAAGTACCTCTTATCCAAACCCACCCTTACAAGATGAATGGCTAATTGGATCATTCTCCTTAGTGAATTTGACATTGATTTTGTTAACCAAGAGTCCCTAAAAGGGTAGGTATTGATAGACTAGGTACATGAACACCCCTTATCGGGAATGAAACCATTGTGTATGGATCTACCAGATGAATCTATGATGTACATCGAAGAATCATTGTGTGGCAAGTCCACTTTGACGGGTCATTCACATTTCATGGATTAGGAGTAGGAGTGGTGATCATCACTCCCATGGGAGAAGTTATTCCAAGAGCATTCTGTTTGGGATTACCTTGTACAAAATAACATCATAGTAGTATGAGGCACTTATTTCTGACCTTAAGTTAGTTATCACTTGGAATATCTGATAGCTACGAGTCATTGGTGACTCCCAAATAATCATTAAAAATTTAATGATGAGTATAATGTTAAAGATGAAAAACTTGTTCCATACAAGAAATGGTGGGGACCTTGAAAGAATACTTTGTATGAGTTGTCTTTGAGCAAAGGCCTAGATCACACAACATATTAACAAATGCAATGGCTATAATTGGGTCTCTACTACACATTCCACATCGTGCAAATAAAATTCCATTCTTTGTGGAGCACTTACAAGTACTCACATATGATATGCCAAAATGTGTTTTGGCATGTGAACTTGTTGGCCCATTCTCACCCTAGTACGATTCCATATTTAATTATCTACAAGATGGCATGTTTCCCCCAAACATCACCCATACCGAGAAAAAAACCCTTATCTGTCACATAGCCCGTTATACCCTCCTAGGAGGCACCCTCTATTGTTGTGGCTATGATGGGAATCTCCTACATTGTCTGGATGTTACCGAGTCACCCACACTATAAAAAAGTGCATGGTGATATTTGTGGAACACATACTAACGTCATGGTCCTAGCTAAAAAACTCTTGAGAGTAGGCTATTACTTGGCCTACCATGGAAGCGATTGTTGCAACATCGTCAAGATGTGTAAATCGTGTCAAAAATATGGAAAACTGATACATGTGCCAACACAAGCTTTGCAGCCCATCACGACTCCATGAACGTTCTCAAAATGGGGACTTGATCTCATAGGGAAGCTCACTCCTACTTCCTCAGATGGTCATACCCTCATTATCACCGCCACCAGGTACTTCACTAAATGGATAGAGGTTGTGCCTCTCACTTACGTAACCGGTGTGCAAATATCCAAGTTCATAATGAATCATCTCATCTATTGTTATGGCATTCCCTCCACCATTGTTGCAGATAATGGTAAATCCTTCAAAAAAAAGATGATTAAAGCGCTATGCCAACACTTCCAAATCTAACTCAAGTGGTTCACCCCCTATTACCCTCAAGGTAATGGACAAGCGAAGGCCACCAATAAAACCCTTCCTCGAATCATGAAGAAAATGGTCGGTAAGGCTAGCCGTAATTGGCACTTGCAAATCCATCCCGCCCTTTAGGCCTATCAAACCTCCATCCACACCTCTACTTTTGTTACTCTGTATTCATTAGTCTATGGCACTGAATCCATCATAGCTTTGGAAATTGAGTTTCCCTCCATGAGAATCTCTCTCCGGGACTATCTAGATAAAGATGAGGACTACAGGGTTACTTTACTAGCAGAGTTTGAGCTATTGGATGAAAATCATATGAGAGAGCTCAATCACCTAAAGGTTTATCAAAATTCAGTATCATGGGGATACAATAAATGGATCATACCTCATGAGTTTGATGTAGGTGATCTCATGTTGAAAGAGAACTAAAAAACACTTTTAAAGACAGAAAAGAAAGGAAAGTTTGAAGCCAACTGGTTAGGACCATGTGTTGTGGTCGCTAAGTACGGTGCAAGGGCATACAAGTTGGGTCACTCAAATGGTGAGGAATTAAAATAACTAATGAACACAATGCATCTCAATCACTTCTATGCTTTAATAAGAAGTTCCTTGAAAAGTAAGAAAAAAACATGTAAAAAAATAAAAATCAAGAAAACAGAAAAAACATGTCATCCAAGTGTGAAAAACACACACAATTATGGTGCATTGGGCAAGTCCTTGAGTGAAAACCAATTTTCGACGCTTAAGGAAGACTTTCTGTTCATAAGCTACTCTCACATCCGAATGGGAAAATCTCGCTTCTATCTAAGATTAGTTTCCCTATCGTGTCTAGGAATCCAAGTGAACCTATCTTATAGGTCCATGATCCGCTCATCTATTCTTGTATCTACATGAAGGAATCACCTTTGTATATTCCCATCTAACATTGGGGGCACCTTCGCATCTGAAAGCTTCTTGCACATACACATGTGGTATTCTTACTTTGTATATTCCCATCTCACGCTAGGGGATTCCACGCTTTCTTTGTCACGACGTTGCTTTCAAAACACACCTTAGAAAATCTCAAAAACATTCAAAATTTTTACCAAACCAAAACATTAAGAAAACTCCCTCCCAAGGATGGCGCTACAAAAACAAAAATTTCATCGTCTTGAGGAAACCTTGAAAACAATGTGAACAATAGCCTTAAAAAGTTATCCTTTGAGATGACACAAAAAAATAGAAAATATATCAACGTCATCCCAAAAAAATAGAGTAGTAGTTTGATTGCATTTAGTTTTCGAGTTTATAGTGTTGATTACATTTTATTTTCATGTTGTATGCATTGAATTGAATTCATTTGCTTAGGTTGAGTGTTACTTAACTATTGCATTTAGTTCATTTTATCTTACATACTTGTTTATAATGGTAGTGTGTTCATTATATTTGTTTCCATTGCATTGTGTTGTATGTTTCAATTGAGTTCAAATTGCTTACTTGCGTTGAGTTTTACTTAACTATTGCATTGAATTCATTTTACATGTAAATATTTATCGTATGTTCATTTTTTGTTAGTTTTGGTTACGCTAGTCAATTGTTTGTACAAATTGTTGTCATCATAACATATGTCACATCTATCATCTATCATATCATCACATCTAACATCATCTATACATCATATATCAATAAAAATACTAATTTTTACATCAAGCATGTATACTAAAGCTAATCATCACATACCGTATCATCAATGGGGCAAGAGGGATTGCACATGATCACAAATCTATCCACCTCACAAAAATATCATAAGTACCATCCATGGATTGATCTAGAAAACATCTCATTTCGTAAAACATATGATACTATCTAAGGATATATCATAAATAAAAAAACATGTGATACATCATCAACGTCCATCATGATACATACATAAAAAGTAAAAATCATACAACATCATGATATAATAATCATCCATAAATCATCATCATAAGTCATATAAACGTATGCAAAAGTATAAGCATCGAATGTCCATATACATGTATGAAATGTCTATCTCAAAAAGATATACATCATTGATACAAAATCTGCCATCAAGGGCATGAATCAAAATAAGCCTTCATAAGAGGCATACATCAAGGGTACATACATCTCTCAGTGTACGATAAATATAAAGAGTCATCCATGACTCTCGCCCTCTCCTTTACTGCCTGGCCAATGGCTCGGAGGAGGATGATGATGCTGATGAGATGGCCTAGGAAAACCTACCACACTATGTTGTAATGTGGGTTACTGCACAGATCTCAATGATTGAGAGGTCCTTTGAGACCCAGATCTAGATTTGATCACATCTAGCGATAAAATATTGTCACTCTAAGCTCTTTGGGAAACCTCGCCTCGTAATATGCAGCCTTATAATAGGAGGCCTCACCACTATCCCTCATAACATCTGACAAAATATGGGTCATCCCACCTTCGTAGAGCATCACGCTCTCTTATAACTCTGGCCACATCAACCTAAGCATGTGTCACTACTGCAGACAACTAATCCTAGCTACAAATACATAACCTACTCCTGGGACTATGCCCGATCTCTCTCTCACTTGTAAGGGCACTGACATCGGCTTTGGGCCTCGATCTCTCCGAACTAATTGTTGTTGTACCTATGCTTGAGAATGTTATAACAAGCCCATAATCTATGTACTCTAAGAAGCTAGATGTTGAATCTCTTGAACGAGACCAAACCGCCTCGACATCTATCCACTCAGTAAAAATCTACGATATAACGTCGACTCCCAAACATAAAGTGATGAACCATGGCCACGCCCAGAGCTCTAAACCATCCTCTCCCCACTAAAAGTGTCTCGTAGGGCCTCCATACTATATGAGCTTGTTTGAAGATCATTGAACTCTCAATGATAGTGGTAAGTATCTCCCATATTAGGCCAAACATCATCTCCGGCCAAAATCCAACCTATCCCGAGATCGCTCCTTTGGGGCACGAGCTCGTAAAACACCTGTGGGACAACAAACGAATATGTGGTCCCGCACCCATATCTGTAATAATCGCCGGGACTACCGTCTTTTCATGGTTGTTGGTGATAAGGTGAAGGTCATAATACAAATGCGTTAATATACACTGCCCTAACAATATATCTCACCATCAATCAATCCTTGAACTATCGCGATGAGATCCAGAGGGAATGTAGAGCTAATCTTGTCGATGTAAGTATAACAACATTGAAAAAGGCCATCAAATAAACCACCACTCGATCTAACTCCTGGGTATGCTATCTGGCAACGAGACAATTTAACAACCATACCTCGATGAGGTATATCCTCCACTCGAATAGCTAAAATAGATAAGTCATGATATCAATCTAGCGAATCGTGTACTCGATCATTGACCACGAATAGGAACCCACAAAATCCTCCATACATCCTCTAGTGTGATAGTGATCTTGCCAGTCGAGAGCCAAAAACACCGACTCTCACTGTTCCACCTCTCAACTAAGGTTGTGAGGAGGCCATGATCTAGAGTAATTTTTGGCATATTGGCCATGTGATCTAAACTAGTAATGTAAAAGAGCATGCCCAACAACTCATTGTCCCTGTTAAAATCTGCCACTATAACAACCAAATGCCTCGTACAGTGACCTCCCTAGTATAAAGGATTGACAAACTTATCTACAAAATAGAAATACACTTGTTAGGATTAAATCATGTCCACCTTCTTCTATTTTATCCTTCTAAATGCTACTTTCACCTTTCTTCTACAAAATTCTACATCACATCTTTCTATACTTATCCTATTTTTTCTAAAATTTTGGCTAAAGTATTTCTTCTAGCGCATACGCGCCATTATGGATACCCTGGACACCTATCCTAACACATACACGCCTTTAAGGCATATATGCACCCCTACTTCGTGCATACGCATCCAAATTGATGCTTACACCCCAACCCATTTCCCACCTAGTCCAACACCTCCCCTATCACATACGCGTCCAAAGATGACACCTACGCGTGCAATTTGGTGCCCTCGTGCATCTACATTTTCCCCGACGCATACATATCCCTTCTAATGTGTACACATGTGCGTAGCTCTATTTTCAACACGTACCTTCTTTTCGATGCATACACACCATTAAGGTGTGTACGCATGTTAAATCTACCCTAAAAACATGCTAATAAATAACATATAATGCAAAATTTGACAAGAAGGGATAGGTCAATCATGTGGGGTCCTTCGGCATCGAGTCTCAAAGGTACTCTTGGATCCATTCGCACGTCATATCTCGCTTTTGAACTCTCACCATCTCTCTCGCAACTCACAAATCACTCGTGATGAAAATTCAAAGAGCTCTATAACAAATGAACTGAATGTGATGATTTACCCCCCCGGGTGGGATATATAGGGTTATTTTAACAAATCGTGATGACCTCTCACTTGCCATGATGGATGAAATGCGTATTTTAGCCATATGGTCGCTTCTAACCCCTTCTTCATGCCGTGATAGTTATTTTTATTAAATAATTTATTTTTACTAATTTTCCTCTATCTAGGGCATTATTTGCCACCTAGTGCTCATTTCATCTCCCAGGACATTTTTATTGTTTCCAGGTGATGTTTTCATTCTCTATTCACCGTCGTGATGATTATTTTTATTAAATAATCATTTTTAACCCATTTTCTTCTCGTCAAGGCACGTTGTTGCTCCTCGATGCCCGTTTCTTTGCCATGAGGAATTTCATGTACTTTTAGGTAATATTCCATTTTCTAAATTCTTCTGACCGATAAAAATGTTAAAAATTACAAAAATCATAAAATCATTCAAAAAACCTAAAAAATTGTAAAATTTCAAAAATTGGCAAAAGCTCATACATAGCTGAAATTTGTGCCTCTCACATGACACTCATCTCGTATATTTCTTGTGTTTTCACATGTTTTGAAACAACAACTCGCGGATCATCCGAATATACACTTATTTACAAAATCTTAGCGCTTACTTCCGTGCAGACTACTGGGGCACAACGAGTTGCTTAGTACTACGTAGTGCACACTTTGCTTTTCATAGGACCCAAGTGTCCTCCGTTATGCTCCTTGCATGTACAATTTTCTTGGGGCATCATTTTTAACCCTTTTTTATAAAAACATTTGGGACTACAACACGTTAACAAAATATTTGTGCAACTATCTTAAACATTGTTGGTTTAAGTGTCTGTGTTTGTACTTATTTCCCTATTAGATCAGCTTGTTTACTTCTCGTATTGCATTAAATTTTTGTATGTTGCATGGAGTTGGCAGTTTTAGCAATGTAAATTTGTTTTTATTTGGCTTTTCATGTCATTTTACGCTTTTTTGTATGCTTATACTTTTAATAAGGACCGATGATGAAGATTCTTAGCAAAATGATGAAATGAATATTGTCTTACGCAATGCTATATCGCCGAGAGCTCAATTTATCTTCTTCCTACTATTTTTCTTCTATATCCCCTTTTCCTCTCTTCACACTATTATGCTACTCTTCTAAGGGTATCTTTTCAATCGTCGATCAACCTCTTTCCTTGCCCTATCGACACTCAAAAGTGTATCCTTCACCCTACAATTTTTTCTTCTACCCCTTCAAAATTTTGTAGTCATTTGTGTTTGGCTACTTTCTTTGAAGTGGCGTAGCTTACACCACCCCAAATAGGGGAAAATTTAGACACCTGTAGTTTGATCAAATAACTATTATTCTTAATATTGCACTCACTATCCTCCTCCTCGCAAATTGACAACACCTTGTCAATTAGGCCTATCTAACTCTCCTTTTATGACATCCTTTTGGTCGTATTCCTCTTATAACCAACTAATCAGGCTAATATAACCTCTTATTAGTTAAACCTTCTTCTAAACCACTTCTACTAGCTTCCTAGGTTATCAATCCATTTCATTGGATTGAGTAGACCCCTCACAACTCTCTTAGGCTCCTAATTTCCCACTAATCAGGATTAATTAGCCTAAACCTAGATTAACTAGCCTAAGGCATGTTTAACCTCTTCTAAAGCCATAAAGTACTTTTGGCTTATTCATTTGTCCCACATGCACCCAAATTCTCCCATTTCTAGAATTGGAAAACTATAAATACCCCACTACCCCTAGACCATTTCTAAGAACACTTCCTCCTTTCTAGCATAAACTATAGTATTTTGTTTAGGATTAAGAGCTTCTTTTCATTTGTTTATTGAGTTATTTGCTTTGCTTATTGCACTACACACTCAAGATTTGAGTAAATGGGAAGAACCATGTGGCTTTGTAGCCATTAATGGTGAGCTCCCATTCTCATAATCATAAACTGATTGCTTAGGATCTTTATTAGGTTCATTTATAAAGCTTTCAAGAATAGAGGATAACTAGGCATGTTAGGTTTGCTTGTTTACTTCAAGATTAATGCATGAAAAGCAATGAATCCTTGTTTATTTCTTATCATGATGGTCCATTGATTTGTTTGTTTAAAGCTTTGGGGTTTCTTAAGTGTTCTTACCCCATTTCATAGCTTTTGCAAACTTTTCCATGTTCACAAGCCTTTTTGTACAAGGGTACAATCCCTTTAAAAAAACTATTTCCCAATAATAATAAAATATTTAATGCAAATTAAATTAAATCAACAACCTTAAAATACAAATAAATAAGATGGTTGTTTTGGAAAAATAGTTCTAAGTGGGGTTGAACCTAGATGAGACACTACTATCAAAATTAGAAACCCATGCAATGAGGAGATATAAAGAACTCGGTCAAGTATGTTCACAAGGCTTCAACAAGAGTTACATCTTATGAAGAATCCACAATAGTATAATAATATTTGATTATTTATTTATGTTATGTACTTAATTTTATTATGTTTTTATTGGTTTTAGATAATTCTCTAGAAATTTTTAGCTATTATAATTATTATAGTATCTAACAATTTATTAGTTTATAACTATAAATTTGTGTAGGATCAAAAATAATTATTTGAGGTATTTTATGGTCTCTTTGCAAGAATCATGTGCAAATAGGATCGACTACTAATTGACATAGAAATAAGTTACAAATGAAATATTTTCTATTATCTCCTGAAACACTTTAAGAACTCCCGACATTTATTTGAAAAGCCAATGGACCTCTCAAAATCAATTTAAATCTAAATCTAAATTTCAAGAAAGGTTTGCGTAAAATTTGAATACACATTTATGGACTTAATGTAACGACATATCTCCCATCATGATTGATTCAAGGCACACCTCTCAATATGTATTTAATGTTTTTAATTCATTTAGAATGGTTGTGGGGTACCTTCCCAAATATATTCATTAATAAAAAATATTTGTACATTAGAAATAACTTTATTTCTATAGGCTAACACCTAGATCATATAAAAACATAATTGTATGGTAGCCTATGCCTATTGAATTTAACTACAAACTACTGACAATGACATACTAATCCAAATTTCTACATATATTTGAGAAAGCAAGACCAAATATACTACATTACTCACCTAAAACAAGTGTATTTAAATTTGTAAGCATAATTGAGTACTATGAAGTAATACATTTATATGGAAAAGAGCTATCCATGACAACAAGAGGTTGTGCCACCATATAGATCTATACGACTACCTAAACTTTTGTTGAAGCTAGAAACCTTAACTAAACATAGATGAAACTTTGTTGTTTTTCTTATTGGGTACACAACCTTATTTTTCATGAAAGAATTGGCGGGTAGAACAAGATGCCACATGACCTAGAGGCTAACTTAAGGAGGAGCCACACCTTCCTTGTGCTTGTCTTGAATTTAGGAATGTCTAAATTATTTTATCCATGGTGTCAACTAATATAAGGAAATGAGTCTCAAATGCCATGAAAGAGGCCATTGACACTCGATCTATAAACCTTTGTTGCAAAGGTAGGTAGGCCCCACATGATTTTGAGGTTAAGCCCCTTGATAATCTTGTCTAAAACTACTTAATGCTTAACTTGAACTAAGGTAATTGAATGGCCATCATTGTATACTTATGTGGACTAAAGTGGAGTAAGTTTGAAACAAATGTCGAAGCCACACTCAAGTTTACATGAACCCTCACTCTAATTCCTAATATTCGGTGCTCATAATATCCTTTACTACCTTCAACATCTCCCCAGACTGGACCATAAAAATATCTTGAGTTGATTGTCCATGAGTGGAAAACAAAAACCATATCTACTTTTACCAAGAAAGAAAAAAATGAGGTAGCAGGAAGGACAACATTTTGATAGATTCGAGAGTACTGAAGAAAGAAAAGCTTAAGATGAGAAGTGGTAAGGAGTAGATAGAACCCAAGCTACTTAATGTAGTTTTTATGGTGTGTGTGGTGCCATCTCCTGCAATTGTATTCACTTGCTGCTACCAGCCCATAAAACCCCATCACATCAAATCCTTGAGAGGATAAAATGTCCTAATTTGATGTGGATTTGGCATGATCCCAATAGATATCATGATGAAACAATCACCCTAATCACCTTTATAAATATTAATTCATTTATAAATTTGTGATGGTAAAACACCAATGTATGCTTAAATAGTGTTGATTGTAAGGAAATTGAAATCAAAGAGGCCCATTAGGTTGTGTTTTTTTTTTTTTTGGCGAGGGATTGACCCAATAACTCTCAAAACTAGCTAATGATCTCAATTCACTATCCACTCTGGATGGAATTATTTGATCAATGCCACTATTTTCCAAGAAATCAACGATTTGATTGGCCTCCCAAAAGTAATGATTTGATTCCCATGATGATAACTCTTCAAGGAGTGGCCAAATATATGCAAAGATATTTTCCAATTTCTAGTTATGGCATCCCTTATCCTCCAAAGACATGATTATCACCATTAAGTCTCCCTCAATGTGTAGATTTTCAATGTCGGAAGTTATTGCTAATTGAATCTCAATAACTAATCTAGTCTTCTATCTCATTGTTCGTTCTATTTGGAGAGACAACAAGAGGCCTTTCAAATGGATGATATCACACAATCACAAGTGGCACAACCAACACCGAGAAACTCAATAAAATTACCATATAACGAGCTATCAAGATTCAATTGAAATAAACTTGATTCCCATTAAATACATTGAAACTTTAACTTACATATTATATATTCCAACATGAAACAATCAACTATGACCTATTAATAGGTTGAGTATATAATGTATCTTGCATGCGTAGACCAAGTATTTAGTGTGTTTTTGCATGCATGGATGATGCCTATTTAAATGTAGATAAATGTATTTGGATAACAACTAAAATGATGTACTTTCAATATAATAGTTCAATAATCTAAGTAATCCCAAGGGTGGAAGACCGCAAATAGAACCGATAGAACATGGGGGGGATGGGAATCAACAGGATTTTGTTATTATGCCGAGAGGCATTCTCACTTATATATATTGAGTGGAGGAGTCTGATGTCGTGCCTGTGAAATTTGAAATTTGTGTCCGTGATATTTTTAAAAGCACTTTACTAATTTAATTTTAATTTGTAAAATTCGTGTGGGGAAGTTACAAAACACTTTACTAATTTAATTTGTTACTAATTTAATTTGTTAAATTCATGTGGGGAAGTTACAAAACACTTTACTAATTTAATTTGTTAAATTCTCGGGTGTGGGGAAGTAAATAATTTAAAGGTAAAAAACACTTTAGTAATTTAATTTTTTAATTTAGTTATCGGGAAGTTACATAAATTAAAGAAACAAGGAAGTTAAATTCTCGGGTGGGGAAGTAAATAATTTAACAATTACGAAACAAGGAAGTTAATTTCTCGGGTGTGGGGAAGTAAATAATTTCTGGGTGTGGGGAAGTAAATAATTTAACGGTTAAATAATTTAAAGGTAAAAAATACTTTAGTAAATTAATTTTTAAATTATCGGGTGTGGGGAAGTGAATTATATTTAAAAATTAAAGTAAACAAATTGTTTAAACAAATAAAAAACACTTTAGTAATTTAGTTTGTTCATTTATATATTGAGTGGAGGAGTGTGCCCGTGAAATATAAGGGCCCTCACTTTTAAATAATTACATAAGAATAGGGGTCTCGCTTTTAAATAATTACTTAAGAATATGTAAAATCACTTTAGTAATTTAATTTGTTAATTTAAAAACTATATAGTGAAAAATTTAAAATATTAGCCCTCACTTTTAAATAATTACATAAGAATAGGGTCTTGCTTTTAAATAATTATCAAGAATATGGATTATCTATATTATAATTTTAATTTATAATGTATATTAAAATTTATAGTATATATTATCATTTATATTATATACGTTTTCTAATTTCATAATATTAATTAAACAAAATTAATACTAATAATTAATAATTAAAATAATAAAATATTATATATTAAAATGTATATTATATATTATAAGTGGATACACTCTAAAAAAATTACATAAGAATATGTAAAAATACTTTAGTAATTTATAAGAATATAGCTTTTAAATTAGATTATATATATTATAATTATAATTTATAATATATATTAAAATTTATAGTATATATTATCATTTATATTATATATTTATTTTTAATTTCATAATATTAATTAAACAAAATTAATACTAATCATTAATAATTAAAATAATAAAATATAATATATATTAAAATGTATATTATATATTATAAGTGGATACACTCTAAAAAAAATTACATAAGATATTAAAGGTATTTTATATAATATTATATATCAAATCTAATTCACGCCCTCACTTTTAAATAATTACATAAGAATAGGGGTCTTTCTTTTAAATAATTACATAAGAATATGGTCTGGATTTTAAATTATATTATATATATTATAATTATAATTTATAATATATATTAAAATTTATAGTATATATATACAAGTACCTTATATTAAGTAAATATAACAAATATTGCATAAGAAAAATTAATTACTTTATATATATTGAGTGGAGGAGTCTAAGAAAAATTAATTACTGGAAATACATATGAGTTAAATAGAAAAAGAAATGGGTTAAAATAATTAAATAGGAAAACTATATAGGGGAAAATCTAAAATATTATATTTATAAGGGCCCTCACTTTTAAATAATTACATAAGAATATTATATAGGGAAAAACTAAAATATTATATTTATAGGGACCTCACTTTTAAATAAATAATATAATATACTATAATATAATAAATTATATAATAGAATATCGCTTTCAAATAATTACATTAAAAATTATATATAGAAAAACCTAAAATATTATATTTATAGGGGCCTCGCTTTTAAATAAATAAATAATATAATAATATATATAATATAATATCGCTTTTAAATAATTAACAAAAATTATATAAATGATGACAATGAAAATGAAAAAAACACTAAAGACAATGACGATTGTGAAAATGATGACGATTAAGATGACGATAACGACGATATTACTAATAATATTAATAAAATTATAATAATAATGTTTTATTAACAATAATGACAATGATTATGGGGAGGAAATTCAACATCATTGGATCGCGTGCTCCAAACACCTGAAAACTTGGGCCAAGATACAATGGATGTCGATGTTAGAGATAATGTAGATAATAATGGTGTGCAAGAGGAGACAACATTACAAAAACACGAGCAATGAGAAGAAGAAGAATGTAGAATAATCATTTACAAGAGGCATCAACAAACAAACCTAGAAGAAGAAGAATGCAAAACTTGCATATTGAGATAGAACAAAATATATTTGATCCCAATGGAATGGTTGGGAGAGATTTGAATACCATCCAAATGATTTTCAAATGTGGTCTTGATAACCTTGCTTCGTCGATCATGTGTTATATTAGTCAAGAATGCTACCTTGGAATAAAAGTTTCTCGAACACCTGAAGGACCAGTGTGTACTAGATGCCAACAAGAGAAAGGTCATCATCGATTTTCAGCATCAAACAATATGGATCCCGAGCCACAACCACCAGAAATTGCAAACTTAACTCAAGTTGAGGAAATGTTGATAGCTCGTGTCAACCCAATCCTATAAGTGACACATGCGACAGGAGGTCAATATAAATATAAAGGTCACACGATAAGTTTTCCTCAAGAAGTAAAAGAAATCACTAATCTTTTGCCGTATAGATTGAAAGATTTGTCGATGATTATTGTTCGGAGGAGAGATCAGCGTGGAACAAATTACAACTTTATAAATCGATAGAGAGCAAGTTTACAATAATTATATAAGGAAAAACCAAAAAAGTTAAAATAGTATATTTTTAGGCCCTCACTTCAAAAATTATATAATAGATATTATTATCTTAATTTAAAATATACATTAAAATTTATACTATATATTATCATTTATATTATATATGATCATGAAGATGGTGATCATAATGATGATGATAATGGTCAAGAAGCTTAAATCAATCATGAAAATGTCGAAAAAGACTAAGATTATGATGAAATGACAACCACGTCGAAGATGGTGATGATCATTATGACAAGGATGAGGTGAACAATGACAATGACCACGGTTAAGATGGGGATAACCACGATGATAAGGATGGCATTTATGATGTCTATTACTATTACTATTAATATAATAATAATATAGTGTTAATAATAAGAGTTTTTTATTTTTATAAATCATAATAATAATATCAATTTTAGTAGTAAGATTAATATTGATGATAATGATGACAATGACGACGGTGATGACAACGACAATGATGGTGGTGGTAGCGATAGTGGTGATAATAATGATGAGGATGATGATGATGATGACAATGATGATGACAATGATTATATCGATCGTAAAAAATGATGACAATGATGTAAACAAAAACAACACAAAGCAGATAAATGACGATGAGGACAATGATGATGGTGGAAATGATAGTGGTGATAATAATGATGGGGATGATGATGATGACAACGAAGATGACAATGGTGATGAAAATGATTATATCGATCGTGAAAATGATGACAATGATTATGATGGCAATGAAAATGAAAAAAACACTAAAGATGATGACGATTGTGACAATGACGATGATTAAGATGACGATAATGATGATATTACTAATAATATTAATAAAATTATAATAATAATGTTTTATTAATAATAATGACAATGATTATGATGATGATGATAATAATGACGATGATGATGACGATGATGATGATGGTGGTGGTAGTGATAGTGGAAATAATAATGATGAGGATGATAATGAGGAAAATGAAGATGAAAATGATTATATCGATCGTGAAAATGATGACAATGATTATTATGATGATGAAAAAGACAACACCGAAGACGATTACGATGATGACATTGATGGTGGTGGTAGCGATAGTGGTGATAATAATGATGAGGATGATGATGATGACAACTAAGATGAAAATGATTGTATCAATCATGAAAATGATGATGATGTCAATGAAAACAAAAATAACACTGAAGACAATGATGATTGTGACAATCACAACAACGATGATGATGATTGTGTTAATGACGGTGAGTAGGGATGATCTTGATGATGAAAAAGACAACGATGATGACATTGAAAACAATGATTATGATGATGATGAAAAAGACAACACCAAAGATGATGATGATTGTGATGATGACAACAATTAAGATGATGATATTAATAATATTGTTAATAAAATTGTGATGATGATGATGAAAATAATGACAATGATTATGATGATGATGAAAATGACAACACCGAAGACAATGATGATGGTGACAATGATGGCGATTAAGATGATATTGACCATGATATTATCGTCATGATTATCATCGTCGATATAATCATCGTTAGATCAAGATCATGATTATCATCTTCACATTCATGCTCATTTTCATCTGCCATCATCATCGTTATTGGCACCATCATTATCGTGCATATTTAGGGTTTAAGGTTTACATATTGTGGAATAGTTGTCATCTTTTTCATTTTCATCACTATCATACCACGTCGTTGTCATCATTATCCTCAGAATCATTATCGCCACCATTAACATCACCACCATAAACATCTTCATCATCATCATCATCGTGAGTATTAATATTATTAGTATTATTGGTATTAATATGTGAATTTGTAAATAAATTAAATATTGCAATCATCATCATATCGTGATCTTGATTATCACGATCATGGTCATTGTCATTTGTCATTATTATTATTGTGACCATCATTATCATACATGTTTAGGTATTCATTTCCCCATCATCATAGTCATCATCATGATTATCATCGTTAGATCATGATCATGATTGTCATCTTCACATTCATGGTCATTTTCATCTTCCATCATCGTCATTATCATCACCATTGTTATAGTGCATATTTAGGATTTAAGGTTTACAAATTGTGACATAGTTGTCATCTTTTTCATCGTCACCACTATCATTGTCATCGTTGTCATCATTATCCTCATCATCATTATCACCACCATTAACACCACCACCATCAACATCTTTGCCATCATCATCGTCGTGAATATTGATATTATTATGTGAATTTGTAAATAAATTAAATATTACAATCATCATCATATCGTGATCATGAGGTAAATAAGTTAGGTATTGTTTTATGAATAATGCAACTCCAGCGGTTGCTACTAGCATACCTATATTATATAAATATATGTAATATATGCCGAGAGGTATATATTACATATATTTATATATTATATAAATATATAGGTGCCTCGTGAACTTCACCTCTCGACATATTTTACATACATATAGAAACATAAATCAAAACATAGTATGTAAAATATGTCGAGAGGTGAAGTTCACGAGGCACCTATATATTTATATAATATATAAATATATGTAATATATACCTCTCGGCATATATTACATATATTTATATAATATAGGTATGCTAGTTATTAATGTGAAGTTATGGACGATTAAGAAAATAATAATATATCTATATATATATATATATATATATATATATATATATATATAATAGCGGTAAGGGAATATGAAGTCGGTGGAAACATTAGAATTCACAGAAGTTGACGTAAAGTCAAAAAGAATCCGGCGGATACGTTTCGCCTTCCACTTGGCACAATCTCCAGTTTTGAAGAGCGGTGCAGAATCTCCTGTGTTGATCACGACAAGGTAATCATAACTATTTAGGGGTATCCTGTGAAGTTGTGGAAATGCGAGGAACAAGTTGAAGATCATGGGCGCAGAGAAAGAAGCGAGGTGGAAGACTTTGCAGGGGCTCTTAAACTTTACGACGACGGATCCGTCGTCCGCACAGAGCATCATCTGATCGTGAACGTTCCTCCATCTCCCTCTGCTGAAGATGGCGGCGCTGTTATGAGTAGAGACGTGGTGATAGACGAGGCACTGGGCATATGGGTGCGTCTCTACCTTCCACTTTCTACATCCTCCAAGCTCATGCCCGTTGTGCTGTTTTTCCATGGCGGCGGCTTTTGTTTCCTTTCCCCTGCTTTTCATGTTTCCCACCGTTTCTGTAAAGAGTGGGCCGCCAGCTTGGGTGTGATGATTGTTTCAGTGAATTATAGATTGGCTCCGGAGCATCGCCTTCCTGCAGCCTACGACGACTCCTTCGCTGCACTTGAATGGCTTCTACGCAGCTCTGACAGTGACCCCTGGCTCAATTCCTTCGCCGATCTGAACAACGTGTTTCTGATCGGGGAGAGCTCCGGAGGCAATATCGTGCATCGTCTCCTCATGCACATTCCCTCTCATAACAATACCATCAGAGGAGCAATGTTGCTGCAGCCTTTCTTTGGAGGAGAAGAACGCACGCAGTCGGAGATTGCATGTCCAGGTGATGCTCACGTCAACGTCCAAGCTTGTGATACGTTTTGGAGGTTGGCGTTGCCATATTCTCCGTTTGGAGCACACAGAAATCACCCATTCAGCAACCCTGTCAAGTACCTCCATTCACAATTGTCCAGAGTAAGTAAGAGTAGCATTCCTCCATTGTTGGTTGTGTTAGGAGGAAAAGATTGTTTGAGAGACAGAGGCGTGGAGTACTATGAAGCTATGCTCAAGTCGGGGAAATGCAAACATATTCATCTCACGGTGTTTGAGGAGGAAGAGCATGGATTCCATCATTCAATATTCCAACCAGATCATAAACACAACTCCAACATCGACAGGCTAATGCGTCAGGCTTCTCTCTTCTTCTCTTCTAACTGCCGATTTCACTTATGAGAGGGGCGCTTCAACTCATCCGATTTCATTTCCCTGACCTGTGCCACTTTTTAATAATATGCTAGACTAATCTTGGCTTTCAATAAACTGTAATCGTGACATTGTTGTTTTCTTTAAGGGAGGAATATAATAACTTATTTATTGTTCACTACTGGTTATTAATTTCAAATACCGTTACATGCCATTGAGCGAGTGGCGACGTACGTTACTGCTGATTTCTTCAATTTATTGTTTTTACTAGTTTGGCCGCTGTCAACGCTCCAATGGCATTTTCTGTCCATCTCGTCTCAAAACTGATAAGCATGTTTTGAAATAGAGATCACAAGTTCAAATCTTGCAGGGGGTAGGGTATGTACGCCTCGTTTGTAGTAAAGTTAGTTACCTCCCGCATATGAGTACGAGGTAGTCCCATATGCTATAAGCCGCTTGTAGACCCAAAAACAGGCCGTCCATGACATCGTGGACTGTTAAAACCTATTATTGTTGTTATTATTATAAGCATTTCTATCATTTTTAATAAAAGACTTGTTATCAGCTTGTATTTGAATACTTATGTGGGGCCTACCCTATAGTTTCAAAAGAATTAATATCATTTATATTCCACATGTTATATTTATCAACCCAACTATTAACGGCATTAGAGGATAGTCATAGAGATTTAAGTTCATGTTGTAACTCGTTACTTAATTTCAATTGTTTCTTAGGAAGGGTGATATATTTATAGATAGTTGTGATTGTCTGTTATTCTTGATATGATCATCACATAACCTAAGGGTATCATTTTCACATGAACTAGAAACATGATCTCTATATAAATATATACTTCTAACATGAGAATCTAAAGATCTATCACTATGGTTCATAAAAGATAAATATTTATTATATTCAAAAGATAATTTTATGATCTAAAACATGATTGTGATTTGTAAAACAAGAAACAATGATATCATATGTAAAGGAATCATTGGTACAAGAAAATTTCCTATCACTTGTAAAAAAGCAATTCTATCATTTGTAATAGAAGAATTTTAATCATTCATATCTACATTTTTATGAGGGCACTTCCCTATATTCTTGAAATAATTAATCTCATTTATATTCCACATCAGTAGGAGTACTAGATTTTACTACCGCAACATAAGTAGGTGAAAGGTGAAGAGGATCACTCAAAGTTACCCATTTTCCACCTAGAAGGATCATTATAGTTTTCCACATAACACGAGTAGGCATGGGTTGCGTGCATAATTAATCCCTATGGTTGAGTTCAATTCTAGTAAAAAATCCATTCATAAGATCATTGAAGAATCAATCTTTATATGGAGGGACCCATGAGATAAAGAACACATGCCTATGGAGATATATCTGAATAAAAATAGAATAAACACTAATAACATGAAAACATATATGAAATTAAATCCATAAATGGGTTAGGTTAAACCCTAAGGGTGACAGAGAAAAATCTTTATGTTAGTGTGATCGATAAATAAGCCG
Source organism: Taxus wallichiana var. yunnanensis (assembly GCA_018340775.1). Lineage (NCBI taxonomy): Eukaryota > Viridiplantae > Streptophyta > Pinopsida > Cupressales > Taxaceae > Taxus > Taxus wallichiana. Next base: position 456,353,256 of record CM031236.1, on the reverse strand, counting down.
GGTTCACAAAAATTTAATAATAATAAAAAAATTCTAATTAATATTGTTACTTTGAATGTTTATAATATATCATAATTGTAAATGCAACAATCCTAAATTATGTGAGGACTGGGTTATACCCCTTCGGGGTCTACCCCGAAGTATGAGGGGTAGGGGGACTCCTCTCCTTTATAGAGTTCTATAGACTCGGCCCCATGAGACAAATATTGGAAGAGTTATTGCCAATACCCACGACCACTGAATAGGAACATTAGACTTCTAAAAGTAGAAATCAAGTAGTTATATGTGGCATGAGAATAACATTAGAAGTATGATTCTAGCATTCATCTATAGTTGTGGGATAAAATTAAAGATTATTTTCCTCAAATTTTGTACTTTGAAAACATTGTTATATTTTCTAGAACTAGCTACAAGTCACTCGGAAAATTTTCATTCTTTAAAACACTAATATGGTATCTAGGTATATGGAATGCATAAAAAAATTGAGACCTTGATTAACCATAGAAAACTTGAAATTCCATGATATTTATCAAGCCCCTAAATAGTAGAAAATTTTGGCAATTAAATTATCTTGCATAATATAATTGAATAAGAAATCTAATGTAGTGTGTGCCCCAACCCTTTTCCCTTCAATGTATATGAATAAGTAGTATGTGTTATATATGCTTCTATAAATGCTTGAACTCGATTTTGGGATTACAATGATTCTTGTGTAAATAGATATATTCCTTTATTTTACAACATTAGCATAGTACCCTACTAACACACATGTCAACACACAACATATGTAAAAGATGAAAAATAAGGGCCAAACACCAAAGGAACCCAAATACGAGGTGAAAATGGGATACAACACAAAAACTAGAACTATATGAGTAGTGTCTTGGATGGCTAGGATCACACTAGTATGAGTTAGGAGAAATGTCTAGAATTACGAAAAATATATGGGAAGAGAGAAACTAGAAGAAAGAGATGTAACTAGGGAAAGAAAAGGAAAAATTGAGAATCAAAAAGAAAGATTTACAGAGGTCCACATTACATTGAAATGATAGAAAAACATGTAAAATAGAAAATAAATTAAAGTAAAAAAACTTGAGAAATGTGTGTTAACAAGAGGCTAATTCAATGATCAATAAACACATAAATAATCTTAACACCATAAAAATCGTATCCAATCTCCATATTAAATAAAGTTCCTCAAAGAAGTGGGTTCTTACAAGACTAGGACTTTGGGGATCTCTTAAGAGAAAGGGCTTGTTAAATTAAGATAGTCCTTAAACCCATCTAAGAGATAAAAGCTACACCTATATGCACATCTAGTAACTCCATAAATTAAATAGTAAACTTAGAAATATATTAAAGAATTTGTGGGCACTAAATAAACTTTCTTTATAAGTTAATTCAACTATCTTTGGATCCATGTGATCATTCTTAGTTATCTTCACATAAAAATATGTGAGCACACTTGTAAATGTCTATTACTTTTCTATTTCATAAATTTAAAAATATATTTTAAAATGCTAGAGGATTATTAGAGAACAAGTAACCTTAAGAAACCATTAAAATATGTATACGTTTTTATTTAAAAGCATTATAATTACATGAATTAATAAGAATATCAATCTTATACTTCAAGAGATTTTGTTCATAAATTATTCATTTGTTTTGATGATGAATTATGAAGTAATACCAATTTAAAGTGTTGATTATTAAACTTATCTATTTACCTAATCTAAATATTTTGGATCCCCATCCAATCCAAATTATTTACTTAATCTAAAAAAATGTTGATTCTAAAACTTATTTACATTATTTTATTTAAAAGGTAAAAAAGAAAAATTGAAGCTAGAATAGTCTATGGTGGATTATTTGCTCATGGACACACAAGATTGTAAGTCCGCATAAACAATACCATGGATGCAATTTCATTTTTAAATCCACTTCATAATTTTATTGTCTTTCCATTTTAGATAAATAATGAATGTTATAAATAGAAATAAAATGACATTAAAGGCCAAATAAATGATGAGATTTGGCTCAACATTGAGGACAAGGTTTCAAAGTAAGAGTTAGACTATGAATGTGTGTTGGTCGGTGTTAGAATTACTTATCTATGGTCACCTTGTTGTTGGTTAACTAAAAAAGGTAGTTCGAAATGCATCATCATCTAATGGAGCACATAGTAAAATCCAAAATATTTTTCTATTGAATGGCAAGGTACTAATGTGCATGTACTAATCTATTTCACCCAAGCTTACTCTTTTTGCATAAATGACTATACATGTTAGAGATTTTAGCATAAATTGGAAAAGGAATTCTACATAACAAAGTCATTGGGGATCGACCTCTCTCATCTCATGAGCCCATTGTTGGGACTAATCCTTCTCCCTTAGCGATAATCTTTTCTCTCCCTCTCTATGATTTCAAAAGATGTAGTTGTTCTAATCCCTTCTTGTTGTCTCAATCTCTAGCACATAAACCCTTGTGTGGTTCAATTCTTTTGAGAACTATATAAGGAATCTTGTAGACCTAAGTTAGATAGAGGTGAAGGAAACCAAGAATCTAGGTAACTCTTTGTGTCAAATGAAACTAAGATCAATGAAGAACATTAATCCTATTATTATTTGTTGATGGGTCTTTTGCATGGTCTATTGTTTTGGTGTTTAATCATCTCTCCTCTCTATACTCTTCTATATTTTCTCTATCTATGTTTCTCTCCCATTTAAGGGTGACGGTCCTTGTAGAAACTCTCAATTTACAAATTGAATAAAAAAGTTAAAAAAGGTAAATCCAAAGTGATGGTTTATGACAAAAGTCCCTGTTATACATGTAAGTTGACAAGGTCAACCATTTAAGTAACCTATATATTTAGTGCATTTTTCCTCCATTACTTATGCTTAGAGGATAATAACTATCTTCTGTCAAGGCCAACATAAATTTTCAGTGTGCTTCCATTTTATAAAGACTTTAATTAGATACTGAATGGTAGTGGGTCTATAGATTGTTGTATACTAGAAAGGATCCTAATGACTGCAAATTATTTATGTTCTAAGAAGATCATCCTTCAATGTCTGTGTTTGCAAGCATATTTTATAGCTTTACATGCCCCATCTATTGCATGTGCAAATTTAAAATGTGAAGTAAATTATTTGACATGAAAGAATCTAGATTCTCGAGTCTTGATTGAAAAGAATAAGTAAAGAAAGAAAATGTAAGATAATTGATGTCAACAAAGAAAATTAAATATACACACATGCAATATTTATACAAATGAAGTATGTTGTTACTACTAATAAGGTATATGAACTCTAATCATAAACTGAAAGGTAGGAGCTTGAATAATTTCTCCAGAGGCCTTCCGATTCTCAGTAACTCTATCCTCTAGAAATAGAACAAAAACATTTAAAAAAAAAAGAAGAAGAAGATCTAGAGATCCTTAAAGAAGAAAAATGGTGAGAGATAAGGCATAGGAAATAAACACAAAATAAAACTTGAGCTCGTTTTCATTGAAATTTCAGTAGAGCTTGGCTGCTTTTCTTTATACAAACAAAATCTAACAGCCATATATAAAATTTGGAAGAAAATGAGGCCACTAGCCTCTAATCTAACTATATTAAATTCACAACTATTTGCATTAAACAAAATGACTTCAAGAAAATATCTGGAAAAGAGGCTCCCAGATTTCCTTGAGATTTACAGTGACATGTCAGAAAATTTGCTTCAGGAGAATGTTGAATGCATGGTGGATAAGTTAGTGTCCCTGCATCTTCAATGAATTTTACCAGCAGATCACATTATCAAGAAACAGCAAGTCAAGGGTATGAGTAGCTTGGAATAATGATGAGATGAGATGGGCTAATGCATCATGTGACGCTGTTGATGATCGGAAGCTGCAGCCTCCCTGATGCTGATGACGGATTCAACGTCATTTCCAACAGCGACTCCCTCAATTGATCTGCTTGAATCATTTCTTTGTCCCTCATCTGCAACACCAACATCATGTGTCAGAAATCCAATCTTTAAGACCAATGTCAATATTAATATTGATAATTCAACAGCATTTCATGTATAATACTTGTACAAACAGAATCACACCTCTGCGTTGAACACATTCAGGACCAGGCCTCTGAAGGAAGTGATATTGGCGTTCAAAATGTCAAGACCTAATCTATCCATTGCCTGCATCAGTCTAACAAATCCACCAACTCGCTTCTCACTGAATATCCTCAGATTGAAAACATGTGTATCAAGTTGGCTCACCTCAATCTGCACGACTCAACAAGAAACTTCAACCATCATTCATGGGGTCAACTTTTTAATAAGCTTTCCAGGATCTAAACAGGAGATGTTCCCAGTAAGTAGTTAACACAGAATCACACAATACAGAGGCACGTAAATTACCAGGATTTGATTGGTTTAGAGCATAAAAGCAAAGAGCAGAGGCACATGCCAGGTGCCATGCCAAAAGGATCTCCCAGTGGAACACAAATTTTTCTTCATCCTTTCAATTCAATTTAAGAGCAATATTTATTTTACTATTAGAGGGAGTTTTTAACAGGAACGATGTGATCAAGTATTATACCTGCATAGTATGGACCGTATCTTCTGCGGGCTCATTTGCTGCAGGTTTAGTGACATCTGACTTAGCTGAGCATCTTGCAAGGGTTTCCTCGTCTATAACCTGTTGCCCACCATTTTCCAAATCAGGAGGAGACCCAGGGTTGCCGGCTTGCATATTGTCCATTTCGTTCAGCTCGTCTTGGAGTTCTTTCGCCTGTTGCTGCAGTTGCTTGATATAATCAATGGCGTCCCCTAATATAGAGGCCCTGTCCATCTGTGCACAAGCACACATTATATATTAGGTACAAATGCACTGTTTAACCCTGACCAAATGTAGGAGAGATTCATTTCAAAAGTGAACACCAATGGAAACAACCTGATCTTACCCAAGCAAATATAATGCAAACAACCAGTAGTCCTAGAAAAAAACTGTATTTTTAAAATATAGCAATCCATAGAAACAATTTTCTACAGAATCAGTACATGAAATCCCTTTATTTGGCTTGAAACAAATTCGAGGCAATTCATGTAGGATAACAATCATCATCGGAACTTGCATCAACAATGTGATATAAATAGATACACAAATTTCTATACAGAAAGATAAAAGCATGCTATCCATCTCATTTTCAACATAGGTTAGGCCCGGTTTCCTTCAGACATATAACAAAGAAACATTCATGGAATTTGATTGAGTTTGTTTAAACAAGAAAAAGATTGCTTTTTTAACATGACTGTAATTGAAGAAGAATCAGAAAATAGAGGACCTTGGTGATCTTGGGGACGAGGGCGCGCAAGGCATAGAGCCTTTCATTGAGCTTCTTCCTGCGTTTGCGTTCGGCTACAAGGTTTTTGGAGAGATGCCTTCTGCCAGAGCGACCGACCGTTTTCTGATCGTCGACGTCGTCCTCCATCTGATCACTGCAGTCTGACGAATCTGCTCGAATGAACTCGTTCTTCACCTCTTTGTCGTGGTTTTCCTTTGAGAGCTGAGAGCTGGTCCTCATGATGCCGGGTAAGGGTAAGCTTGCAGCAGCATCCGCCGCCGCCTGATTAATATTATGATTACTATTGTCTTGTTGTTGTTGTAATGGATGATCGCCGGAGGGTTTATCTGAATGATTGATGGAGTCGGCAGAGCCTTCAAAGAAGTCGTTGGTGGGAGGCTTGTTTTGTAATTGTTGACCGAGAAAATTGAGATGAATAGACAATTGAGAGTCTGATAAAGCCCTGTCAGCGACTGTAGAGTCCCAAGGTACGGAATCCGAGGCTATTGCAGTTGCAGGAAGCCAAGGGAACGTACTGCCAGTTTCGCTCACGGATCCAAATCCCCCGCCTGCTGAAGCTGAAGCTGAAACGCTGAACAAATTATTGGAATCTGCGAATATTTGGGGAAGCCACAGATCGGATTGTGTCAAGACAAATTGTATTAGAGCTGCGTTCTCTGCTACCTGCGATTGTACATAACTGAATTAGCTTTCAATAAAGTTAAAAGGAATACATAGCAAGCTAGGTACTACGCATGGAAATAGGAAGTAATTCGGCGTAGGCTTACAGGTTTGCATACAAAGAGCTCTACAAGGCCGTTGCGGACAGGGATGAGAACTTTAGTTTGCACGGCTTCCTGACATTAAATCAAGTAAGGCTGATCAGAATAATTACAGACTGAAATTATTTGTTTTATCGTCATGAAAGGTCATAGCTCACCTGTCCGCCATTAGGGTCTCCAATGTTTGGAAAGTTGATCCACCTCAGTTGCCCTGTTAAGAACACCTGTCCTTGAATCCTGCAAATGGCTAACAAGATGTTAGGGTTTGTATCTTCAAACTTAAAAAGGAAAATTCGTTTTCACGCGTTTTAGTATAGGTGAAATGCTTAGTATGGGAAAGGAAAAACTGCGAAACAGATTCTAAACTTAACCGGCACTGATGTTATTTTGTGTTTAAGCGTGAATAATGTCAATAATGTAATGTGCCTCTTCATGTTTCATATATGGATATAAATAATAATCTTCGTGTGTACACAGTACAGCCATTCACTTGTCTAAACCAGTACCTTTGGCTAATTCTTGTGCGATCGGACTCATGAAAACAACAGAATCCCAATAATAAATACAAAATGCAACCTTTCCTATGATCCGAGCTTACAACACGAGGAGCAAAACAATTTAACATCAAATATTTGGCTGTTTTTTTGATACGGTACGTTTTCAAGAAGAAACAATTGGGCTGAACAAAGGGCAGAAAACTTACAGAGATTTAAACCACTAGAAATTGGAAGTTGCAGGACAAGTCGGAAGAACAATACTCGGAGAGTAGTGGCACCGACAGAAGGCAAATAGATTTATTTATTAATGGTGAAAGATACGTTTATTCTGTGGAATATTGCCCTGTCAATTTACAGGTTCATTTAGAACCTGTAAATATCGACCATGTTCCTTTTCGTCCGGACAAATTGTCCAAATTTGCAGGAAATTTTGGAGACAACATCGTAGAAATCTCTATTATGCGATGAGTACACTCGCCCTCCTTTGTCTGTCTCTGTCTGTTACTTGAGGTGAACCGAAACTAATGTTCATGAATTTGAACGGTCAATCCCGATTCCCAACAAAGATCTTTACCAAATAATTTAATTTAACTTAATTCACGCACCCTAACCCGAGTTACCGGACCACGCGACGTGTACGTTTCACCGCAGGCTTTATATTCCTTAGAACCAGTCGTCCAGGGCTCAGCCAGTGAATCTTGTGCGATACAAATATTAGAAACCGAACCGGTAAATGTTAAATTTGATTCTGCTTCACCGTTTAGTAACCTACTTGGCTGCTACAAAAAACGACAACTAAAAATAGAGATGGAATTAACGGCTAACAGATTTGATGTGCAGGCGGCGACTACATTCAGAAAAATCCATAGAAACTAGTTTAGCCATGAATTTTAGTAGACAGTTGAAGCAAAGATTGTGATAAGATCTTGTCGAAGAAGCATTATTGGAGGTTTTGAATTACCCAGCCTCTAATGGAATCGAGGAAGGAAAGTCAGCCAAGAGTTCGCAGGCAGCCGTTCTGGGGTGTTGAACTACCATATCTCGGCACTGGCAGCCGCCTCCTTCAAAGTAATGCGATGAAAAGTAAACGTGCGACTCTGACATCGGATTTTGCAATCCTTGCCTCGATTGATCTGCGCCGCTACAACAGCAACCCAACCATTCCAGGCATCTGCAAACATCAAATTGTGCATGCAATCAAGCTTAATTTCTGTCAATTGAAGACAATTTTTATTTTTATTTTTCATACCGTTGATCGTCGCTGAGATTCCAATAGATGAGATAATCCCATCGTTTTACTCCAACCAGAGAACGCAGTCGTTCTTGCGGCCCCTTCGACATGTTCAACGATCCGTTCCTGCATTCCAACGTAAACAATTGAAAATGGCCACAAACGTGGAAAACAAAAAATTAAGAAATTACAAACATCTTTGCAGAAAATTTACCGTTTCATTCTATAAAACACCGGGAACGATTACAAGGTTCAGGTAAGTACGATTGCGAGTTGAAAAAATAAAATTTGGATCGATATACGAAAAATTAAAATAATAGGGGACTGGAGAAATTCAATTCTGCGTATCTACAGAGCAAATGGGGGCATATCGCGTTATTATTATTACGCCGCGTTAGCCGCAATCTGGCACCGAAAATGGCCGATTTTAGCAAAAACGGGTCGGGCTTTTGAAAGCGTCGCTTTCACTTATTTTTTTCTAAAGCGGGGTTTGGCCTCATCATGTACAGACAGACCACACTACAAACTCCTCAGAATTTCACGTTCTCAATTTGTGCGAGTGAGGGAGGGGGAATCAGAATCCTTCTCCTGTGGGCCCACCGAAAATCGGACGGACGCCCAAGGACAAGAAAATGGAACATTCTCGATGTGAAACGGCGATATTTTCTCGGTCCGTCTCATGCCGCGAATCCCCACTCAGAATGGATCTGTCAGAGGAATTTTCTGTTAGTGTGAGTAGGCGTGCTATGGAAGCAGATTTGTGAGATACCTTTGTCTATCCGTGCCGCAATTCTCAACTCCATTTGACTGTAATGTAGTCAGGGTCATGAAAGCAATTGTTACCGGCTATTATTATCATCATCGCTATCACAGACGACACAAAAACAATAAGCAATTACCTTTCAATTTGAAGCTTTTTCTTCTCCTGTTGCGTTTTCTTTCACGGGGCAAGACGAGAGAAGAGACGAGGAAGTTGGAAGGAGAATAAAGGGGGAGGGAAATGATGCATAAATGGAGCGTGGGTGGAGTAGGTAACAGAGGCGGTGAAGGTGTGAACACCTCGCGGTTTAGTTAGTTAGTTAGTAAAAGGTCAGGAATATTAGCGGTGAGAATGATAATTACCATGATACGATGATGTCGGCAAGAGTATTATTATATTCTTCGCCCTTGTCAATTAGTTAATGTAACAGTTACGTTACTAAATATTAAATGCTTGCCTGATGCTGTTAAGAAAATAGGAAATGTACTTCAGTTATACGAACAATTGAAATGCATCCAATTAAAAGAATATGTGACGTGGGTACGTTGCCATTTCTGGGAGGAGCGTTGCCACCGCTTCTAACTCTTCATGTTTTGAGTGTGATTTTCATTCTCGCAGGTGTGCTTTGCCAGGTTAGAAATGGGTATTCTACCGTAATCGCTAACCGATTTCCCTACCAAATATTAAAAACATCCAAATTAGTTGAAATGTTCTGCCTCATTCACGTACTAAACTCTCAAATAAATACAAAATCAGCAACAAGTCAAGAGATAATGTGTTTAGTGAATGATGTTTGTAAGTTACTAGGAAAGTTCAATTTTGTTCAACATAAGTTTGTCTACATAATTCATATTTCTTAGAAAAAACACATATAAAGACGTAAAACAATTTTCAAATATTAATATTAAAAAAAGGGTATGATTGCTTGTTCTTTCTAACTAGTCTTTATAATAAAGATGGCATGTTATCTTAAATTTTTATATGCTTTTACTAGGTGAGTCACATATATTTATGTGAGTAACACTCAAATTAAATATCGGAATGATTATGTAATATTTCTATGAGGAAAAAGTGGTATATCATATATTGGAGAAAGTGGGAGATCCTTGAAGAAAAGAGTTTAGATCGTTAAAAGGTAAGCCTCAACTAAGAATAATTAAATGAGTTGCCATGTGGTATTTGTAGAGTAGTAGTACAATTTAAGTAGGCAACAACATTTTTGACAAGAAATATTAAGGAGGCTTTTCGGATCAAGTAACACTAACATGACTAGGGAAGAATGGATGGAAATAAATGATGTGTAGAACTAAAATTTCCTAACTCTTAAATATGTAAGTTGTTCTTTTATAAATATATTTGGGTGTGTTTGAAACTAATTAATTTTATAAAATATTTTTAGCTATATATTATTTATTTTACATTCTATAATGTGATCCGTGTCTATATGGGTAAATGAGTTATTTATATAAAGATCCTTAGTCTATTGTCTAATTATTAAAAATTATATTATGATGAGGTTTTTGTGTGTTTGTTTATTATTCTACACTTTTTGGTTCATGGAGTTTTCTTGCCTTTTTTTAGGTCCCTTAAGGTTTTTCGTACTCAAAAGATTTCCTTCCTATTAGCATCATGATTTACATTCAAGAAATGTATAAATACATCAATGTATTAGTGTATTTAGAATAAGATCACATGACACACATATAAATCCTCAAGACATATAGAGATTGACATTTTGAATGTGCCAAAGAAATTGATTCAAGAGTGAAAATTTTGAAGCAATTATTTCTCCATAAAGAACTCATTTTGGCATGAAAATTCTTATAAACTAGACACAACATTGTATCGAGTTCCTAGCTTTGCACACACCTAGTTTTGACCTAGATCTCCCATTATGCTTCGAGAAAGGAGACAAGTTTCTTAAAGAGTCGAGAAGATTTTCGATATGCGAGCAATATTTTTGGGATCCCTCAACTTTAATAACATATTCATTTAACCGCATTGTTTACGCACAATATATACCATAATCATTATTTGGAAGTCTTATAAGAATGCACCAAAGGTCCCAAAAATGCACTATTGGTTCTAAAAGAGTAGAGTGATGGGTTTTGTTCTTGTAATATTTTATTTTCTTATTGTCTAGCCATAAAGGCGTCATTTATATTGTATGTTCTTGATGCCTATTACATATCAACCTAAAATAATGTATTCTTATTAAACTCCCTCTTGTTAATTCTTACACTAGAAATAGTTAAGAAATTAAAACAAATTTAGGTGTTTAAGGTTTGATTAGATTTAATTACGTTTTATGCATAGTTTTATGAGTTATTATGTAAGATCACTTTCTTAAATTTAAATCATTTTTTTGTCAATTTGATTTGTTTTGCATGTTTTTTAGCCTTGTAGGGTTATATTTTTCTCTCATTGGCGATACATCTAATTTTTCAAGGATGTTTCCAATTTTTACCCCTATTTATTGGGCACAAACATTTTTACACATTATTTAAACCCTAGGATCTCTACACGTTATTGATTTAACCCTAAAATTAATAATGTGTGTAGATTACTAATCTAGGAATAATGTTACAAGAATAATTGAACAATCAAATTAAACACATTTGATATGAAAAATTTCAAACTTGGATTTTCAAACGCAAACATATGATTTAAGCAAGTAAGAATGAAGTTAGCATTAGAATCGACCCCTTCAATTATTAATAAGATGACCTAGGCGATACAAAGCGATGAAATAGCTGGAAATGTTTTGCATATGCTTCATTTGTCATTTTAGGAGTGTGAAATGAGAAATTTACAAAACCATCAAACATGGACCAAAACACCAAACTCTAGTTGGCACTTCCAACCATAACTAGTGGTTTCATATTTAAGGAGTTGTTCCGAGAGATATAAAACTATTTTTGTCTATGTGAGTGATTGGAGTGTGCCTTCATATGAAATCCTAGGTCTCTCAAATGTGTGAAACCCAATATATGACATGAAATAACTTCAAACCCTAACCATGAGTAGAAATCCTTGAAAAAGGTTAGTGGATGGGTTAAAGTGTAATTTGAACACTTCCTACATCAACATTACTTTGAATATGCCTCAAACCACATGTATTTATACACATAGGTATGCGATATCTAAATTGACGAAACTAGCTTTGGCAATTTGATCAATTGATAATATTTTGCAATGGCTTGTCATTCTTATGCTTGACTGGTTTGAGAGATTGCAACTTGGGAAGCTATAATCTTGAACCTTTTTAGGAATGTCTTAGACCTATGGGATATTTTCTTCTCATGTGTGTTGATGCTTTAGTGAGATTTAGGAAAGCTTTGAGTGCTTTTGGAGTAATATTTACAAGTGTTGCTCTTGAACGCGCTAGATGAGTAAATGTGTGCATTTAACTTGATTATATAGGATTTTGTAGGTTTGATTTAACAAGTCAAACCTATAGGAAAAATAACCACCCATAAAATATATCAAATTAATAAAATGACTATTTGGTGTATTGGGATTAAAGAACTAGATTAAGACTAAACTATCTAGTGGTTTGGTCCTTGTTTGTGATCTTGTATGGGAAGGGAGTGAGGAAATAGAAAGTTATGAGAATGAAACTTGGGAGTGATATAATGTTTTGGAATTATGAATTAAATTATGCGAGTGAATGAGAAGTGAAAATGAGTAGACCATGTCATGCAAGGGATAAAGATAGGAAATTGAGCTATGAATGTGGGCATTGTTAGATTAAATAAACTATATTACATTGTTATGTTTGTTGTCGATTATGTCTTCATGGCATATCTGTTTCTCTACCTTATTTTTATTATCTCTTCTTGTAACCCATTGTGGTTGTATATATTTTCCATTTTGCTTTTATATTGGAATCAATAAAATATTCTCTTCCTTGTCCCCAACATTGGTATTAGAGCAATTTGTCTTCAAGCGGGAGTAGTGTGTCGAAGAAATAGATAGTTATTGTTGTCATGTTTAGGAGACTTGCGTAGAAACAACCATCATTAGCATCTTTTTATTTGACATTTAGGATACATGTAACAATATGATTTAATCTAATTTGAATCAAACCTTATTCAAGAGTAACTTACTATAACAAATGATATTTAGATGAATAATTACATTAGCATACAAGAAATAAGCATTCAAAGATGTAAAACCCTAAGCAAATGAAGGGAGAAAGATGATTTAGCTAGAACATGCTTTGAAACAACGTCTCGGTGGCTCGCCGAGGGTTTGAAAATAAAAAATGTACATGGCGAGAAGTTCCCGTAGGAGGGCAAGAGTGCCCCAGGTGCTAATGACCGATGAAGGTGCATGTGTCTAGTAAAGTGCTTATATCTCGGTAAAGTGATCATGTTTTGATCTTTTTTGGTTGAGAAGACCTTCGCTGTTAGTCTCTCTTTGTCACTTGAATTCGTTGTTAGATCATTGTTCACACTTGTAACCTCAAAATAAATGGCTACCTACACATGCCCGTAAACCAAATCAAATCTAATAAAAATGATGCAAAATGGGGAGTCAGATTGACCCCGACGGTCACCCAAAGAGTGAACTTATGACCGAGCGTTGCACTACATCTCAAACTCCATGTAATTCTTTGTTCTTGTGTGTGAAATGGTGTCCTTAGCCTAAGTTACCCTTGTGTAGGTTGCACAATGATAGTGGGCTAGATCTAGGTTGTCTCGAATATGCAAAATGTGTGTGATGGAATATAATAAACTCCCCTCCTATGTAGTGTATGTAGACTAATGCAACCCTTGAACCTTGTATGGATATGTTAGATATGTACTTTGTAGTGCTCTTGTGCCTTTGTGCAAGCTTAGGTGGTGATAAGTAATGATTATGATGTTTGCTCCTTTATTTGAAAGAAGTAACTAAGTATATATATATATATATATATATATATATGATTCCCTTGTTTGAATTTTGTAATTGACGAGTTCTAAAATTCGACCCAAAGTATTAAAAGGTGACGAAGGAGCGAAAGGGACATAAAATAGTAAGAAGGAGAAATAGAAGGACATGAGCACCTGGGCGCTTCTGTCCTAACTAAGCGCCCAGTGTCTAAGGCCATCAAAATATAAATCGGTCAAGTGTTGGCGAACTGTAAGATGTGTAAAGCCAAAAGGATGCTCAGTCAAGCTTAGAAACAATAAAGTGCAAGAGATAAAGAAACCAAAAGGCCAAAAGGAGTTGTCAACCACTAGTTTTTTTACTTAGGAATCATTTATACATTAGTATGCTTTAGGACCTAGAAATGTGCCCAAATGGATAGATTTTGTTTCTATATTTTCCCTCACTTTATGTTGTTGAGTGAATACTCGATAGCATAATGCATATAGAAGATGTGTACCTTGTAATCTAGAGAGGAGTGTAGTCTGATAGTGTGTTGAATGGACAAGTAGTCATGTGAAGCGTGAAGTGATTGCAATGTGAAGCATGGTAACTAAGAAAGGGAGGTATACCCTAGGGGTGAATCATATGTGTAGTAGCGTGATGTTGGATCTTGTGATAGTTGATGTGAGCTATTTTTTGTTCCATGTAATGACGGACCTATAAAATAAGAGAAAAATAGTAGTCAAAGTCCCGTATATGAAAAATCAGAGTAACATATGTATAAGTATGTAAAAGTAGTAGAAAGTAGTAGCTAAGGAAAGAGTGCACTTAATGTATGAGAGAGTATAAGATAGAAAATTGTCTTGTTTGTCTTGGATATGTTGTCGGATGGGTTGGGAGTGATCAATTCCCAACCAAGAAAGTGTTGAGCCATGGATTTGAGCATCCTACCACCAAAGATGATGTTTTTGGGTGATTTCATGCCAAGAGTGAGGTTTTGGGTGATCTCATGCCAAGGATGAGTTTTTTGGGAGATCTCATGCCAAAAGAAGAGTGTTGGGGAGAGAGGTATGGTTTTCTCTCCTCTCATGACACTTCTCAAATGATAAGTGTTATTACAGATTGACACATTATGATTTATGTAAGCCCGAATTGTATTTGAATGCAGAATTATGTAATTGAAGCTAAGTGTATGATACTTTGTATATACGTACTTTATAAACTACTAGAAACTATGTTGAATCGAGAAAGCTGTTTGATTTTCCCTCCAGGACACTAGTTCCCAAGTGAGACACAAGTACCCACCAATCTTGTCTACTACCGAGTGCTAGTGTCTGCTTTTGTGTTTTTGATCCAAGTACAATTCTGGAACACTTTGTAACTATGTTCATTTTCCAATTTTGTACAATTTTGTTCTTATGGAGCTCTATGTTCTTTAGAAGGGTATTTTTTCACCCAATAGTTTCCCCCCTCGTTTGGGGTTTGTGTGAAGAATGTAGGAGGATGTGGCCCAGATGAGAGGACTAGAGAGTGATATGCATATCGTAGATTGGATACTTGCAAGGGGTAGGGTATGTTCCTGGTAGAAACTAAAGCACATGCCAACAATATAAGCTAGAAATAAGTGTTAGTATATAATATAAAAGAGCAAGTATGCAATAGAATACAATGTATCAAGAAACTATGAAGACAAGAGGGACTATAAAAATTAGGATGTATACATGGGACATTGCTCACAATATCACAATACACTTAGGGCCGAAGCATCCATAAGAAAACAATGATCAAGAAACACATAGGGCATAGCCCTGAAACAATGGAAAAATAACAAACAAGAAGTAATAGATTACCATGGTTGTATATTATCCTGCAAAGTAAATACTACACATGAAGCACCCATTAGCCTGTTAGAAAGATAAATAGTATGTCAAATTATGTATAAATCAACGAAAATTAAGTGATAGTGACAAGAAGTAACTTAAATACTGTAACAATAAGACATGTGATGGGTAAGTGCACCAAGTTGGGGGCCAAAAGGGGGTCTTAAGTGGACACTTGTTTCTAAAAATAAAAATATTCAACTTCTACGAGTTATTTGAAATAGTTACACTCAAAATTGGAAGATGTTATAAGAACATGAATCGTAGCATTTTGAGTCTAGTTTTTAAGCTACTATTTTTTTTTTAAAATGGTTAAGTTTAAGTGGGTTAAAGAACTAAAATACCAACAGTGCTCTTGTTTTTGTTAAAAAACATAGTAGATAGTCGGTCGTGCCCCCCACCATTTTTTGAGCACTATTTAGTATTTTTGAAAACCCTTTGGTAGAAAGATAGATAGGAGCATCTAGTTTGGGATAGATTTTTTTTTAGATTTTTTTAGTGAGTATTTTTTATGATTTTTCAAGTACAAAAATTTTAAATTTTGAAAAATAACGGAGCTCGACCGTGACCCCCAACTACCTCAAAAATATCGAAAAAATATATTTGTATAGAATTAGTCCTAGTTTGGGACTGTAAAATTTTTATTCAATTTCAATGAGTAGAAAAAAAGATACACGACAAAAGATAGATGTGTATAAACTCCAAAAGAAGCTACAAAAAGGAATAGTTAGAAAATAATTAGTATGGAAACCTTATATTAGTCGAAATTTTGAAAAATTATATTTTTAGAAAGAAGAAAGTTTTCTCAACCTCATAGTCATATTTTTATTAAATTTGTTGATCGTTTTAGTTTGATTTATTATGGCAAAATAGCTATTTTACCATTTTTACAAAAACACGTTGTTTGTTGTGTTTTTGCAGGTCCATGCCTCAAGCTTGGGGATCTAAGCCTAGATGCATGCCTTGGAATAGGAAATAGCATAATGCATACGCATTATGATTATTATATATTTCATGCATATCCAACGTCCTTTTCATCTCTTTCATAGGATTTTCCCCTTTTTTTCTACTTTGCACATTCCTGTACATTCTTGCGTGAATTTTGAGTAGTTGAGTTTGTCCCCTACCCCACTATCTATATTTTTGTAATCATGGGTGATAAAAAATGATGTAAGGAAATGAAGAAAGTCAAGAACAAGACACTAGAGCAATTGGAAGAGATGAGAATAAAGAAAGTGAAGTAGATGCAAAAACTTCATGAAGGGCAAGGTACATCTACTATATCAAATGTACCTAATGTTTTAGAAAATAAGGATGAAATACATAATGAAAATGTAGAGAATAATGATTTTGCAATGAATATTGATAATGAATTAAATGATAATGTTAGTATGGATAAAGAAATTGATATGAATCCAAATGTTGAACCTTTACCTAAGAATCCAAATGTTGAACCTTACTCTGAGAATCCAAATGTTGATCCTGAAATTTGCATGGAAACATTGAATGAAGAAAGTAACCTTACTAATGAATCTTTACCTCTAAGAACACATGCTTCCTTTTTGTGTCCATTCACTTAATTGAAATTGATGAAAACATTATAAATTCAATGCATAACAAAATGTCTGAAAGAAATGTGAGAAGAAAACCTAGGGAATTCGGGATAATTACTTTGAGAATTTAAATGATACACAAAGATGTCAATTATTTGTTGCGTTGATGAAATTAATTAAGATGAGACCTACAATGAATACCATAGGGTTAAGATCATCTAATGTTGATGATCTAAATGCATCAATTGTTGAAAATATACATAAAACATACAAACTGTGGGTGTCAGCAGACTCACCAAAGATAGTAAAGCTACATGACATGCACTTACTAATTGCAAGAAGTGATAAAGCAGATTAATAAACACTTGATTAGAAAAACAAGTAGAGATTTGAAGTTAAATAGAAAGACACTAATGAAAGCAATAGAGAGATGGAAAAGTCTTGAGTCAGCTCATGGGTCATTGTAACTTCCAATCATTTAATCCACCTATTCAAACATTGATGTCATTATAAACTAGGGTTGTGTTCAAGGTTGTATACAGAGAAGTTGATTTGAAAATCGGTATTATGGTGTTTCTCTTTGGGGGATTTGTTTAGTGTCGATTTTCTCGTTCTACCCTACTAAACTACTGAAAGCAAGTAAAAGATCTAAACTACTGAATGTCAAAGCTTCTAATCTATGGAGAACAAAGTATATAAACTACATCTACTCTACTAAAACAAAGTCGTTGAAATGAAATTGTTGTTAAAGGAAATGTTTGCTTGAAATGAAATGACGGTAAAAGGAATGTGTTGAAACAAAGAAATACAAGATTGCATTGAAATAATCATCAAGCCAAGATACTAAAACTGAAACGAGTCAAATATAAATATCTTACATGAAATACCAGTCCTCCAATATCCTCAGTTGAGTGGGCCCTTGCTCTACTTCAGGATTGAGGCTCTCAACACAAACATATACTCAAAATATCATGTATTATATTGATCAAAATAAGTTCATCACATACTCTAGAGTGCAATTGAAAATAAATTCTTCTATTAATATTAACTATTGTAATACTTGTAAAAATACTAACTAAGAAATAATTCAAGGAGGTGTCTTATAGACACAACTGATTACAACACATGCCACAACTATAGGCAACAGATTAACCGATAAAAATTTCATAAAATTTCCATGGCACCCTCTAATTCTTATGGAAACAAGTGCCCTCGTTTATAACTAGTTGTGGGTCAATCCTCAAAAATGGCGTAGTGGTTGTGGACTCGGTCTCCTTGAATACAACTGCTCAAAATGGCAAAAATGTGCCTCATCATCCTGCATATGTCACCAAATCACTCAACAAAGTAGTTAGTGAAAGTTCCATTGGTCATTAGTTTGCATAAGACAAAATAAGGGGAAATACATCACTTTCTACTTTAGATATAACTATTTAGAACATTCCCATGCATAGATTAACATTTTTAGGAGTAAATTTAATAGTTATATAGATGTTACAATAAGTCAATTTATGGAATCATCATTTCCCCTGCACTTTACCTTTTGTAAGTCCTCGTGCAAACTATCTATGACCTGATCTTTTCCCAAGTTGTTATGCCATGTCATACTCTTCAAACTAATCTACATATTGTTTCCTAGTGCCTTTACATCCTTGGGTTTCGTACAACCCGAAATTAACACGTGACCTTCAGGCACACTCGACCTCCCGAGGTCGTGTCGGGATAGCCGATGTGGAATTAATGGATGGATATGTGGGATGAAACACTCAAAGATGGGTGAGTATGGTCAATAGGTTATCAAGGAAATCTAATGTCCTCTACAGAACTAAAGGGATCTGCTCGTCTAGGGAAATAAAAGTCTCTCTAACCTGAACGGGTGTGATGGTATGATCAAGAAGGATACACACATGTAAGATTCTATCAATGTCTCTGTGTGAAAATCTCTCAACTGGTTATGGAATGCGTGGAAATTTTCCTTCATTCACCTCGTAGAAATTTCCGGACAAGGTCATGGAAATGCTAGAGAAAATGGATGAATAAGGAAAATGAGTGGGCTATGGGCACTAGTTCCACCCAGGTTGGTTCCGCCAAAAGTCATAGACTTTGTCGGCTTCTTCATTAAGAACGTGAAATTGTGTGATGGTGACAAGTGGAAGTGGTGAGGATCGAAAGACCATAATCCGAAGGCTCGTATCAATGTTAGTCTCAAGATAAGTTGTGTTAGGCTACGGACTCGGGGATCGTATACCTCATCTCTTGGTTGTTGTGGTCCCTGAATGGTCATATGGGATGTGTGAGTGGATAACTATGGAAAATGGATGGAAATACATGGAAAGTGATCAAGGTAACCTATGACCAAGCTGATTTTCCCAAAACTCAAAAGCTTTATCGTCTTCAACATTTAAAGCCCTCAATTGTTCAATGATAATAGGTAATTTCAAAGTGGTTTGGAAGATTTGAATTTGAAGACCTTGGTTGATGTCTGACAATGTCACTAACAAGTTGGGTTGAGGTACTATTGGTTCAAAAACATAATCTCTAGGCTCTCTAGGTCCCGAAATGGTCATGCGGTATGCGTAATCAATTAAGCTAGTGCAAGAAAGAAAACTAATTAAAAAAGGAAATCTAATCTATGTTTTTGTGCTTTTTCAATTATATAAAAGAAATGAAACAATAAACAACAATCTAATTTAATTAACTAATATTTTTTCATTTTATACTTTCTGGAAAATAACAAAAGGAACAAAAGAAATGAATAAAATACCTCTATATTTAATTAACAGAACCTAAATAAAAAAATAACTGAATGTGATTATCCAGGGTTCATTTTAAGAAGGTCCCTAAAAAAATCAGTTTAGAAATTTTGGCTAATCTCAAAAATCAACTTTCGAATTGTTGGCGAATTTTTGAAAATATGTTTCATGGCAAAGGTGATTTCACAGAGAGTAATTTTCCTTGGTTTCACAAAGTAGGTGAGAAGTTTAGAATGCAAGTTAGGCGAGAAGGTTGGTCGGGTGGGTTGAATGGTTGGAAATTGAGGGGTTGGACGATTAAGGGTTGGATGGCTAAGGGTTGGACGGGTGGGTTGGATGACAAAGGGTTGGACAGAAGGTTGGACAACTAAGGTTTGTACGAATGGGTTGGAAGGCTATGGGGTTGGATGGGTTGGTTGGATGGTTAAGGGGTTGGATGGGTGGGTAGGATGGGTTGATTGGATGACGAACGGTTGGATGGGTGGGTTGGATGGGTAAGGGTTGGACGAGTGGGTTGGACGGGCAGGTTGGATGGCTAAGGGTTGGACGGGTAAGGGGTTGGATGAGTGGGTTGGATGGGCGGGTTAGATGGCTAAGGGTTAGATGGGTATGAGGTTAGATGAGAAAGGGTTGGACGGGTAAGGGTTGGATGGGTGGGTTGGGTGGGCATGGGGTTGGATGGGATGGTTGGTCGGTTAGAGGTTAGACGACTAAGAGTTAGATGGCTAAGGGTTGGACGATTGGGTAGGATAGTTGGGAGTTGGATGGCTCAAGGTGGGATAGGTGGGATGGATAGTTAAAGGCCTTGGATGGTAGAGGGGTTAGATAGCTATGGGTTGGGTGGGTAGGTTAGATGATTGATGGGTTGGATGATTAAGGAGTTGGATGGAAAAGGGTTGGACGATGGGTTATTCAACAGGGGTTAGACGACTAAGTTTTATATAGGTTCATTAAATATGGGTTAGGTGGCCACCTTGGTTATCCAATAATTTTCAATCACGTGTCCTTTGACGCATTCGAGAACCCTATAAATATTTCTAAAAGGTTCATTTCTTCACTTTTCTACTTACGAAAAATTTCATCTATGAGCTCTCTAATTTTTTTAAATTTCTTCCAAATGTCAACAATGGCAAGCACCACATCTAATCCTACACCCAAATTCCAATACAAAAACCACATATGCCACATATCAGAGCCCTTCTAAAAAACAAAAGACGCACAAAAGGATTGGCTCAAAAATCAAAATTTACCGAGCTTGTGGACATGCCCCAATTCGATACTGATACTTCAGTGCTTGATTACCTTATCACCTCTTACAATGATAATGATGGAAAAATTTCATTCTCTTGGTGCATTTGAGACGTCTTCAAATTTCATTCACAATTGAGCTTGCAGACGTACATCGGTTAACTGGGTTACCATTCAAAAATAAGCCGTATGTTACTACAAAGGCTGTCCTCACATACGAAGACAATTTTTTTCTGAGTCTCATTACAGTGTGCAAGTTGATGGTAAGTTTATTATTTTCAAATTCTTTTTCTCTTAACATTTGTCCACCACCCAATCCTCTAACATTTTTTCTGTTATTGCAGCTCCTCTTAATTGTTCATCACGAGGCCTACTTCTTCAAGGTATTACAAACCAATTATTTCTTACAGTTGCATCACTTTTTCAGGCTAGGATTTTATTACAGGGAAGATCTGCAGACATTCTGTATTAGGTAGTTCAATATTTATTGCAGACACTAGCAGTCAACAATTTGATTAGTGCACATATTTGTCCAATCGAATAAAAACAGATGTCTCCCATGCCCACAATGCCAATCAATCTGATAAATCCAAGACTGTATTCTCTCGTTGCAATTTTATTATTGCTTTCTATCAAGAAGTGTTCAATAATTTTAGACACTAAAATTCCAATTGCAATCAATGATAAAATGATTGGTCTAACTCTTGAAGAACAGTAATTGTTACTTTTACGCTTTTCTTGTTATAGTGATTTCAAATGCAATATTTTTAATAAAATAATAATTGTAATATTTTCTATTGCAATATTTCTGCAACAACTCATAAGGAGGCAATTGCTCAAGGAAAAGCCCCCGCAGAGGTCTCTTGATTCTGACATGGATTCAACAAAATCAACACCAATAAGACCTCCTCGTCAAAACCGACCTAAGGGGTCATTATGTCCATCATGTCTACCATCACATTTAACCACAGGTATGAAGCTTTCTATTGATATAATTAACTAATTCAAACAACTAATATAGATTATATAGGTAGTATTGTATTTTAATGTTTCTATTGTTCCTTTTACATTTATTGTATTCAGAAACTATTGAAATGGGTGATGATGATCAAACTCATTCTGACGTACAAGATCAAAATGTTACTCTTGCATCTCCAAATGTGTAAGGTAAATTTTAATATTTAATATTTAGCGTTTTTATTACGTTACTACTTTTTAGAATTTAAAGGGCCTAACCATATAATGGATTCTAACAATTTGTTGTTTGCATCTTGTAGGTAATATATCTTTTGAGCACATTCCACTTGCAAGGAGGCCACCAATACATGCCAACACATTCAATCCAAACAAAAAGAAGATCTGCAAGCAAGAATATAAGGTTTCCTACAGAATCACTGAACAATTCATCCTGTAACAACAGAATTTCCTGGACTCTCGCTAGGTGTTTTAAGTGTAACGGCCTCACAAATTTTCAACAACATCACCCTTGATGAGGAGTATTTGGGCTTCGATACTGGTGATGCTTGACAAGGGAAACTATTTTGACACTCATGATATGATTCAATCTACTCCGCCTCAACCACAACAACAACAAAATGTGCATGATGTACAAGACAATGACTCTCCTCCTCCTCCATCAAACGCTCCACAAACAGATGATGAAAAGACACATTTTATATTAGAAAATCTGATATCAGATAGTATGGGGGAAATAATTCAAGAGGTTGTAATGTCTGATGTGGATTTGGTGCGGTCTTGGGAGAGGAGAGAAAAAATTTTGATAAAAGAAATAAATACAAGATACCATAATCACGCTCAAAGGCATTCATTGTTCACTGTCGTAGAGATTCAACCGAAAGGCAAGATATTTTGCTAAATAAAGCTCATTCATGGAAAATTTCCTATGCTAATAATTTCCTAGGCTCGATTTAGGCGCTTTCACCAAAATTAAGGTTTACGGGCCTAGGCAAAGGTGCATAGGCCAAAACAACCTTTGAGATTCTGAAGGTGATTCCGGAGCTCCATATGGAGTAAGGAGAAAAAAACATCACCGGAAATTGAATTCCAAACCCTACCATATGATGAAATTAGTTTTTTCTCAACACTTTGGCACAATGGGTTTGAAAGCAATTTTTATCATCCATAGGTGGAGCACCGATCAAAACTCGATTTTTCAGAATAAAATGGAAGAACCAAGACATGATACCCCCACCATTGGATTCCAAAGGATATTTATAGTCAATATCATATAGCATTTCATCAAAAAATTCCATCGGGAGCTCACGTTATCGCCATTTCAAGTTGCCCTCTTAAGCGAGTTTAAGAGTTAGTCAAATTTTGGGAGGACACGTGTCAGCTCCAGGAGCCTGGCAGGATTTTGTGTCCCTCACGTCCCTCAAATTCAAGGACATTGCACATGAAAAAATTCCCCTATCCCCTATAAGACCTCCGGACCCTCATACAACCTCCGGATTGCCATTTTAGCCCCAGATGCTTGCATGAGGTCAAAGCCTCAACCGTCATATTCACGCCATGTGTCATCACACAGCGTCGTGGAATTTTATGTCCCTCACGTTCCTTTGAGGTTAGGGACATCAAACATGGAAAAATTATCCCATCCCCTAAGGAGACTTTTGGTCACCCATATGACCAGCTTCTAGCCCCTCAATGCTTTAAAGCTGATTTTTAGCCTTCGTTCCCCGCCATCGGATCTCTGCCACATGTCGTTGCCTTGCTTGCCATGGATTTTGATGTCCCTCACATCCCTTTGAGGTGAGGGACGTTATGGACATGAAAAATCACCTCATCCCTTCTCAGATTTATTTCAAAATTTAAAAATTCCCACCTACTTCTCGTTTCTAAGTTCTAACATTCTCGTACACGGCCATATCTACAAACTCCTCTGCAACTTCCTACCACCACTCCGCCATTGCCAAAGCTAAAACCAGCTTCACAAAAGTGAATAAATCATCTTTCTCATGGAAATACACAAATCCCAGAAGAATATTTCATTGAGCTAAGGAGAAGAAACAAAGAACAGAGAAGAAGAACAATAGAAATCCCCATTGCCGTGAAATCGAAATTTGAAGAAATCTTACAAACAGATGCACGATTGATGAACCATTTTTTTGTTCATTCCTCTATCTAAAATCATCATAAAAATACCTTTAGACCCTCCTCTTGTGCCATAAAACATTCATAGCAAAGAAATCTTTTTCCGCCCAATGGAGAAAGAAGCTGGATTTCCCGTCAAACCGGCAATCGGATCGAAATGAGATTTCACGAAAACCAAAAGAGAAAAAAACCCATATCAAAATTATAAATTTCATCGTGAATAGAGGAGAAAACCAAACCTACAATTTTCGAGGTCCATTAATGGCTATCATGTTCAGAAGCACTGTCAGGTCAAAAAATTAAAAGTTTAAAATATCCTAAACTTTTGAGCGGGTAGGTCTAAAATTCCGTAGGGGTGATATTGGAAAAAAACCCATATCTAAAAACTTTATTCCACATCAATCCAACCTCTAGAAGCCCACTTTCTAAAAATAGCTGGTCCTTTGCATATAGGACTATTATTTTGGGAAAGTCATCAATAGAAGAACTTACGAAGGAGACAGAGACATCAAGATGCACCTGCAGCTTGAGATTTCACTAGAATGGGCATTTTAGTCCAATTTTGGAACTTACTAAAAATAGTAAGTGGTCCCACGAGCACCTACCAAAAATAGAAAGTTGATTCAAAATGTGAGAGGAATAAATGGAGAAGAGGAAATCAGAGTCACAACATCTAGTTGGGGTTCGAGGGAGTTACTTTTTCATACTTACTAAAAATAGTAAGTTACTTTTTCTAAGGAAAACATGAAGCAAAAGTGGATGGGACAGAAACTGGCACAACCCTTCACCTATGAGTATGAGATAGAAGACAGTGATGTCTTGTACATGGACCTGAATGACCTTAGAACTCACATGGCATCCAAATACCAAAAGAATATTGAAGATCGCATATTCATAAGTGGTTTGTTCACCGCCGTAGGACACCTAATGTATTGTAAAGTATTGAGTTGGTCCTAGCCTACCCTCACCACTATGAGCACGAAACACAAACCATCCGAGCTGAAAATGGAATAGTGATGGGGGTCATTAGCGTTAGAACCATCTCACTTTCTCTGCAGATACCTACATCACCTAGCATGGTCATCATCTCAAAGGATAGAGCCTTTCACGATTGAGAAACAATGGATGCCTACGTGCAAGGGGTTGCACTTGGTTCATGGTTTAAAGTAGGGAGAAAACCCTTAAGGATGCCCAAGAACCTTCTAAGGTGTGATTTTCAAGAAGGATATTCAGATTCCATCACTCTCCTCAACAGATTTATGGGTGAAGCAAGCACAAGAGACTTCCAAGACTGAATGGGCCTTTTCATCTTGATGTTGATAGAAGGAAAGCAGAGAATATATCGAGGCGCATCATCAACAATAATCTCCATCTGCAACTGCTCAAGTACCCATGATGAAGAAGTTCCACATGACTTCTTACTTGGTCTATCTCCTCGCTAGCTCAAGATCTTTCAAAGGATTGGCCCTCACGCAAAATATCACTGCCAAGGTACCTGTGTTCGAGAAGCTTCCACAATTGGTAATGGAGGAAATCCATATACATTTTACTCATGTGAACGATGTGTTCACAATGTATGTGGTCTGAATCTTAGAAGGGGATCTAGAAGCTAGGATGTCACCACAAGCGACGTCCTTGATTAATAAATATGGCTCTTATTTCATACAATTCTCAACCTTCTCCTACCTGTAAGTTGTTGGCTTCGACCAAGCCCCGCTAAGGCTACCCAAGTACCTTAGTGACAAAATTGTATTGTTTGAGCTCTGCAAGCATATCATTCAAGTGAATAATAGGCTTAGGAGCAGGAGGAAGAAGTTGATTTCATTTCCTATCTCTCTTGGGGTATTCATGTGCAAGAGATCAAATGACGCATCTCATCTAGAGGCCGCTTTCACTCATTTGACTTTGCATTCCTACATTGTCAAGCCTAATTTTGACATATGAGAAGATCCTGACTCTTTCTATGTCCCATAATTGCAATATGAGCCACAAGTTAAGGACTACTTTGGGCCAATTGTGCTAATGAATTTGAAGTACATGAAAAGGACCATATGAGGATGACAATCAAGTGAGATGAAGAAATTCAAGTTCTCTTGGTATGAAGATATTTTACATGATGATGGGACAAAGATGTATGATCCTGAGTACGTAACAGTAAAGATGTCCCCCTTTCTTCCATTCAACTGGTATGTTCTTGAATCGGGGATATAAAGGAGCGGACTGAGAAAGTGGTAAGGAGAATGAGAAATTGGTTTTAGAAGAAGAGAACCATGATCATCCAGTCATGAGGAATTCCTCCAAGTCAGAAGCAAGCCTCCCATTAGTCATCTTCAAAATTCATAGAGGTGAGTTCAAGTTCTAAACACTCCGAAGAAATTTCAAAAAGGAAGGCCATAAAGGTGGAAGCTTCTCCTCATGAGAATATGCCAAAGAAATCCAGGGTAGAAGAAGACTCATTTACGTCACTGTGAGAGGATGACTTGATCACAGAAATGCAAGAAGAAAATCTAGTAGTAGAAACACAAGTGGATGAAGAACACATGGTTCAAGACCTAGTCTTCAAGTCACCACAGGAGGTCTCACCTCTTATTGACACCCATACCTATCTCATTTAATATTTTCCTCCTCCTCCAGAATAGGGAACGATTGTTGCACCTATCATCGAACCCGAATCTGATGAGATGTTTCCTTGGATGAAGGAAATGATTGTCCATTACACCCGCATTGTGCAACAAGTGGTAGCCCCTGATCTATCAGTGATTTTCTCATTGGCTAAAGAAAAAAAGATCAAGAAATCTCACACATACAGCCTCATGGTTCTATAGTGGGGAAACAGGTAATCAATACATTGAAGTATCTCGACCAAAGGCAATCAAGCTAGTGGATGAGATGACACCACCAATAATGAGATGAGCACAATCTAACTGGGACTAGAAACTCATGAAGGGGATTTGCACATGTATCAGTAATCTTCTACTTGCATAGTGACAAGGAATAAGGAGTATAAGAAGAATATTGATGAACTAAAGGAACATGTACAAACTCTATCATTCTATGTGCAACATCTAGTTGATCCTAATACCATGGAAATTCCCATGGAGGAAGTCATGCCCATCAAGATTTAATCTAGAGTCCATTAGGAGGATGCACAAGTTTACAATGAAGGGGTGAGTGAATAATGAATGGATCGACTCAATTTCTGAAAAAGGAAAGTCATTGCTCCAAGAATCGGTCAAACTCTTTGCTTACATGTGTGTGATAGAAAATAAGACACGGGAACTCAGGGAGGACTTGGAGAAAGAAAGGGACTATTGGGAACCTTTGGGTCTAGTAGTAGATGAAATGAGAAACACTCATTGCCAAGATTTGATTGACAGAAAATTTTTGAAACTCCTTCAGAAGACTTGTCTCATGTATGGGCAAGGGCCTTGGCAATAAGGTTTGAGGAAAAGAGGAACAAACATACTAGATACAGGGATAGTATAAATCAGAAAACTTAGAAACTTGGAGTACCTGCAATGGGTGAGGACATAATGTTGATGAGTTGATTGGTCCATTTTAATAACATGTCAATAAAGAGGTATGCAATCTATTTTCCTTCACTAAGGGTACCCTTGACTTCCTCTCAAATATTCGGGCCTCTATTGCACTTATCGCAGAGAAACATTCATCATGGTTCGGAAGTGCAAAGACATCAACAAGTGTGGCTGATGGATGGACATATACCTTGAGCTACATTCGCATTCCTCATGCCGACAAAGTGGAACCTGCAACAACTTGTTTCAACAAGGAGCTTGGAGGGATAGTATCCTTCTCGGAGATCGGGGTGTAAACCACCAAGAAGTGAGATCAAATCCACTGCAATAACTCATTCTTCTGCATAATTCTTCCTTTTTCTCTCTTCTTCTTCTTCCTCTTCTTTCTCTCTCTCTTCTCCTCTCACCCAATGCTCTCTCTCATCAATGTTATATTTTGTGTTGAGGTTTGCACTTTTTAATATAACTTTAAGTGAATTTAGAAATATAATGTAAAATTTAAGTCACCTTGCTTTTATAAAAGGGAATTAAATATTCAAGTGGAATATGAATAGTCTAAATTCAGATTAAAGTATTTGAAAAGTCACCAGGAAGATGAAGAGTTGTTTTCTCTTCTATAAATTGTAACAAGATCCTCATTTGAGCTTTTTCTTAGACGACTTCTTTTAGATTTTAGAGTTGTTTTTTGTGAATTTGTGAGAGAGATATCCTTGTGAAGAGAGCAAAGAGATAGCAAATTTCTTCCATTTTCCCTACTCTAAAATGTCTTCCATTTTTATGTTATGTATAATTTCTGCTTGAGCTTCAATAAAGGAAGAAGGAATTTTAGTCTTTTTTGACTAAGGAGTTTAGTGGTACTTTGTGCTCATCAAACGCTATTCGGTCTTGTCACTGTTATGTGGATTTGTTTTCTTCTAAATTCAAGTGCATGTAATGAAATTTTTGGCTGGTGTATGCAAGTCTCTAATTTTCTACTTACAACATTAGTTTCTCTTTTCTAACTTTCTCACTCCCTTTCCCGCTTTCCTAGAAAATTCCTCCCTTGTAGATATCTCGCAATATTTGCATTGGTTCAGTGGAGTGCCCCTATTGGATCCCCGATCAAAAGGCCACTAAGATAAAACTCAATTTTTACTCATGCATGCACATACGACAACTGCACGGTTAATTAGAGGGACTTAGAATTCCAGAGCATTGGCAAGATAACCACCAATTTGTCCCCCAACAAATTTTCTCGCCAACAGCTTTTTTCGCCCACCGTAGGGAAGATTTAGTAGCATCTCGCAGACTCGAATACGACCATTAGGTCAAGAGAAAAATATAAAAAAATAGAAAATTCAAAAAAAGAAAATTTCTAGAATTTGATTAGTTATATGAGTCTCATGTCTACGAACCATGGCTATTCCAAGAAATCCTTCATTGAAATACCTGAATTACTATTCCATGTTCAAGAGGATATTGCTTCAGATTTGAGAGAGGCTATCTGGCATAACAGACAAAGTATCAACCACTACTTCATTGCTACAAGATTTCTTGACCTCGAAGAAGAATGCGTTTTTGAATTGTAAAGGTGAAGAAAAATTCTGGCATCATAAAGAAGAGCATAGATTTCCAAGCTAACGGATATAAGATACACCTGGCAACAGAGACAAGGAGGACAAACCAATCCCACTTTTGAAGAGCTTCAAAGAAGACAAGATCTACTTAGAATTTAGAGGTCTCCTTTTTGGCAAGCAACCGGTCACATTGAGAGCCCGAGTGTTGCCAATCCTTTAAACGTTGAATTTCCATACATCAACAAGAACCTTGAAGATTTCACTAACGTAGAGACCAAAGAATAATCTAGAGAAATAAAAGAAAGAGTTGAAGCCAAAATAAGAGCTCAAATTGAAGAAATTGAAAGAGCTCAAGACAAAGCGATGCAAGAACAACAACAAGTTTGCGAACCTTATAGAGGTTAGAAGATAGAATCTGAAATGGAATGGTGGATCGTGGTCATGAAGACCATATGCCTAATGTTCCATGGGGCAAAAACATCAGCCCACTCACCCTTACTCAACCACTTCACGAGCTACCAAAAGGCTCAAGAAAAAACTTTCCAAAATTCAGAGGGGATAGTTCTCAACTCCCCAAGAACATGTAGCATTGTTTTATCACCGCTTGTGGTGTATTGGGTGTTGAGCATGAAGATGTGTCAGTCTGGCTCTTTGTGGAGTCACTTCAAGAAAAAATGTTGAATGGTTCTACATTCTTACCCCGAGGTCCTCACCCTTTGGGATGATATAATAAGTGCATTCAAACATAGGTTTAAGACCACTAAGACTGTTAGGACTCTTGGTAGGAAGATAAATGAAGAAGGAAATCTTTGAATCAATGAGAGAGTTCATAGTAAGATACGACAAGGTGATAAGAATAATTCCTGAAGATGTGGTGCCTTTTGAAAATAATTTGAAGAGATTCTTCATCAATGCCTTACCTTCAGAAGTAGGTTTCTTCCTCAGAAGAACCCAACCAAGAACATTAAGGAAAGCTCAGGACTCCATGATAAAAACTGATGATGATATAATCCTGTCCGATAAAGTGAGAGGCCCGAATGGAAAGAAAAAGGCAAAAATTGAGGCTGAGTCACCACAAACCCAATGTTCCAAAAATGGAAAATGACTTGGTTGCCTTGAAGAAACAACTATCCCAAATCACAATGCGGAACAATCTAAGGAAGCCAAATCCTCCTAATAGACCAAGGATTGCTCCACCTCCTTTCTGGCTTGTGTTAGGTTGTGGAGCATATTTTCATGTGTGAAAGTGTTGAATACTGTACACTAAGAGTACTGTACACTTTTCATGTATCCTCGCCATGGTTCGGGCCGAGCCAGTAACAAGCGTTCGGGGCATAACCCCGATTTTTTTGGGCCTTAAAACGCGTTCCGATATATCGGGAAACGTGATTTTCTCATATGGGTGGGATTTTGACCCATAGGTTTATGGGATGGTTTTTCCCATGGTTTTGATACCCATGGTTTTGTAAAACTGCTTAAGCAGTTGTCTATTTATATGGTTTTATGCATATGATAGATGTATGAAAAACATTGCAGATGTGCTTTGAATTCGGGTGTGAATTCTGTAGAGTTTGTTGAGCATAGCTCCAAACAGATCTAGGTATTGTATTGAGAGAGTGGTGGCTTGTAATAAAATTTGAGCAAGTGATTCTTGGTGGACGTAGCCCAAATTGGGTGAACCACGTTAAATATTGTCTCTTTATGTTGTGTTATTTTATTTTGCACTTTTATTTGAGATCTGTAATATTTTCTGCATATTAGTTTCTCTATACATGATTCTCGTGATGGATTTTTCCACATATTTTATCTCTTATTTCCTAACAATTAGTATCAGAGCCTAGTTTGGTTTGTTGAAGTGTTGAATCACAGGAAAGTTTTATCTTGAGTGGGAGCTATGGTAGATGATGGAAGATCTAGGGTTGATAAATTCAACGGGTAAAATTTTAGTCTTTGGAAGATGCAGATGGAAGATTACCTTTATCAAAAGGATCTTTATACTCAGTTGTCTAAGAAGGTGAACAAACCCTCGAGCATGACAAATGTGGAATGGGATTTTCTGGATAGGAAGGCACTTGGGACAATCCGGTTGTGTCTTGCATCTTCGGTATTATTTAATGTTTCAAAGGAAAAGACTACAAAAGAACTGATGGATGCATTAGGGAAGTTGTATGAAAAACCTCTGCCTCTAATAAGATATTTTTAATGAAAAATTTGTTTAATATGAAGATGTTTGAGAATGGTTCAAGTAACAGATCATCTAAATGATTTTAATATGGTTGTAAATATGCTAGCTTCATTCTGATAGAATTTGATGAAGAAGTTAGGGATTTATTAGTTCTGTGCTCTTTACCTAAGAGTTGGAATAGCTTGGTAATGGCGGTAAGCAACTTGGTTCTTGCTAACTCAAAGTTGAAGTTTGAGGATGTTGTAGGGGTGATTCTAAGTGAGGAAATGTGAAGAAAAATCTCTGGTGAATCTTCTACTTCAGGGAATTCTTTGATGGGAAACTAAAGCGAGACAGAAGAATAGAGGAAACCATGGAAAATCAAAGGATCGGGCAAGGTCAAAATCAAAAAGTAAGATAGTATGTTGGCACTGTGGAAAGTCTGGGCATGCAAAGAAGGACTGTTGGGAGCTTTGGGACAAGAAAAAATAATAGGAAGAAAACAAGGAGGCAAATGTGGCAACGGGTAATGTATGTCAGGATGTTTTTATTCTTTCTTTGCACAATATTATCAATCTTGGGTTTTAGATTCGGGGCTTCTTTCCATGCTTCTCCACATAGGCATTATTTTGTTGATTATGTTCAAGGAGATTTTGGGCATGTTTTTCTTGGTGATGATGAGCCTTGTAGCATAGTTGGAAAAGGTTTTGTTTAGGTTAAGATGTAGAATGGGAATACTTGGCTATTAAAGGATGTCAGACATGTTCCTACATTAAGATGAAATTTGATATCGGCGGCGGTTGGGAAGTGATGGTTGTACTGTGATATTTACAACGGACTCTTGGAAGGTTACCAAGGGTGCTCTTGTGGTGGCAAGAGGTAAGAAGGTTGGAACCTTGTATTTAACCACTTATAGCACTAATGTTTGTAATCTTGTGGCTTCAGAAGTAGATACAACATTGTGGCACTATAGGCTCGGTCATATGAGCCATAAGGGCATGGAGATCATAAAGAAGGATTTTCCCGGATATACAGAAATAGGTTTGGAGTTCTGTGAGGACTGCATATATGGGAAACAAAAGCGAGTAAGGTTTCTCAAGGTTGGACCTACAAAGAAAGAGAGTAAGTTAGAGTTGGTGCATTCTGATGTGTGGGGGCCACTCAAGGTATCATCTCTTGGGGTTCAAGTTATTATGTTACTTTTATTGATGATGCAATAAGGAAAGTTTGGGTTTATTGTATTAGAAACAAATTTGATGTATTTGACACTTTTGTTAAATGGAAAGCCTTGGTAGAGAATGAAACATGTCTTAAGCTAAAATGTCTCAGGTCAGATAATGGAGGGGAGTATTGTAGCAATGAATTTGATGATTACTGTTTTAAGAATGGAATCCATAGGAAAAAGACGGTTCCAAGAACTCTACAGAAAAATAGGGTATCAGAAAGGATGAACAGAGAAAAATAATGGAATGTGCTAAGAACATGAGGTTATATGCAGGACTACCTCTTTCTTTTTGGGCAGAAGCGGTGAGCACAACTGTGTACTTGATGAATAGAGGACCCTCAAGTGCCTTGGATGGAGGCATACCTGAGGAGGCTTGGTATGGTGAGAAAGTTGATCATTCATTTCTTAGAGTCTTTGGATGTGGGGTGTTTGTTCATATAGACAAGGATGATAGGACCAAGCTAGAGGCTAAGTTAGAAAAATGTACTTTTATTGGTTATGGTGGTGATGACTTTGGATATAAATGTTGGAGTATTAAGGATAAGAAAATCATTTGATCTAGGGATGTGGTCTTTAATGAGAAAGTCATGTCTAAGTAGCGATTCAGGGAAAACAGGAAGAATCCAAGAAAGAATATGCAAGTGGTAGAGGATCTTCCGGATGGAAAAGTGACACATGAATTAGTTCAGAACCTCCTCAACAAGAACCCCAAACTCCTATATTGAGGAGGTCTTCTAGGGTAAGAAGAGAACCTGAACATTTTTCTCCTTCTCTTTATTATTTATTACTCACTGATAGTGGAGAGCCAGAGAGCTTTGATGAAGCAATGCAGGTAGATGCCAGGAAGAAGTGGGAGCAAGCCATGGATGAGGAGCATTAGGCTCTCATGGAGAACTAGACATGGGATTTGGTGAAGCTACCCGAAGGAAAAGAGCATTACAAAACAAGTGGGTGTTCAAAGTCAAAGAGGAAGAAGGAGGCAAGAAAAGATACAAGGCCTAGTTGGTGGTCAAGGGGTTTGCACAAAAAAAAGGTATATATTTTGATGAGATTTTTTCTCCTGTAGTAAAAATGACTTCTATTAGAACTGTTCTAGGAATAGTTGTAGCAGAAGACTTGCACTTAGAACAACTTGATGTAAAGACTACATTTCTCCATGGTGATTTGTAGGAGGAACTATTTATACATCAACCGAGAGGGCTATGAGGTCAAAGGTAAAGAGGAGATGGTGTGCAAACTGAAGAAGAGCTTGTATGGCTTAAAACAAGCTCCACGTCAATGGTATAAGAAATTTGATAGCTTCATGATGGAACAAGGTTATATTATATGTCATTCTGACCATTGCGTGTATACAAAGAAATTTGAGGATGGTAGTTATATTATCCCGTGTCCGTAGGTGGATGACATGTTGGTTGCAGTAAAAACATGCAGAAATAAAAGTACTCAAGAAGCGGCTAAGTGAATCCTTTCTTGTGAAGGATTTGGGGCAGCCAAACAAATCCTTGGTATGAGGATATCTTGGTATAGGAAGGAATGGAAGCTGAATTTATCTCGGAAGAGTACATTAAGAAAGTTTTGGAGAGGTTTAATATGTAGGATGCTAAACCGGTTTGGGACTCCTTTGGCGTGCCATTTCAAGTTATCAAAGGAGCAATGTCCCAAGATAGAGCAGAGAGAAACCAAATGTCTAAGGTACCTTACTCATCAGCGATTGTGATTTGATGTATGCCATGGTGTGTACCACGCCTGATATTGCCCATGTAGTGGGAGCGGTGAGTAGATTTATGAGTGAACCAGCGAGATATCACCTGGTAGGCGAAAAGTGGATCCTTCGGTATTTGAGAGGGACCATGGAGACAATGTTTTGCTACAGTGGATTAGACACCACTTTGTGTGGTTATATAGATTTAGATATGGCTGGAGATGTAGATAGTAGGAGGAGCACAACAGGTTATGTTTACACTGTAGGTGGGATAGTAGTGAGCTGGATTTCACGACTACAAAAGTTGGTGGCTTTGTCAACCACAGAGGCTGAGTATGTTGCTGCCATAGAGGCAAGCAAAGAAATGATTTGGTTACAATAATTTCTTGAGGATTTGGGGCATAAGTAGGAGGAAGGAAATCTACATAGTGATAGTCAAAGTGCTATACACCTAGCTAAGAACTCTGCTTTCCACTCTAGGACGAAGCATATACAATTAAGGTACCATTTCATCAGGACAACTTTAGAGGAAGAGAAGTTGAAGCTGGAGAAGATTCATACTAGTCATAATCCTGTAGACATGATGACCAAGGTGGTCACAAGGGAAAAATTGAAGTTGTGTTCAGCTTTGGTTGGTCTTCACGAAACTAGTGAAGGGTTGAGAAGTTTGTTTAGAGGAAAACTAGTCTCCAAGTAGGAGATTGTTAGGATGTGGAGCATATTTTCATGTGTGAAAGTGTTGAAGATTGTACACTAAGAGTACTGTACACTTTTCTTATATCCTCGCCAGGGGTTCGGGGCCGGGCGGGCCCCGAGCGGGGTCCAGGGGTGTAGCCCCCTGAAATTTTTTTTTGGCCTAAAACATGCCCGATATATCGGGAAACATGATTTTCTCATATGGGTGGGATTTTGACCCATAGGTTTATGGGACGGTTTTTTCCCATGGTTTTGATACCAACATTTTGTAAAACTGCTTAAGCAGTTGTCTATTTATATGGTTTTATGCATATGATAGATGTATGAAAAACATTATAGATGTGCTTTGAATTTGGGTGTGAATTTTGTAGAGTTTGTTGAGCATAGCTCCAAACAGATCTGGGTATTGTATTGAGAGAGTGGTGGCTTGTAATAAAATCTAAGCAAGTGATTCTTGGTGGATGTAGCCCAAATTGGGTGAACCACGTTAAATATTGTCTCTTTGTGTTGTGTTATTTTATTCTGCACTTTTATTTGAGATCTGTAATATTTTCTGCATATTAGTTTCTACTATTGCGATTCTATGAGGATTTTTCCACATATTTTATCTTTTATTTCCTAACAGACTTGCTCTCGAAGCACCACTAGTCAATGTCGCCTATGAGATCAAAGAACCAGAGGAGGAAGTTTAAATTGAAGAACCTAAAGAATAAAATGCGGGTGATGATGACAACTATCTTGAGGTCGAGGAAGTTGATGGTGATACACATAATGGCGTAGTCGAGTACATTGATGATGAAGTTCCAAACTTCTCGTGCGTAGTTTTCACTTGTGCATAGTCTAAGAAAGGTGCCTTATCCTCAAGAATCGCATTGAATGAAAAGAAGAAGAAAGAAGATTCTTTTGTGGAGATTCCACAAAATAAAATCATCGATGAGAGGATCACCACTACCACCATTGATAGAGTTGGCTAAAGAAAAACCAAACCCATTAGTTATCAAGGATCATGCTACCATACCAAGTAATTCATTCAGTCCTTTTCCTAGCTCAAAAAATTCTAAAAAAAATTCTCCTTCAAATGTCGTTTCTACAAAACCATATAAGGTTCCATCAAAACCTACATCCCCATTTCCTTCTAAGCCAGTTACTGCACCTGTGAAGGAAAATCCAACCCCCAAAGTAGCAAAACCTTCACCATGTAAATCTTCTATCATTTTCATAACCTCTTTCTTACCCACCATAACCCCATTTGACTTTGTAGAACATGCAAGAAAAACTAAAGTCCAGCTCACAGAAATAGAATACCTACAAATGCATCTTACCCAATTTGATAGGTTCATTGATGTAGTCTGTGGTGGTAATCCTATAACCTTAGGTCCAAATTCCAAAGGCTTACTCCCCACACCATCCACACCACCTTCTCAAAACATGCTAGCCCTCAGTGCCTCCAAAACCAACAAGGTTGAACCTTTCTACATGTCACTCCTCATTAAAGGCTTCCAACTAAATAATTGCATCATAGATTCGGAGCCTCAAATAATGTGATGCCCATCAAAGTTACAAATGCTCTAGGCCTCACCTTGACCTAGGAAAATGGCACCTACTATTCAATGGAATCCAAACAAGTGTCGTTGGTAGGAAGAATCAAATATGCATAGGTAGCACTAGCTGATTTTCTAGATAAGAAAGTGCTCCTCACCATCCTAGTGGTAGACATTCTAGCATCCTTTGGGATGCTACTAAGCCATAGCTTTTACATAGATTTGGGTAGAGAGATAAAAATGGATTGGTCATCTGCAACTATCCCAGTAAAGGGTGAAATGAAGAAATTGTTTCAGTGAGGAAGATGAAGTACACGGTATGAAAGTATGATGATCCAAAGGAAAACATTCTATTTCTAGACAACGGGCTAGGCAATTAATTCTTCACATCTGAAAAAGATGAGAAATTTTCACTTCTTATGGAGGACAAAGAAGACCAAGTTTGGACAATGGAATTTGATGGCAATAACTCTAGTGTAGGTTTGGGAGCAAGCGTGGTGTTATACTCTCCTTTTTGAAAATTGTACCCATTTCCTACAAGCTACAATTTAATAATATGAATAACACAGTGGATTATGAAACTATCCTCTTAGGCATGGGCATGGAAAAATATATGGGAATCAAGAAGCTAAGAATGCTAGGGCAATGCGATGATAGTAAAGCAAGTCTGGTAGCAATATCAGGTGAAAAAACCAAGACTCCAACATTATAGAAACAGAGTATGGGACTACATTGAGTCTTTTGATGCATTTTCCATCGAGTCTATCCCAAGAGAGAATAATGAAAAATTTGATTCCCTTGCAATGTCAGCTTCCCTAGTAACACCTCATCCTTCTTCTCGAAAGATAAATCAACCATTGAGATAGTGTTCAATCCTAGTGTACCAGATAATGTAAATCATTGGCAGGTCTTCAATGATGATAATCAGATCCTGGTGTTCTTAGAACAAAGGGACAATTTCAATAATATCTTCTTTGAAGGAAACAAGAATCCACACCGAGTAGTGGTAGCCAAAGCAGAGAAAGAATAAATTGAAGGGATTAATGAAGGAGTGATAAAATTGAAAGGAAACAAGATTCCCAGAGGCCTAGTTTCTCTGAAGGACCTCTTTGAAAAACATGATAGATTCATTCAAGAGAAAGCAAAACAATCTTCTCGGTGCCCAACTGATTTTGAGAAGGAAAACATTGGCACCTCTGGAGGAGCCAAGGATGGTCAATATTGGAAAGTGTTGTTCACCCGAGGAGAAGAGAAGGTTTTTGCATTACTCAAGAAATATTCGATGTTTTGTCCTACTCTTATGATGATCTCAAATCCTTCCAACCGAAGGAAATGCATCACTCGATTCCCTTGAAGTAGGAGGCCAAGCCATTCAAGAAAAAACAAAGGCCATATAACCCAAAGATTGTTGATACCATCAAAG
Organism: Taxus wallichiana var. yunnanensis; assembly: GCA_018340775.1. Lineage (NCBI taxonomy): Eukaryota > Viridiplantae > Streptophyta > Pinopsida > Cupressales > Taxaceae > Taxus > Taxus wallichiana. Next base: position 456,315,411 of record CM031236.1, on the reverse strand, counting down.
AGGAGGTAATGAAGATGCTTAATGCAAGGATTATCTTTCCCATCCATCATTCAACATGGGTGGCCAACATTGTTCTGTTGCAGAAGAAGAATGGTGAAATAAGAATATGTGTAGATTTCTACAACTTAAACTAGGCATCATTGAAAGACAATTATCCTCTCCCTATCATGGACCATATTTTGCAGGTAGTCACTCGGATTTGAAATTATTTCATTGCTCGATGGATTCTCAAGGTACAATTAAATCAAAGTGGCAGAGGAGGATCACACCAAGATATCCTTCACAATGCCTTGGGGAAATTTTGCATATAGCAGAATGCCTTTCGGCCTAATCAATGCAGGAGAGATACATTTCAAAGGGTGATGGATTTGGCATTCAAATATTTAAAACATTGCATCATCATATATCTTGATGATCTCATGGTATTTTCAAAAAAGAGGGAAGACCATATCCATCACTTGGAATAGGTACTTGTAAGGTGTAGAAAACATGGCATATCGTTAAACCCAAAAAGTGCATTTTTGGAGTCACGGAAGGCAAGTTACTTGGGGCACATTGTGAAAAAACATGGAGCACACATTGATCCTGAGAGAGTACGAGCCATTCAATCACTATCTCTACCCACAAATAAGAAAGGATCCACTCTTTCTTTGGCAAGGTAAACTTCCTTCACCGCTTCATTCCGGAGTTTGCAGAATTGAAAAAGCACATCACTACCATGATGAAACCTCAATTAAAATTTAAATGGAATAATGAAGGAAAATAAACTTTTGAAGAAATCAAGAAAGCCATTTCCAAATCCCCGACTCTCGTGTCTCTGGATTTCAAGAAAAAAATCATCATGTATTGTTATGCATCGGAACACATGCTCTCTGTCATTCTAGTCCAAAAGAATGATGAAGGTGTGGAGGCACCCATTGCTTTCATGAGCTGCCCATTGAAGAAGCATGAACTAAACTACAGCCAATTGGAGAAACATGCCTATACTATAGTCAAGGCTGTAAAAAAATTCAGATTTTACATACTCAACTCTCATACTGTGGTGATGGTACCCAACAGTGCAATCAAGTCCATCTTGACACAACAAGATCCTGGAGCTAAAAGAGGAAAATGGGTTGCAAAATTCAAGAGTATGATTTGGAGATATGACCCCCAATTTGGTATGAGGAAATGGCTTGTGTAGGTTGATCATTGAAGATGAAGCACTCAAGGCTCAACATAGTGAAGACAACTATGCTTGCCCAACTTGTTCTGAAAATAATCCATAGGTTCTCTTTGTAACCACTACTGATGAGTGGTATGTTGATATTTCCCATTACCTAACTTATGGATAATGTCCTTCTCATCTTGATTACAAGAAAAAAAGAACACTCAAGTTAAAGAAATAAAGTTTTTAATCTAGAACCACACACTTTACAAGAGAGGTCTTGATGGATGCTTCCTCAAATGTGTAGACAAAGAGAAACAAGAAAAATTTCTTAAAGCATACCATGACCAAGCATGTGGTGGACATTTCTCGAGTGATGGTCACTACACACAAGATCCTCTCGAGGAAGGTATTATTGTCCCACCCTCTTTGCAGACACTCAAGAATGGGTTTCCAAATGTGAAGCATGTCAACAATTCATTGGGAGACCACAACTTGTAGCACTACCACTCAGGCCAGTTGTTATTGAAGAACCATTTCAGCAATGGGGACTAGATTTCATCGGTGTTCTGAATCCTCACTCAAGCGTGGGGCACACCTATGTGCTCACAAAGCAACAAACTACTTCACAAAATGGGTGGAATCCATTTTGGCCAAGCAATCCAACACCAAAATAGTATGTAACTTCATCAAGGAGAATATCATAGTACATTTTTTAGGCTACATAATATTATGTGCAGACAATGCTACATATTTCTCTTCAAGAGAGTTGACTGAGTTTTGTTATGGCTATGGAATCTCTTTGTCTCATTCATCGAACTACTATCCACGAGAGAAATGGGCGGTGAATCAAGAAACAAGAACATCATAACCATCATTTGGAAGCTCGTAGATGAAAACCAAAGGAATTGGCACAAAAATTTATATGATGCATTGTGGGCAGACATGATCACTCCCAAGAAGGCAATAGGTATGTCACCATTCCAATTGTTGTATGGAGTCAAAGCAGAAATTCCCATCACAGTTGAGATGCTAGCTCTCAAGTTGCTCTAGGAATAGAAGACGGATAGTACAAGGATTCCATTGAAAAGAGGATCCTCTTTCTTGAGAAGCTAGAAGAAAATAGACTCCGAGTGGTGGACCATATCAAGGAGCACCAATTAAAAGTAAAGAAGATCTTTGACAAGAAAGCCAAAGCGAGAGAATTCAAAGTTGGAGACCTCATCTTGCTATGGGACAAGAGAAGGGAACCAAAAGGCAGCCATGGAAAGTTTGATTCATTATGGCTTGGCCCATTCTAGGTTCATGAAAATTGTGGTGAGAATGTTTTTCTACTCTCATATTTGGATCGAATGCTGCTGAAATTTCCTCGCAGTGGGTAATACCTGCAATTATATCAACTGTGAAAGCGGGTTGTCCCCCGCCTTGTACCATAGGTGATTACTAGGTGTGTTTCCCTTTCTTTTTCATGTGTTTCCCTTCATATTGTGTGTCATTATGTGTGTGTGTGTGTGTTTCCTTCTTCGTTGTCTTCCTCTCTAGTAAATTATACATGACTCCCAGGCCCAATGGATAAGGCAATGGTCAATGAATCATATGGTCTAAAGTTGAGATTTTAGATTCCCATGTCATGTCTTCATTGCACTTAGTCCATGTCATGTCCCCAAGCTAGAGCCATTTGTTTTCTTGCAAATGTGCAACAAGGAAATTGATAATTTCCGAGCATGACAATTATACCCCTGTACCAAAATTTTCATGTTTTATCATTCTGAGGCACCTCGGGTCTACCCAGTTAGTCTAGTAACCTCCCAATTGGTGTTAATTCATTCCCCTAGGTGATTTAGGAAATTCAAATCAACCCCCTAGGTGATTTTATGAGTTCATAAAAATTGCAAGCTTCAGCGGTTGTGGGAATGGATATTGCTATCCATCCTAGGGACGTAAGCAACCCCATGGAGTAGAATAAAAAATAAAAACTTGATATAGAGGTGATTCAAAGGCCTTGGGACATCATGGAAGTTATTCAGGAAGATTCAGAAAATATTTGGAGAGTATGGGGCAGTTTCACCAAATTAGGGTTCACAGGCCTAGGGAGTGCACAAGCCAAAACAATCATTGAGCTTCCAAAGGTGATTGCGAGAGATCTAGATGGATTTAGGAGAAAACAAAAATATCTCTAGAAAGGTAATTCCAATCCCTAAAATATGGTGAAATTATTTTTTTCTCAACACTTTGGCGCAATGGGTTTGAAAGTAGTTTTCTCATGCATAAGTGGAGCACCAGATCAAAATCCCACTTTTTTAGGAATCCAATGGAATAATAAAAACATGATACCCCCATCATTAGATTTGGAATGATATTTCCAGTCAATATTATATACAAATTCATCAAAAAAATCCATCGGGAGCTCAAGTTATCGCCATTTCAAGTTGCCCTCTTGGAGCGAGTTTGGGAGTTAGTCAAATTTTGGGAGGACATGTGTCAGCTCCAAGAGCCTAGCGGGATTTTTTGTCCCTCACATCCCTCAAGGTCAGGGACATCACACATGAAAAAATTATCCTAGCCCCCATAAGACCTCCATACTCTCATACAACATCTAGGATCACCCGTTCAACCCCAGGTGCTTACGGGAGCTCAAAGCCTCAACCGTTAGATCGCTGCCACGTGTCATCACCTGGAGTGCCATGGAATTTTATGTCCTTCACATCCCTTTGAGGTCAGGGACATAAAATATGGGAAAATGTACCCAACCCCTAAGGATTCTTCTTGTCACCCATATGACCAGCTTCCAGCCTCTTAGTGCTTTAAAGCTGATTTTTTAGCCTTCATTTCCTGTCGTCGAATCTCCGCCATGTGTCATCACCTTTCTTTCCATGGAATTTGATGTCCCTCACATCCCTTTGAGGTGATGGAATTCATGGACATGAAAATTTTCCTCATCCCTTCTCAGCTTTATTTCAAAATTTAAAAATCCCCACATGTTTCTCGCTTCTAACTTCTAACATTCTCGTGCACAACCATATCTACAAACTCCTCTGCAACTTCCTACCACCACTCCACCATTTCCAAAGCTCAAACCAGCTCCAAAAAGTGAATAAATCCTCTTTCTCATGGTAATATGCAAGTCCCAAAAGAATATTTCATTGAGCTAAGGAGAAGAAACAAAGAACAAAGAAGAAGAACAATAGAAATCCCCATTGCCGTGAAATCGAAATTTAAAGAAATCTTGCAAATACATGCACAGATTGATGAACCATTTTTACAGTTCCTTCCTCTATCCAAAACCATCTGAAAAATAGCTTTAGACTCTCCTCTTTCACCATAAAACATTCACAACGAAGAAATCTTCTTTCTGGTGCAACAGAGAAAGAAGCTAGATTTCCGTCAACTTGGCAATCGGATCAAAACAAGATTTCACTTGAACCACAAGAGAAAAAAAAATATCAAAAATATAACTTTCATCGCAAACAAAGGATAAAACCAAACCTACAATTTTTGAGGTCCATTAATGGTTGTCGTGTCCAGAAGCATTGTCAGGTCGAAAAATTAAAAGTTTAAAATCTTCTTAACTATTGAGCGGGTAGGTCTAAAATTTTAGAGGGGTGATATTGGGTAAAAACCCATATCTAAAAACTTCGTTCCACATCAATTTGACCTCCAGAAGCCCACTTTCTATAAATAGCAGGTCCTCTCGCATATGGGACTGCTATTTTGGTAAAGTTATCAACAAAAGAACTTGCAAAGGAGAAGAAGACATTGAAGATGCATTGCAGTTGAGAATTCACCAGAATGAGAATTTTGGTCCAATTTTGGAACTTAATAAAAATAGTAAGTGGTCCCATGAGCACCTGCCAAAAATAGAAATTTGATCCAGAAGGTGAGAGGAACACAAGGAGAAAGAGGAAATCAAAGTTGCAACATCCAGTTGAGGTTTGAGGGAGTTGATTTTTCATACTTACTAAAAATAGTAAGTTGCTCTTTCTAAGGAAAACATGAAGAAGAAGTGAGCATGACAAAAAATGGCACAACCCTTCGCCTGCTAGTATGAGATAGAAGATAGTGATGTCTTTTACATGGTCCTAAATGACCTTAGAACTCGCATGGTAGCCAAAGACTGAAATAATATTGAAGGTCAAATATTCACAAGTGGATTGTTCGTGCCGCCGCTGGACACCCGAAATGTCTCAGTGCAAAGTCTTGAGTTGGTCCTAGCTTTCTCTCACCACTATAAGCGCGAAACATGAACCATCCGAGCTAATAATGGAACAACAATGGTGGTCATTATCCCTAGAACCATCTCACTTTCTCTACAAATACCTACATTACCTAGCATGGTCGTCATCTCAAAGGACAGAGCCTTACATGATTGGGAAACAATGGATGCCTACGTGCAAGGGGTTACACTTGGTTCATGGTTAAAAACAGAGAAATCCCTCAAGGATGCCCAAGAACCTTCTAAGGTGTGAGTTTTGAGAAGGATATTTAGATGCCATCACTCTCCTTAGCAGAGTTATGGGTGAAGCAAGCACAAGAGACTTCCAATACTAGATGGGCCTTTTCATCTTGACATTGACAAAAGGAAAGAAGAGAATTGATCGAGGTAGATCATCAGCGATAATCTCCATTTGTAACTACTTTAGGTACCCATGATGAAGAAGTTCCACATGAATTCTTACTTGGTTTATCTCCTAGCTAGCGAAGATCTTTCACAGGGGTTTTCCCTCACACAAAATATCATTGCCAAGGTACCCGCATTTGAGAAGCCTCCACAATTGGTAATGGAGGAAAGCCATAGAAATTTTTCTCGCGTGAATGATGTGTTCACAATGTATGTGGTCTGAAGCTTAGAAGGGGATCTAGAAGCTAGGATGTCACCACAAGCGAGTATCCTTGATTAAGAAATATGGCTCTTATTTCATACAATTATCGACCTTCTCCTACCTACAAGTTGTTGGCTTCGACCAAGCCCCACTAAGGCTGCCCAAGTACCTTAGTGACCAAATTGTATTGTTCGATCTCTGCAAATAGATCATTCAAGTGAATAAAATTCTTAGGAGTAGGAGGAATAAGTTGATTTCATTTCCTATCTCTCTTGGGGTATTCACGTGCAAGAGATCAAATGACGCATCTCATCTGGAGGCCACTTTTGCTCATTTGACTTTGTATTCCTACATTGTCAGGTATAATTTCGACATACGAGAAGATCCCAACTCTTTCTACATTCCACAATTACAACATGAGCCATAAGTCGAGGACTACTAGGATAATTATGTTGATGAATTTTAAGTGTCTGAAAAGGACCACATGAGGATGACAATCGGTGAGATGAAGAAATTCAAGTTCTCTTGGTATGAAGATATTTTACACGATGATGGGATAGAGATGTATGATCCTGAGTACACGTCCGTCACGATGTCCCCCTTTCCTCCAGTCAATTGGTATGTTTGTGAATCAGGGGATATTTAGGAGAAGACTGAGAAATTAGTAAGGAGAACAAGAAATTGGTTTCAAAGAAGAGAACCATGATCAACCAGTCACGAGGAATTCCTCCAAGTCAGAAGCAAGTCTCCCATCAATCATCTTCAAAATTCGTAGAGGTGACTTCCAATTCTAAACACTCCAAAGCAAGTTCAAAAAGGAAGGCCATAAAGTTGGAAGCTTCTCCTCACAAGAAGATGTCAAAGAAAGCCAAGGTAGAAGAAGACTCATTTACGTTCACTGTGAGAAGATGACTTGATGACACAAATACATGAAGAAAATCCAGTGGTAGAAACACAAGTGGATGAAGAACACATGGTTCAAGACCTAGTCTTCGATTCACCACATGAGGTCTCACCTCTTGTTGACACCCATACCTCTCTCATTCAAGATTTTCCTCCTCCTCCAGAATAGGGAACGGTTGGTGCACCTATCATCAAGCCCAAATCCAATGAGATGTTTCCTTGGATGTAGGAAATGATTTTCCCTGACACCCGCATTGTGCAACAAGTGGCATCCCCTGATCTATCAGTGATTGTCTCATTAGATAAAGAAAAATATCAAGAAAGCTCACACATATAACCTCACGATTCTACAGTGGGGAAATGGGTAATAAATACATTGAAGTAGCTTGACCGAAGGTAATCAAGCTAGTGGATGAGATGACATTGGCTGACTATGAGATGAGCACAATCCAACTAGGACCGGAAACTCATGAAGGGGATTTGCACATGTATCAATAATCTTCCACTCGCATGGTGGTGAGGAATAAGGAGGATGAGAAGAATATTGATGAACTAAAGGAACAGGTACGAACTCTGTAATTCTATGTTTAACATCTAGTTGATCCCAATGCCACAATAATCCCCATAGAGGAAGTTACACCCATCATTAGCTTGAATCCAGATTCCATTAGGAGGATGCACGAGTTCACAATGCAGGGGCGAGTGAATAATGAATGGATCGACTCAATTTCTGAAAAAGGAATGTCAAAGCTCCAAGAATCTATCAAACTCTTTGCTTTCATGTGTGTGACAACAAATAGGATAGGGGTACTCATGGAGGACTTGAAGAAAGAAATGGACTATTGGTAACCTTTGGGTCCAGTAGTAGATGAAATGAGCAACACTCATTACTAGGAGTTAATCGACATGAAGGTTTTGAAACTCCTTTAGAAGAATTGTCTCATGTATGGGAAAGGGCCTTGGAATAAGGTTTGAGGAAATCAATCGGGCCATCACAGCTAGAGGAAAAAAGAGGAACAAGCATACAAGTTGCAGGATAGTATAAATCGGAAAACTTAGAAACTTGGAGTACCTACAATGGGTGAGGACACAAGTTTTGATGAGTTAATTGGTCCATTTTAAGAACATGTCAATAAATATGTAGATAATTATTTTTCCTTCACTAAGGGTACCCTCGAATTCCTCTCAGAGATTTGGGCATCTATTGCACTTATCGCAGAGAAACATTCATCATGGTTCGAGAAGTACAAAGACATCAACAGTGTGGCTGATGGATGGAAAAATACCTTGAGTTGCATTCACATTCCTCATGCCAACAAAATGGAACCTGCATAAGCTCATTTCAGCAAGGAGCTTGGAGGGACAGAGTCCTTCTTAGGAGCATGAGGTGGAAACCAGTCAGGAAGCGAGATCAAATCCACTACAGCAGCTCATTCTTCTACATAATTCTTCCTTTCTCTCTCTTCTTCTTCTTCTTCTTCTTTCTCTCTCTCTCTTCTCCTCTCACCCAACGCTCTCTCTCATCAATGTTATATTTTTGCATTGAGGTTTTCACTTTTTAATATAACTTTAAGTGACTTTAGAAACATAATGTAAAATTTAAGTTGCCTTACTTTTATAAAAGGGACTTAAATATTTAAGTGGAATATGAACAATCCAAAGTCGATTAAAGTATTTGAAAATTAAATCGGGAAGATGAAGAGTTGCTTTTTCTTCTATAAATTGTAACAAGATCCTCATTTGAACTTCTTCTTAGATGCATTTTTAGACTTCTTAGATTTTAGAGCTATTTTTTGTAAATTCATGAGAGAGATATCCTTGTGAAGAGAGCAAAGAGATATAAAATTTCTTTCATTTTCCCTACTCTAAAATGTCTTCCATTTCTATGTTATTTACAATTTCTGCTTGAGGTTCAACAAAGGAGGAAGGAATTTTAGCCTTTTTTGACTAAGGATTTTAGTGGTACTTTGTGCTCATTAAACGCTGTTTGGTCTTGTTGTTGTAATGCAGATTGTTTTCTTCTAAATTTAAGTGCATGTAATGAAATTTTTGGTTGGTGTATGCAAGTATCTGATTTTCTACTTGCAACATTAGTTTCTCTTTTCTAACTTTCTCACTCCCTTTCCTACTTTCCTAGAAAATTCCTCCCTTGTAGATATCTGCAAGCTTTTACGTAGGGTCAGTGGAGTGCCCCTATTGGATCCCCGAATAAAAGGCCACCAAGATAAAACTCACTTTTTACTCACACATGCACGTACGACAGCTGCACCGGTTAAGTAGAGGGACTTAGACTCTTGGAGCATTGGTAAGATAACCACCAATTTTTCCCCCGATAAATTTTCTCACCATCAAAATGATAGGAGAAGCGTGTCACCTAAGTGAATGTGAATGAGTGTGAGATGAGGTTCATTTATAAAAGACCCCTCAAAGAAACAAGAATGAACCATAGAACAAGAGTGCGTCATCGGTAAATGGTTTGAATATGTGCACTAGAAATATATGATCATGAATAATAAAGCATAGATAGTGTGAGTGAGGTAAAGTTCATTTCAAATTTATACCCTCATCATCGAGTATGAACCGTGAAAATAGAGTACATCATCGGGTAATGACGATGTGTAAGTGATGCCGAGAGAGATGTGTCGTGAATGTGTCGAGTGTGAAATGTGTCATGTGTATGATGTGAGGTTCATGGATGTAGTATGCCCTCAACAGTCAAGTGTGAACCTTATCATGAGAGTGCATCATAAGGTAACAATGATACAAGAGGTGTATTAATGTGTGTATGATAAATGAGGAAGACTAAATGTGAATTATGAAGCATAATAGTAGAAATGTGAGACACGGGGATAATGTTAGGATGGGGAGAGTAAGCATGATGCCCCTAAGTGTACAATCATAAGTAAGATATCGGATAAAAATGAAGGGAAAGGGTTCTCCACCGGATGCTTTCGAGAGATAAAGGCATGTGACCATGCTCTAAGATAAGTGATGCATGAGATAAATGATGTATCGATGAATGAGGCCTAGGAGATCGTGAAGGTGATGTGTACCTATGTGAAGGATACTACAAAGGTGATGTGCACCTATGTGAAGGATCATGGAGGTGAGGTATACCTAAGTGAAGGAGATCGCGAAGGTGATGTGTACCTATGTGAAGGATATTGTGAAGGTGATGTGCACCTATGTGAAGGAAACTTCCAATGTGAAGGAGATTGTGAAGGTGATATATACTTATGTGAAGGAGTCGTATGAGTGGTGGACCTAGGATGATAAGATGGACTAATGGATCGATTAAACCGAGTAGCTCGTGTGTGAATAGGTGAGCTAAGAGAAGATTACACTTTATGTTTGAGAGGTCCAGGGGACCTAAATGCTCTAGTGAGTGCAATGGTAACCTCAAGATGAGGTTGCAGCCATGGTATGCATGGCAGAACACCCTTAATGGTGATTACTTGCTTGTTGTGAATGAATTTGACCACAAGTGGTTCATGGAAATGATAGCCTAAGTGGCACGGAGCCAAGGAAGACCCAAGAGCATGTCACAACCTTTGATTAAAGATGCCACAAGGAATGACACAAGCATGGTGAGAGGCCCAATTGTGACTGGAAGTTTGATGAACCCATAAGAATTGGGAACTGGATATGAAATTTGTGAAAGTGGATAATTGATAGCAACAAGGAGAGAAATAGAGTACACACAAAGAGAAGACAATGATTTGATCATAGTATTTTTGAGAGCATAAGATCCTATAGAAGCATTGATATGTAATGTATCAAAAGAAAATATAGCATGGAAATCATTATCAAAGAATGTGATGAATGGTAGAGATGCCTCAGTATGCAAAACTAGAAAATCAAGAGCCCCTGATGAAGGAGGATGCACTGTGTGATATGTATGATTAGCTAAAGAATCAGTCGCTTGTTTTTCATGCTTAGGTAATGGATCATTGAAAATTTTGATATTTTTTTTGTCATTGACCGGTGTAGATGCCAAAGGTTCCGGAAAGATCAATTACGTTATTTTCGAAACGAGATCTTGAATAAGATGTTGGAGTTTAAAACATCAATCTATAGAATGGCCAATGCATTAATGATAATATCATCAACGCTTATTTCACTAAATCTAGACTTATTCATGTCCGAGCAGCTAAAAATATAGCCAATATTGGAATCTAATATTACTATTTTTGGATTCCAAAATGTTAAATATTGGAATTATCTGCACTCCAAAATCACACATATTGAATTCCAATATCGCATATATTAGAATCAATAAGTACATGTATTGGAATCCGTTGATTCTCCTTCTAGAGTCCAATATATCTGATCACGAATTAAATTAATGAATCTATGAAAAAATGTTTAATGATTTCAGTAATCCAACATTGATATGAGAAATAATTCCTAATGGCTAGCTCGTATAAAACGAGATACATGTTTTTTTATAAGGGATAATAGCCGCTAGGCTTAATGTTTGCTTTGGAATAATGCTCTTATCATTTTAAATATGTTTTAAGATTAAAATATGCAAATTTGAATATTTAAATCGCCATTGGCCAAGCGGATGCTAGGATAATGACATTCACAAGATGTGAGACACTTCCAGATTCAATTACTATGGTTCGATTGAACCTTGGGGAAACCAAAGAATTATGAAGATGTTATGAAGAAACTTAAAGAGGGTGACAATTCAATTTAGGAGAATGTAATTAACTGTAAAACCATTCCAGATATATTTTCATATTTAAAGTTAGATATCAAATTAACTTCATTTATTATGGTGTGATTGAACCTCAATGCAACTAGAGAATTTTTGAAGATGTTATGAAGAAATTAGCAGAGGGTGATGATCCAGTGTAGGAGAATGTAATTAATTGTAAAACCATACCAGATATATTTTCATATTTAAATTTAGATATAAAATCAACTGTAAGAGACATGGCATAAAAAAATTCATATTCAAATATGGATATGAACTTATTTAAAATTAACTGTAAAATTATCCCATATATATTTTAGTATTTAAATATAGCTATGAAATAAATTAAAATTCCTTTACTAAAGGTATAATTATAGTAAAACATTTGAAGAATAATTTGAATTTATAATGTAACACTATTCCCGAAGATGGGATTCCAAATCAACAATACAAAACATAGTAAAGCTCTAATAAAAAATTTCCCTATAATTGTTTTTGTGATTTAATATAATCCCGAACATCTTCGACGTCCTTCAATGGTTGCAACAAAGGCCACAACACATCTAACAAGTATTTTTATTCTAACTTAGAATCTATGTTAAATGTTTTAGCAATTATGTAGTTCGCACATCATTGAACTTGTTTTTCTCTAAAGAGTCATCTACAAGCACTATATTTTTACAATTGTACAATGCATTAAACCGCGACCAAATGGAGTTAATATTCTTGAGATATAATTTGGGATTCCCGAACCTTCATAATCGGAGCATTTGGTCTCGACACAATCTTCTTGTGTAAATATGAACTCGAAGCTTGCAACCTCCAAGCCAATGTTTTGAAGGAATGAAGGCATCATGTCATCAACATTTGACTTTCTCGCCAATGTCCATATTGCTATTTTGAAAAAAAAATTCACCATTACAATAACTCTTTCACATTAGGTCTGAGAATTTTTTTTTTTTTTGAGCTTGATGCTGCCAAACGTTTTTAACTATTTAAATGTTGAATCATCCTTGTGGAGGGTGTGTGCCAAAACACCATTTATATCAAATATGATCAGTTTCATGTTGCATGTGTTTGTATCTGCAAATGAAAAAAAAATCAAATTGTTGAGGGCGGTGAATCAATTGAAAAATAAAAAACAAGTCCCTTTCGATATTGTTATATCAAAAATCAAATGATTGTAGGTGGTGACGAAGGTAAAAAATCTAAGGGTGTTCCTCATTTCCTATTGTTATATTAGGAATATTTTTTATACAAAATTTATTTGAATAGAATGTAATGTTTTAGTGCGACAAGTCTTTACATACCTATTGTAGTTATTTCATTGCATTAGAAAGTGGTATACATTTTTATTGCAAAGCAAAAACTAGTGTTTAGGCATGCTCGAGAATTAATTTAGGAATATATATTTCATTAATAAAAACTACTCAAAGATTTGTTATGATAAATATTTCTGTTAATTTACATTCGCAACTTATACATTCACACTCTGAACTTATAATCAGGGAAAATTTAAATTCTCCCAACTTATAATTGTACAATCTTAGCATACAAAATAGTTACGCATAACCATCACAAAAAATATGAATGTATTTTATTTACAATGTTAAGTTGTATTATCACAATAACATTTTGAAATGATAACTTTTTATTTAGCATTTACTCACTCCAAATATTTGATGCCCTCTACCACATTCAATCCCTTTGACACTATTAGTGATAAGTATTTGTACAAATCAGTCATCAACCACATATCTTTTGAACAATGTTCTCCTTTGCTTTTCATCCCAACCATAAAATTTTTTGGAGGGTTTCCCTTTGCACCTAATGTAATACACATTGTGTCTTCAGTTGTAGGGAACATCGTTTATACTCCAAACCTTTTCTAGATATTTTATTGCAATTCCATCAACTATATTGCAATGTTCTTTTCCCCAGGTGACTCTGGATTCAAGTCAGTTGATAATTTTTTTATTGAAGGCCTTTATCAACTTTTCAACATCAACAAGTGATTTTGTCTAACCAGAATCCCTTTTCAAATTTTATTGATAATGACTTTATAAACTCTTTCAGGCCACCTCACACGTTGATAGTCTCCTTTCGGAACTTGAATGACATGTCTCTAGAGGTCAATTGGTTTTTCTCATACAACAAGCCCTCCAAATCTAAAATAAGCAATTATTTCTTGTGGCTAGCTGCGGGAAGTAAGGAATTTTTTTAATTGCTCTCATATCAATTCTAACCAATGGAAAAAACAACATTTTAGCTTGCGGCTACCACTTACTGATGGGCCTTGTGTGTAGGATTGCATCTTCTTCACCCGTAGCTATATCCTTTGATGCAAGATATGTTTCAAACAAACATTAATCTATTCATAATATATTTATTGTTATGAAAAATGAAATCGTATTTGAAAAAACATAGTTCTCTACATGGTAAAATGGTAAATTCAATATTAGCACTTTAGGTAGATACCACTTATCGATGAGCTTCGGATTGGCTTACATAGACCTTACTAGCTCTTTGATTTTTTTATGCAACATGTATTGCAAACAAAACTAATCAATTCATAAACGATTTCATGTTTTGGGAAATGAAAGCATAATTGAAAAGCGTACTAGTTTCTACGATAATATAGTAAGTAAAAATCAAAATGTTCTATGTCTTCTAAATGAATTGTAACAACCACTAGGGTTCATTTTATCTCATTGAACCACCCATTAACGACAACAGATTTTGAGATATTGATGTGGATTAGCGACCACTAGGCTATGCCATCATTGGATGGACTAAGCATTGTAACTAATGTTTGTATCATTATGTCGATACTAATGGTTTATGCAGACAACCAAAAACATAGTAACTACAAACTATGTAGCATTGGATGCCACCATGAACTTTTGAAATAAGTTATTTGGTAATTCCTTCTTTAAAAATGGTTCCGCTTCTAGAATTAGTTGATATCGTTTTCTATAACTTTGTGAGCCTTAGAAATGGTTATGTTTAAAAATATGCATGGCTAACATACCTAGTTCTAACTACATATTTGTGTTGGTTACCACTGCACACTCCATTGTTACTTTCTCGGTTGTTGGTCATCTGCATAAACCATTAATTGTCTTATAAATTTGTGGGGCTTAGTAGCGGTTCTTATTTATAAATGCACACGACTAACATACCAGGATTTGATTACATATTCGTGCATGATGTGGTTGAGTTCTCCTCATTTGTCATCAGAGCTGGTGAGCATAGAGTATTGTCAAAAAAATGAAAAACAATGGCAATTGAAAATAGAGCTCATTAAACATATTTATAAAATGATTGAAGGTTAATCACCATGTTGAGTTGGTTGTGTAGCGTCAAGTTGAGAGGTTTGTACATTAAATCCTATTTTTCTTTGGTTGTCTACGTAAATAAGAAATGTGTAAGTATATTTTTTCGGTTGAAATACATTTAACATAATCACATGTTCGAGTTGTATAAGCATGCGAACCTTTCTTCATATGAGAATAGTAATGTTTCAAAAACATTTCACTATGTGTCTCAACAATAAAAATAGTAGATAGATTAGATTCAACTAATGCATGCAGTGTGACACTATCGTCATAAAGCACTAATACTAAATAACTTTGGGAACAACATCAAGTGAACATCTCGGACCAAAACTCAAAAGATCGCTCATGAAAAAAAGAATGTTTGTTTCCTTTTAGGCCAATTTTTCTTGACGTTATCAATTGTTATGGAAATGTTTCCGTCCAATCCCTAGTGACTTCTTATCTTTCATCATTTTTATCGTCATGAGTTTTGAACTCCATTTATTTTGTACATAAGACATAAACTTTTAAATTGCCCACTGCTATCATAGAGTCTGTAGCATCCATCCAGAATTGATTCTTCCTTGTCTTTAACGTTTCCATGCATTTTTTATTGTTTCTCTCTACATTTTTTAATATTCAATTGGTATGAGAACAATAATGGTACAATCTAGCACACTGGTTCCAATAACTATTAACAACTCCATTATTACTTTAGAAGAAATATCGCTAGACAAATTGCAAAAATCAGCGATAACACATTCTTACTCCACACCGTCCTTTTTTGTTTAGCTTTTTTTCCCCTATGTGGGAATCATATTTTCTCTTTCCTTTTATCTCTTCACCCAATAATACGATATAGCTTTGGTGGTAGTGTGATTCATGTAATTTAAATTTTTCAATTATATTGGATTCACTTCAGGATGTCAATTGATTAATATCTAGATTTTTTTCTTTAAAATATTGTAGTACTTTTTCTCTCATTTTTATCTCTCATTTTATTCTTCGGCAATAAGAATCCAAATTTTCTACTATTACACCTGCACTGAAGAGGGTCGAGTTAACTTGAGACATCCCCTAATTGTACTTTATTTGCTAGTCCTCATAGTTCTTTGTTTGTCATTCCTCTAGTAGCTCTAAATGAATTGGTTGTAAATCTTGCCATGAATTAGGCTGAAAGTTATCCTGATTATCTTTAATAGGTGAACAAGAAAGGCCATTTAATCTAAACAACTCAAATGTTGTAGTTCATTTAGTCAATATATCATCCGAAAATAATAGAAAAGTCCATTTGTCATATAGATTTTCAGTTTTGTCAATTTTGAAAATAAAAAGGAAATGATTCTCAAAGTTCTACATTCAAAGGAAAATCATATGTTTATATTTTTATATAAGGAAGATAAATGTTAATAACAAATGAAATAAAATTCAAACACATTACCCCCGCTCCTCGGTTTTTTTCAATTTGGGACGTTGAGGACATCCAAGAAATTTCCAAATCGATCTATCTTTGTACAAGAAATCAATAAACTTGGTTTATATCTAAGTTTTGTTCACTTCATTCTATTGTTTGCAAATATTAGTAATGGCTTCGTTAGTTGCATTTGCGAAATAATGTGAGCCCTTCAAAACGATAGCCTCTTATGTAAATACTTGTAAGTATCTGAGCCCAAAATATTTTTTGTGCACATATTGTATGTTGGCCGTCGGTATATGAACTTTAACACCATCCCTTTCCAAGTCTTTCGGATCTTATAGCTCCACAACCTTATTTGTAGCTAACAAGAAGGGAACAAGAATTGTGTCTCTGTGTAGGAATAACATTTATCAACATGGAGTGCACAAGAAGGTCAACATTCTCATCATTTACAGGATGATATTTATACTTTGGGGGTGTTACATGGCACCTCAAAATATCATTTGAAAATACTTCACCATTGAACAAAAAGTAATAAAACTATTTGAATAGATAAAAGTTTTGTTTTTGTGAATATAGTGGTTGCTTTCTTGAAAGAATGCAGCTGATTTAGTATTCTTTTTAACCCTTACAACTTTGATCTGGATGGACCGAGCTCCAATTTAGCCAAATATGTTTGCCTCAGCATAGTGAACAACTTGGCATGTTTAGGCAGTGAAATCAAACCTTTTCTATTAAAAATGAAAAATAGAAGAGGTTGTATCATCTCTCAGTACAATTTTATGAATACTGCAAGCATGCCATTGTGAATTTATTTTACATTTGAATAGCCATTTTTGTCATTATCTACTAATAACCCCAAATCCCAACCATATGTTGAACATGAACATTGTGTTTTATCTTCTCATGCTTTCATCTCCTATTTCCTCAATAAATAAACATCTAACTCCATATCCGAATAAGACAATTATTATTTTCATAGTCAATGTGTTCGAATTAAACATGCAATGTACTCGAATCAACAATGCAGTCTTATTTTACCATTCACATCACAAGGTGCGCTGGCACATCACTTAGATAGATACGAACATTCACCCAAGCATGCGAGGGTACCAGGTTCCTCTTTTACGGTAGATTTTTCAAGGATTTAGCATGAAAGAACATACATTCTAGATCCATAATAACCATTCAAGGATAAATCATAAGAGCTTTAGATCACATCCATATGTGAGAATGAACTAAACAAAAATCAAGATTAGATTTACCATGTAATATCCATAAAAAAACATCAATAACAAGGATCCATTCACAAATATCCATTGTATTAATCAACATGAAAACACAGAAGTTGATACATCAATAGTAACTCCATAAGATCATGCGCATGAGTAAATCAGTAGCATAACTTTATAAAGAAAATACTTGTCCTCTAACAGTGCAAATCAATACATATATATAGGGGTGGAGACTTGCCCTTCACAACCTACACATCCTCAAAATATCTCGCATGCCAGAAATAGGTATGTGTACATTACAATTCAACTATAAAAGCATGCAAGCTTCACTAATAATAGATTATCTATTAATAACTCTAGTTCTAATCCTATTATTAACCCAAAATTGTGCATGTCGCTTTATCTTCCTTCGCATGAGATATTTCCCAAAATATCTTTGGCTTGTAACTCCAAGTCTTCATTCTCAACCTTATCTTCAAAACATTTCTTGGTCACTACTCCACCATTCACCTCCCAATTCTATCAAAATACGGCTAAGTCTCGAATGTGTTTTGCCTAAGCGTGATCCTTCGCACATTGTGCTGCTCTACTTCCACGTGTCCTTTGTGCCTAATTTCTAGGTGTCAAAACCCTCACTCCACTATCCTTAGAATATTTCATGGGCCCAACATTACCCCACACTAGTTCAATTACCACCCTCATAAATTCTTCATTCGCCAAGCACAAAACTTTGGAAGAAGAAAAAAATTCAAAAATAAAAAAATTAGTTACATACGGAAACGTGCTAAGGTGCCTAG
Source organism: Taxus wallichiana var. yunnanensis (assembly GCA_018340775.1). Taxonomy (NCBI): domain Eukaryota; kingdom Viridiplantae; phylum Streptophyta; class Pinopsida; order Cupressales; family Taxaceae; genus Taxus; species Taxus wallichiana. Next base: position 456,297,073 of record CM031236.1, on the reverse strand, counting down.
AAGATTTCTGGGAACTCCGTATTTACCCCATCTATTAATTTCTTCCACTCTTCCAAATCCTTCAAATCCTTTCCCAAAGCCATGACCTCTAGAATCCACGACACTTGGTCAAGAGTAATCTCCTTGAATTTTCCTTTCATCTCCTTTATCACCACCTCTAACTCTATGTAACTGCTATCAATATTGTCCATATTTTCTAGTATAGAACTCTGGAACTCACCAACTTTATGTTCCAGTTGCTCACACTTCACCTTGATTTTATCTTTTTGTGTTGTGGTCTCTGTGATCAACTGAGTGCGCTCAATTTTGTTGGTTGGGGTCTTCTCTGTATAGTCTTCAAATTTGTTTCCTCATCCACCAACCAAATTACTACAAAGGGCTCACACTTCTAGCATCTAGTGAAGCTAACATCTTTCTTTGTGCGTAATTCCTTGAGTTGGGCGAGCAAGTCCTCCACTCGGTGATCATGGCTTCCACTGCAACCTTATTATTCTCCTTTTCTTTTGCAATTTCTTCCTCTCGTAGGCCCTGCGCTTTTGATATTAAGGATCATTCCTACCACATCCTCTAAATACTCCATCTCATCTCCATAATCCATTCTTTCCTGGCTCACTAAGGAAGGGAACTATCCCAATATTTACTTTACGAGCGTGTCAGTTCTATCACATGGTCCTTAGTTCTTTTTTTTTCTCCTTGTAACCCCTTGCACAACCTATCTATTTCACCCTCCTCCTTCTTATCTACTACAAGGGTGTGAATAGTGGCGCTAATCAAATTTCTCCTCACCACTTCTGAGGCCATCTTATTCAAGGCATTACATGCCTGCTCATCTATCAAATGATTTGGGTCTATGGCCTTATACTTCTTTCCTAGATTTTTCTACAATATCATTATTTCAATTGCATGCTCACTCACTTCAAATTCAGGCTCCTCTGAATGAGTATGTAAATTCCAACTTAACATTTTATTTGTTCTCGAAACTCATTCCTCTTGGTCTAGTAGTTCTCAAGCATGCAAATTCTTTGTAAGCACTTGTAATTTGGAAGTGCATGTGCAAAACTTTTGTTGGATCATATAAAAAATCCATGTGTGGTGACCTTGGAGTCCATCACCTCCTCTGCACCTTCATTTTTTTCCTTTTCTTCTTTGGGGTAGGATTGTTAGTACCTATCCCCAATCCCTTGTCCTCCTTGATGATGAAAGTGTCACATGTCTCTTTTTCTCCTTTCTCCTCTAGTCGTACCCGAGTGTCTTTGTCCTTTGTTGGGCTCTTCTTTGTCTATTCTTATGTTATAGGGTGTTTTTTCTTTTCACGAGCCTACTCTATTGCCTTCTCTTGTGCCCACTTCTCCTATTCTATCAACTCTTATTTTAACTCATCCCTCAACGTGGCAAAAATTGTCTCTTCTTCCTAAGATTTTCTCTCTATCTCATAGCTAGAGACCACATGTACCTTAGTGTGCTTATCCTTTTCTTTATCCTCGTTGCCTTGCTTTGAGAGGTCCCTGCACCACCATTGTTGCTCCTGCGAGAATAATACTTTCTCTTACAAGATTTAAAAAGATTTTTCTCTTCTTCATCACCTTCCTCTTCCTCTTTCACATCTTCTTTGGACACCTTTTAAATAGGTGGCACCCCTGTTCCCCTAGGTCATGGGAAGGTGGATTCTGTAACCTCCACCTTGACTCCTCCTTAAGTCTTGAGGCGTAACTATACAAACACTCTATTAATGTGTCCCTTGATTGTCACATTACCTATGGGTACAACTCCGATATGTCGGCTCCAAAACCTCAAAGTATGTGGGCCTGGAGTCATATCTATAGGTGGCGTGCAATTTATGCATGTCTAAATCCACCTTCTCCACATCATAATTCAACTTTTTGCATCCTTTAATCTATTAATAGAGCACTTCATGTATTTTGTTGAGAATGTAAATAAATTTTTCACCACAGAACCATCTCACCCTTAACCATGTGGCCCGAGCAAGGATGAAATGTTGCATTGCTGCAAACTTCACTTGATCCTCAACTACTATAGGCAACTCGCTTCATGGAATGCGCCATTCAATCTCAAAGTATTTATGTAGTATGACATACCACTTATTAATTTATGCTTTGTATGTATTTAAGATGTTCCCATCACAAGTAAACCCTAAAAATTGTACTGCGTGGGATGGGTTCATTGGTGGGTAAACCCATATGTTTCCTTTAGGCCCATTTGGTTCCTTGATTTCTCACAACATGATAAAAATTAGAAAGGAACCCCACGTAATCTTCACCCCTTCTTCATTTTTTTGTTTTTCCTCCTCAATAATCCCATTCACGAAGAACTGGTCCAGGATAATAATTTGCTCTCTTTGAAATTATGTAGGCCACATACAAAAATTTCTTATTAATGTCTGTATAGTGCTCTGACATGCCCAATTTATAGCTCACAAGTCGGGATGCAACCCTAAGTGTCGGATCATCTAGATCCATAATGTTTTGTGCCCTACCTCCCTTCTCATAGCTCAATTTATTTGCAAGTTCTTCAATTATTATCGTAGCACATAAATCTAGCATCATGTCTTCCCTGTGTTCCTCAAACATGTGACTCACTCAATCAATTGAGTGGTGAGACACATCCTTCTTCCCATAAAGTAGAGGAATTCTTCATGAACTCGTGACATTAACCACCTTTGAAAGAGGTTTACAGTTTTGGAACAGAATGGAATATCCCAAAACTGTATTATACCAGTTTTCTCTTATTCCCGCTTCATAGAGTCATTAACTAGAGGATTTTTAGCCACATTTAATCTTGGGAGGAATTTCTCCAAATCTTCCGTCATATTTTTCCCATTCTCGTTTATTCGATAGTTAAACTCATTGATTTTGCATCGAGTAAGATTTGATTTCTAAATTTTCACCCTCAATACACTAGGAGGATACTACATTTCCAAGTATATCTCTTCTAAGGGTTCCTTCACCACAACCTCGGGCCTCTTTGTTCTCAATTTCCTTAGATTGGGTTCCATCTCACTGTAACCACGTGCCCTAGGTGTTTTTCTTCCAAATTCCTTCTACAAATCCCCGGGAACTTACAAGTTGCTTATAATACATGTAACCCTTCTTTGTACTCCACTTAGACTCAACTAGCTTCTCCGTAAGGACTCATGCACAACTCTCAAGCACTTCTGGTTTGCACAAACTTTCCATCACTCTTAAGCTCTTCGCACTTGACTCACAAGTTTTCTTCAAAGGAAAGGTATCCAAATGACTACCCTAACCTCTTATTTATACTTTTCCATGACCCCCATGTTCAATTTATACTTTGACCTATGATTTTAAGTTACTTTTTCAACAAAGTACCTTTTCCATTTTTGACAACTTTCACGAATTCACTTCGCGCACTACACTTGTAACCTTATGATATGCTTTATACTACTTCTTTACCACAAAAAAATTTTTGTCCCTCCCCCGTGCCAAAGTTAAAAACATCTATGCCATATCCCAAGTAGTTTCACATGTCACTTCCTACCTCATGTTACATTACGTGATCACTTTCCTTGCGTGGTCTTGATTAGCTTAACTTTCTTCATAACACCTTATACCTAGCACTTATCATTTCTTATCCACTTTCGCACCAACATTATAGAAGAAACCTTGAACCAAGAAGACTGTATCAAGAGGGTGTCAAAAATTCTCATCTTTATACTTCAATCTACCCCACACTAAAGGTATATGTGGTCCTCTGTGCATGAAATCACTAAATAGTAATCAACAACAGTGAGCAAGTGCACTTAGTACAACAAAACACAAAACTAAATTAACAAAGCATAGCAACGATGAAAGGAAACACATATAAATAAAATTCATTAAAGAAATATAATCTAACTAGAAATATTGCCTTATTAAAAACACCAAGAAGACTTATTTATAGTAGGGATTCAACCTACTCCCATTGAAGTAACTTGAGAAAAGTGCCATCCAAAGCTTTGTAGCTGGAAAGCACACAGAATCAAGTATGTAGGTCACAACATATTTTCCCAAGCAATGCACTTGGAACTTTCCAGGGTGGCGCAAAAACTTTGAATCATAAAGAAGAACCATTTATCCAACCTCAAATTGTTTATTCATAATATTCTTATCGTGCCATGCCTTCCGACCGGCCTTTTCTATCTTCTGACTCCACCGAGTAATGGTGCTCCACTCATCCAATTGCATTAGTTTATCAATACAATCTTCAAGTACTTTCTCATCATCCATTCCTCCTACGCACACAATATGTAGGGAGGGTAACATAAACTCCATTGGTAAAACAACCTCTGTGCCAAAAACCATCTGAAAGGGTGTGGCTTTGTTCAATCTATTACAAGTTATTCTATATGCCCAAAGTACAACAAACTTTATCATCCCAATCCTTTCTTCCAACATCACAAATATTTGTAAATATATGTCCCAATATCTTGTTGAAAGCCTCAACATTCCTATTCACATGTAGGTGATAGGGTGTTTTTTTATGGTGCGCCATCGTAAATTCTGCCAACAATATTTTGATAGTGTCATTCAAGAAATGTGTGCCCCTATCACTTGTCAGACTCAGTGGACATCCATACATGTTGATTATGTTCTCCCATAGAAACATTGCTGTTGTAGTTGTCATGCAATCCTTTATAGGTGCTTCTTCTTCCCACCTTGTAAGATAATTTGTACAAGTTATAATGTAGTGCAATCCAGTCTTGCGCATGGGTGGGGAAATATGACCCACAAAGTCAATTACCCACTTCTCAAAAGGTTATACACTAGCAATAGGCCTCAAAGGCATTTCATCCCTATGCCTAGGCTTTCCAAGGTACTAACAATGGTCACAAGCCTTACAATATTCTATACAATCCTTATAAATCATTTCCCACCAAAGGCCTGCCAACAAAATCTTGCGCACAGTAGCATTTCTTGCATAATTTCCACCGGTGATTCCACCATGAGATTCTTCTATAATGGCTTCACACAAATGCTCAAGTACACACCGGCGCAAAACCTCATCCCGACCTAGCTTTTATAAATCTCCACTTATCAATATATTAGGCACGACATGTATGGTAAGTTGTTTCTTCTCTAACTTTTTCATCCCTTCATGTGCCACACCTATACACCAAAAATATAGCAATATCCTCTAAGTCGGAGGGCACATCATTCAATTTGAACAAATGTACGGCCGACATTGTGTCTTGAATTCTTTGTGAATCCTTGCATGAATGAATCCTTGATAGATGATCAAGTCCTAAATTACTTTTCCCTAGCTTTACCATAACTGTAAAGTCAAATTCCTGGAACAACAAAATCCAACAACATATACACCCACAGTAAAATGAGCTTATTAACCAAATACTTAAGTGTCATGTGATCTACATAAAACATAAAAGGATTTTCTAGTAAATATTGTCTAAACTTAAGTAATGTGTAAATCATGGACAATGCTTTGCTCTCTGTAGTTGTATAATTCTACTTAGTGGAGTAAACATAGTCTTGACAAAATAGATAAGATGATCAACAATACCTTCTCTATGTTTTAATAATATCTGCCATGGCCATCTTTAGAGGCATCAACATGTACATGAAACGGTTTATCCCAAGAAGGAAAAATCACAAAATGGTCGCATAAGTAAGTTTTTCCTTCAATGTCTCAAATGTTATCTATTGCGCCTCATCCCAATGAAACTTTCCCTTACTCCTCAACAATTCCTCCAAGGGCATGGCAATCTTAGCATACCCCTTAATGAACTTTTTGTAGTAACCTCTATGTCCCAAGAATTTACACACCTCGCTATGATTGGTAGGCTCCTCTAAGCATAGGATAACTACAACCTTAGCAGGATCTACCACCAAGCCTTCTTTGCAAATACTATGTCCCAATAAAGTTCCAAAGGGTGTAGCAAATATACACTTCTTAATATTCAAGGAGATACTTAACTGCCTACATCGCTCAAACATAAGTCTCAAACTATCACAGTGATCCTTTACCATCCCATATATAGTCCAATCATCCAAGTACACTTGTTAAAACTTGTGAATAAAATATTGAAATTCTTGTACAAGGATGTGCGAAAAGACTTTGCATGTGCATTTTTCAATCAAAAGGCATAAATGTGTATGCAAAACTTCCCCACTCAATAGTGAACATTGTCTTTTTGTGATCTTCCTTTGCTATGTGCGCTTGATGATAACCAGAGAATCCATCAGTGAAAGATTAAATCTCATGCCCTACAACGCCTTCCGAGATCTCCTTAGTAAAGGTTTGGGGAAAGGATCTATCACACAAGAATCATTCAATTCCTAGTAGTCCATAGGGATAACCCACTCTAATTCCTTAATAGGCTCAATGATTCTACACTTCAACATCTTATTAATTTCTTCCTTTACTTTGACACCTGATTAGGATTCATCATGTAAGGCCTCTTCTTAATCGGGAGCGCACCGTCCTTTAACTTGATCCTCATCTCACCCAAAGAGGGGTGTACTCCTTTCACTCATGATAACCTCACGAAATAAATCTTGGAAGTCGCACAATAACTCAATTATCTTAACAACCTCCTGTTCAGACCAATAGTCACCAATAATGGCCTCTTTGGGTTATGTATCTGTCCCAATGTTGACCTTCTTCATTTTCATAGGCTCATGGTTTACGTGCGCCTTCTCATCAACACTATCCAAGACCTCGCGCATCCCTACAGTGTGGTCAACATAAAAATTCTCCACTTCTTCATCATTAATCATATACAACAATCTACCCTTCTCTATTTCAAGCCGGACATGCCCAAGTTGTGTTTCATATGTCTCCTCTTCATCAAAGCATTCATTTAAGTCTAACTCTTTAAACAAATATAACGAAGTTCTTGACCTTTGCACTATCCCCCATCGTAAGGTGCTTTATAATTTGTAATGCTTCATGCACTAGAGGTTTAGTAAAAAAATAATCAAAGGTCTAAATCATACCTAAATTCATCTCTTTCCAATTAATTGTTGCCCTTGTTAATTCTACATGAACATACCATGCGGGTGCACAACCGTGAGAGGGCGTAGAACTTTTGTACCCGAGTGATGGTGGCAGGCCTCCTGCCCCTCCATCCAGAGTTTTGTCAACACCAATCGATACTCTAATAATATTTCACGGGAACTCCTCGTGCTATTATTATTATAAAGGATCGAGAGCCAAACACATTCACAAGAGACAATAATATTCTTCACACTATATTATTTTTGCTAATACAATGGCTAATATATAGCCACGAATGTAGTTGAACAACTTCCTATAAAATAGGAAGTATACAAAACAATAAAGCATACCCGTCTGACCTATTCACATGAATTTGGTTAAACTCACATAACAAATAATAGTTATAACAAAACATATAACTAATAATATGAGTTGTTAACCAACTCATATTATATTACAAATAATAATCATGATTAATAATGTTAAACAATATTAATCCTAACATTCACCCCCTTAGTGTGAACATTATTAATCACTAATCTTCACCCCCTTAATGTGAACACGGTGAAGAACCATATTCGAAGAAGTTGAACCACCTCCTGAAAGCACTTCTTAGACTAGGTACAAACTCCATATATTATCTCTTTACCCTCGTAAAGGCGTAGTGTCAAGCTAAATTATGCAGGAATGCTCCCTTCCTCTTTGGGTTCCTGTGGGACTTTCCCTTCCTCCCTGGGCACTGAATTCTGAATCTCCAAGATCCACAAGCTTCACACTAGCTAGATAACCATCCCTTGAGTCTACCTTGAAATCTTCTCCTACTCCCAAAAATGAGTATTAAAAACATGACTCCTCCAAAATCACTCTGAAAAGGGTTTATTCAACAAACCATCACACTGCAAATAGAAACACCGAAAATGAATCCCAAAAAAGAAACCACACTGCACACATGTCACCAAACCATCTGTGCGGCCCCGTCGTTAGCGGCGACGAGAGGTCTCTAATTGACCTCCTTCCTCTGTTTTCCTCCATCCCCGATTAAATAGGATTTTACATCCCTAGAATATAGGAAACTACTTGAACTACCCAACCCACAAATATCTCACATTTCCTATATACGTAAGTTGTTTATTAACAACTTCACATATAAACAAATATAATAACAAACCTAACAATTAATAATATGAGTTGTTAACCAACTCATATTATATTACAAATAATAATTATGATTAATAATGTTTAAACAATAATATTAATCCTAACATTCACCCCCTTAGTGTGAACATTATTAATCACTAATCTTCACCCCCTTAATGTGAACATGGCGAAGAACCATATTCGAAGAAATTGAACCACCTCCTGAAAGCACTTCTTAGACCAGTACAAACTCCATATGTTATCTCTTTTTTTTTTAAAGAATGATTTCATAACTCAATAGACTAATATGTACACACACATTAAACTAAATATAAATGAGACCTATGGATACATTGACCATACTCTCTACACGACTCGTCTAAAAACATTGAATGAAAAATAAAAACATGATTATCAATCCTCTTAGATCTATGGATTTCTAAAACTCACCAATTTGAAGGTGAAACCATCAAATGAACAAAATATATATATATAATCGAAGTCAAACTATAACCTATTGAGCGTTTCGATAGTGGTGTAATACATCAATGAAGAAAATTTATTTATCGGGCACCATATGCTTGTGTACTTTGAGTCGAGCTAGTTGTATAGATCATTTGTGTTTAATGCAAACCTTTTGACATGTCTGTCCATACCAAACCGTATCCACAAATCTAGGAACTAATGCCACGACTATCCAATATCTAAGGCACCTTCTCACTTTTGTAGGAATGAATGCAAGTTCCAGATCAAAATATCATGGATAAGCGTGTTTGATGCTAGATCTCAAACATGGATCTCAAGTGCAGAGGATGTCAGATGCATATGGGTCTCTTTTAGGGCCGAAGAGGCTACAAAAAAATGTCTTGCAATTGCTTTAGATTACAAAAGGTGTTGATTCCCAATTGCCAACATATGAAGATTTGTGCTCATGGATGGAATATAAATATGGAGCTCCTCGTGATGATCCACAGTTGGTTAATGTCGTATCGAGTTCGAGGTGTCATATTCAAATGACTGGTACACAAAGTGAAATGAAACGATAATACTTTTTTTTCTTTATAATTGTATTGTAATCCACATGGCGAGAGAAGTACTTACAAACTACACGTTGCAAACTCCGAGATTTGAGATCTAATGATAGTGAAAGACATGGTAAACACTCTACGAGAAATATGCTTTATCAAATGCAAAGATGACTGTTGCAAAGGTAGACTTATCTTTGCATGCAAATCGATGAGTGGAAGCCACATTAGAAATATCACGTTTTTGCGAAAACTACGAATCCCGTTGGAGGAATTCGAGAGGACACACTTATCGGATATTATACATGCGAGATATGAATTTATCTCGGGCTCAACTCAGATTAGAGAAAAAACAAAATTGTTGCGCCAAATTCTACTTTGTGAATGGATCCACAGGTTCACAATTCCATAATGATATCAATGGATCATATGTTGATCAAACCCACCACATTTCTGAATTGGAAGGTACACAAAAAGATCTAAGCAAAGTCACATAAACCACGATCTTGACACCCAAGTCAACTTTATCTTGCATAATAGAGAATACCTTAATCTTCTCCTTAAATTCATTTAAAGAGAATATTAAAAACTACCAAAAGACTCTCATATGAACTAATCACGCTCTGATACCAAATATAAAGGATCAGAGCAAAATGAACACATTCACAAGACAATAATATTCTTCACACTATATTATTTCTGCTAATACAATGGCTAATATATAGCCACGAATGTAGTTGAACAACTTCCTATAAAATAGGAAGTATACAAAACAATAACATACCCGTACAACCTATTCACGTGAGTTTGGTTAAACTCACATAACAAATAATAGTTATAACAAAACATATAACTAATAATATGAGTTGTTAACCAACTCATATTATATTACAAATAATAATCATGATTAATAATGTAAACAATGTTAATCCTAACAATTATTTCGATAATGCACAACTTTTGGTTTGGTGGTAGTAATCTGGAAACACAATAGCAGACATAACACAAGAATACCACGACATAAAATAATGATGACAAATCTGAAATACAACTATAAAATATATTATTAATATGAAATTGTTACAATCTCACCCATGAATTACTCCAAGTGTTACCAACTCCACTTGTTTTCCAATAATATTTATGGGAGAAACTTCACAATTACTCATCTTGATGGCTTCCTTAACACACCTTCACAATGAATCCTTTATTCATAAAATAATTATTACAACTTTATTCCATGATAAATGAGAGGGGGTGGCCTCTCTATTTATATAAATTTAGGCTTATCCACCCTATCTCTAAGATAGGATAGGAAATCTCTTCGGCCAATCATATTCCATGCCTAAACTCTTACCTTTACATATAGGATTATACCTTATCATCTCACATGGGTTCCACCTTTCGGATATTACACAAATTTAATATACAAAATATTTATGACATCACTCCTTATCATTATTATAAATATAATATTTCTAATTCTAAATCATGTAGACCCTATTGAATTTTGACCTTTCTATCATTACCCAGGACCACTTATGACAAATATTTACTTTTTACCACAACATTCCTATTGTACTTTAATTGCTACCGTAATGTACATTATTGGCGGTGCCATCTTTGGCGACATTGTTATCTTCTATCGCATGCCGCTACTAATTATACTTAACAACATCTTATTCCTAATACATACATTAATGAAATAGAAATTACGGAGGAAAATTTTAGTGTCGACGTCTTCCCCCTCCCTAGCTTCTACTCCGTCCTCAAAGCGGACTATTATGGACATTACAGATCGATGCCTGGAAAATCTTTAACTTGTTGTGGTTGACCCATTTTGTAATGGGAGTGTCATCCAATTCCTCCAGTGGATATGTACCATTTTCATACACAACTACTATTCTATAGGGCCCCATCCATTTGGGAAGAAGTTTTATATGCCTGCTCTTTTTGTATCGGGGATCATAAACTAGTACCAATTCATTCACCTTAAATGGAGACCGAGACAATCTTTTGATCAAAGTAATCCTGGTTCATTTTCTTCTTATAGCTTGTATCCTTCGCTATTTCCCTCATTTCCTCTAGCAAATGAAGATATACCAACCTTTCCTTTACGGAATCAATTTTATCCATCCTTTCATTTTTCATAACTCTCAAAGTGGGAATATCAAACTCAATAGGAAGAACTAGATCAATGCCATAAGCCACTAAAATGGGGAGTATCTTGTTATTGACTTTGATGTTTCCCTATATGCCCACAATGCTACATGAATCCTTTTATCCCACTTATGTACCTGTAAAGCTACATCTTTTGCTAGAATTTGACACAATACATAATTTTTCACTCCACCTATCTATTTGTGCTTGGCTTGTAAGTTGTTGCCTTCTTGTGCTTGGTAAAAACTTGTTTACCAGGGATTCTACCACCTCATTAATGAAGTGGCTTCCTTGATTTGTTACAATTTCTAATGGACAACTAAATCTGGTGACAATGCATTCATACATGAACCTTGCCACTTCATCCATGTAAGTTGTTTTCAAGGGTCTAGCTTGACCTACTTGGTTAAATAATTTGTGGTAACTACAATATACTTATTTTGGTGTGGGGTAATTGGAGGTGGACCTCCAATATCTATTCCCCACTTTTCAAAGGGACCAAGTGGAAGAATAGGGCATAATGGAGCTGATGAAGTCTTACGGTTCCCATGTGTTTGAAAAATATCACATGTCTTACAATAATTACAATAATCTCTAAAAAGAGTGGGCCAGTGATAACCTACATCCAAGATCCTTCTTGTTGTAAGTTGTCCAAAGAAGTGTCCTCCACATGTACCATTTTGAAATTATTCTATTAGCTCCTTCCCTTGATCAAGTCTAATTGCCCTCTTGTACTTTGCATCAGGACCTATCCAAAATAATACTCCATGCATAAAAGAACATGGACAACTAGCTTGAGTGATCTTCCTCTTAGTCTTTGCATTGGCACCATCATGAAACTTGAAATCATTCAAATAATTCCAAATATCCATGTATTCACTAGGGATTGTGTCAAGGATAACAATGTTGAATCGGGAAATCATCATCATCACAAGATGAACCTAAACCATCATAGGCTCGAGAGAGTGCATCTGCATTGACATACTTCTTTCCTAGCGTATCTATAACATCAAATTCAAATTATTGTAGCAAAATTATCCTTCTTGATGCATTAGGATTATTTATAATATATTTTAGAGCCTCGATGATCTGTTATAATTGTTATTTTTACCCTAGAAAGTAATTTCTAAACTTATTTACAACAAAAATGATAGCTAGAGCCTATTTTCGATTCTGATATAATTTACCTCGATCTTACTCATTTGTCTCCGCTCCCAAAGTAAACTAGATGATCATTCCCATTTTCATTCTTTTGGCTCAGAGTACTTCCTAGTGTTGCATCTGAAGCATCGGTATACACAATGAATGGCTTGCTCCAATATGGATTCTTTAAAATAGGCGAAGACACCAAAGCTTCCTTTAGTTGTTCAAAAGCTTCATGCACCTTCTTTCCCGGTTCATAAGTAACATCTGTCTTCAAGAGATGGGTTAGTGGTTGTGCAATCTTTTAGAAGTTCTTGATGAACCTTCTATAGTAACCCACATGGCCTAAAAATGATCTCAACTTGCTTCTATTCATAGGAAATGGTAACTCTTTGATTTTTAAAAATTTATCAAGATCGGTACGAATACCATCTTTAGATACAACATGCCCTAACAAAACATCTTTAGAACATCTAAAGACACACTTTGTAGGGTTTAGTGAGGCTTGTGCTTCATATAAACTTTGAAATGTTATCTCCATCTCGGTGCAGGTGGTCCATTTTTCTCCCTTAGATGCAAAAATCATCCAAGAATACTCTGATGAAGCTTCCGATGTAGGGTTCAAACACCCTCTTCATCAAGCGTTGGAATGTTCCTGGAGCATTACATAACCCAAATGACATAACTCTATGAGAAAAAATTCCCCAAGGAGTGGTGAATGTAGTCTTGAATTGATCTTTCTTTCTTATATCTGAACTTGGTTGCATCCGCTTATAGCCATCTGCAAAACTATAGCACTCATGGCCAGCTACTTCATCTAAGATCTTATCTCGAGAATGGAAGAGAGTAATGAGTCTTATTTGTTGCCTTGTTAAGCTTCCTATAATCAACACAAATGCGTAGCTTCCCATTCTTTTTTATTGAGATCACAATGGGAGAAACCCATTACGAATTCTCCACAAAGAAAATATAAATCATGCATCAAACAACTTATTTATTTCTTCTTTTACAGGTCTTGGAGAAATTAGGATTCATTCTATATGGCATTTGCTTTATGGGCTTAGCACCATCTACTAGCTCAATAGAATGTTCTACCAAACTTACTTGATAAAGTTCCTTGAAATCAAAAGTAAATAAGTGCATGTACCTTCAAAAGAGATGGATGTAGGATTCCTTCTCACTCTATATCACAACATCACCAATCTTTATTTGTTGGAGACGATCATCAATTTCTTCCTCGAGATAATTTTATGGGTTCATAAGTCGGTGTGGTGGAAGGATATCCATGACCAAAACATCAACATCACTTTCTTCATCTTCTCGTGTCTACTTCATTGGTACTAGAGTAATCGGAGGATGTCCAATCATTAGTTTCATCACTTGAATCCACAAGTTTTGCCTTATGATACGAGAGGGATCACATTTATCTTCACCCTCTCTCTGTCATGTCCAAGTATCATGATGCCTTCATTCCAATAGTTTCTTGCATGAACTCTCCTTAGCCATGGCCTTCTCAATAACATTGGAGTACGTAATAGTACCATTCTTCATCAACTGGAAGTCTACCACACATACAACACCCATGATAGATATTGCCACATTTGAAACAATACCTTCTGGTTTAGTTTTTCCCTTATTTAATGACCTTAACATTACTGGACTCGATCATTACATTAAGTGTAGCACTTTGCTATCTATTAAGATATCATGAATTGAAATACCATTACATACTCCCTCAGCTTGTGGAGCATAGGGATCCTCCTCTACTTCCAAAATAGGGACCTCAACCTCCTTCCTTCGTTAAGCATTGAGTCCACTTCACAGCTCCCACCTCTTCTTAAAAGACATAGCAAGAAGTTGACCATATGTAATATTTACATGCCTTTTGGATAGATCTTCTAAGATGGAGTATGGTCCTTTCCCCTGTGAAATCAAAAAATCTTGCACACCCAACTTTCTTCTCCTATGTTTCTTACTAGTCTCTCCTTTCATCTTCTTAGGATCATTTCCATCTTGGTTATCTTTTTCTTTCTTTATTTTTATTACAAACACATATGTTTCATTATTTATGCTCCTATCTACTACATCAAAAGAATTCACATGTGATTTTCCTTTATCATTATCTCTTGTACCAGATGTAGAAGCTCTATCTAGATAATTATACTTATAATGACCCTTTTATAACAACCATAACATATAACTTCAGATATATTTATTTTTGGACATCTATCTCCTCCCTAGGAACTAAATTCCTTTCCTTAAAGAATATTAATAGTTAACTGGCCCATCTTCCTAAGGATATCTTCATACTTAGTGGAAGTACTAGAGGGTGGATTTTTTCTCACCAATAGTGGTTGTGGTGTCTGGACCAAAGGTGTTGGTGTAGGCTCCGCCTTAATAAAAACTTCTTTGGGATCCTCTTCCATGTTTTTTCTTGCCTTCTTGGAATCTCCTTTACTTGTTCGAGGGTCGTTAGGCGGTCATACTTAACTCGTTGTCGATCTCTGGCTTCATCCCAAGAATGAAGTGCTTACAGAGGAGATTATCCATGTCATTCATCAACCCATCCACCAATCCTTCCTTCCGAATCTAGGCATCGAGCTTCCTCCTTAGCTCTAGAAAATGAGTATGAGAATCCCTTATCTTCTCCTTCTCTCCTTGGGCTATCTTTGTGATCTCGATCATGAGGTCTCGCATATTTTTGTTGCTCACCAAATTCTTTAAGAAATCGTTCGAGCTTAATAAATCCCATGATTTTTAACATTATCATCTAGTGTTTCAAACCACCTAAGGGCTGAACCATCCAAAAAGGTAGGAAAATATTCATTCCATTGTTCCCTTTTTATTAGGCCATTACAAATGCAAGATCGTTTAAATTCTTGAATCAAAGAGGGAGCATTTTCATTAGATTGTGCTAAAAAAATAGGAATATTTCCCATTTCCAAAAGTAACCATAGTGAAATACCAACCCATAAGTATAATCAACAAGAATTATGTAAACAAATAATTGGAATCACCATAATAGAGAGTGACTTTACACCTTTCTACAACAAAATAGGAATGAGCACATAAACTTACATTTACTATGCTAAAAATTGACTTACTTTGTGGTAAAAACTAACTTTATTGTGGTAAACATTATTCATGGTAAAAAAAAGTGAAGTTAATGTGGTAAATACTATTCACACGGTAAAAAGTGAAGTTATTGTGGTAAATACTATTCACGGTAAAAATTGAAGTTATTGTGGTAAATACTATTCAAGGTAAAAAGTAATTTTACCATGGTAACTACTATGCACGGTAAAAACAAGGTTACCCTCCAAATGATTTCTAACTAAGTGGGAATATCTCTCCAGAAAATCCACCAACGAGGAATGGTCCTAACAACCAACCAAATGTCAACACCAATCGGCACTTTGATGATATTTTCAGAACTCCCGTGCTATGATTATTTCGATGTAATGCACGACTTTTAGTTTGGTGGTAGTAATATGGAAACATAATAACAAACATAACACAAGAATACCACAGACTATGACATAAAAGAATGATGAAAAATCTGAAATATAGCTATAAAATATATTATTAATATGAAATGATTATAATCTCATCCATGAATTACTCCAAGTGTTACATACTCCACTTGTTTTCCAATAATAGTTATGGGAGAAACTTCACAATTACTCTTCTTGATGGCTTCCTTAACACACCTTCACAATGAATCCTTTATTCATAAAATAATTATTACAACTTTATTCCATGATAAATGAAAGAGGTGGCCTTTCTATTTATAGAAATTTAGACTTATCCACCCTATCTCTAAGATAGGAAAGGAAATCTCTTCCGGTCAATCATATTCCATGCCTAAACTCTTACCTTTACATGTAGGCTTATACATTATCATCTCACATGGGTTCCACCCAGCGTTCAAAATTGAACACGTCACAGCCCATCAAAAGGGTCTGCACACATCAGAAAAGGCCAAAGAAAATTTTTCCCGTAAAAAAGTAGTGTATACAAATTGTTTAACAAATGGGAAGGTCCGTTTTTATTTAACTTTGTCACTTTGAAGGCGCCACAACAAATTTTTCTCTAGCACTTTCTATTTAAAAATTAAAATTTACATTGGATTTGGAAATTTAGTACACATCCAACTCAAGCTAGCAGCATGCAACTTATCCATCATCCATGATTCACGATTCCACTGTCCACTGCACCATATCTGGAGACTGGTCTAGGATACAAACTTGAGTGGACAATAGACAGTGGGAATTAGGAAATAATTTAACGAATCATGATTTACGACCACAACCCACAACTACAAGTCACATTTAGAAATTAGACTTTACATTTAATTTAATTTAGAAAATCCAATACGCATTCAACTTCCAGCCTGCCACTGCTAGCATCCATGATTCACAATTCCATCAGGTTGCGCCATATCTGGAGACTAGTCTGAGAGACTCAAACGTGAGTGGAACTGGACTGTAGTATGTACAAATCACTATTCACATTTTTCCTTGGGCCATTGAAATAAAATGATATGTTTAAGCGGTCAAAAATAAAAGTGTGGTTAAAATCCGAGGATTAGAGTCCACAAGAATAGATTTAAATAAAGGAGCAGACCCTCCTCCTAACTCTCACTGTCTCACATCTCGCTTGTCTACGGCAAAAAAATCGACCTAAGTTTTCCATACTCTGTGAGTCCTGTGAAAGAATGAATTTGTGTAGCAGAAGAAACATCTGAACCAGACTTCTAGTTCCATATTACATGTAAGCATTGTATTTCATTCTGTGTAATTATCAAGGAAATAAATCCTTTCTTGTTAAAATAAATGTTATGCCAAATAAAATAGGAAACTCAATTTGCTGCAACTCCAAATGTATGTGCATTCATGTTTGTTTTAAATCGGTGGGCTTAAATTGAAACTCATTTCAGCTCCTTCTGTGCAAAGTGGAAAACATATCCGCTATGTTAGTTGAAGCACATCCATTGAACCATAACGAGCTAAGCCTATGTATCAGCATACACACAAAAATGAAATATGATCTGAGCAACCAAGGATGGTTTGTTGAAATGGATTTAAGGTAGTTGTGGTTGATATCTTAATGCAGGCAGTCAGAATAGTATGGGGTTCAGAAAATGGCTTCTGGTTACAAATTAATGTATCTAGGACTTTGACAGAGCAAGCACAACATTATTGTCTTGTTAACTTCAACCTTTAAGAAGGTAAGTGTCATAGCACAGAAAACAACCATGTTTTATTTTTCATGACAGTACCTCAAAAAAATAGTAGTTAGTGCAAATGAAGATAATTTTAATATTATTTTTCTTTTAGTATGTTGTTTTTTCTTACTCGGTTGTTTATTATAATTTACAGGAAGAACCAGTGGCATTTGCTCATCCTGCTATTAATATTTACTATATTGTTAACTTTGAATTTATTGTCTTCATTTCACCTACAAGGGAAACAAATTTCATATAAACGGTAACCCAAATTCTCCTCTCCTTGCATTGCATAAATTGATATATAAAAAGAAACAATTTACTAATTTGTTTTTAATTTTTGTAAAAGAAGTTTATTTTTATTTTTCATTATAATCCCTACTCAACTGTGCTTTCATAATATATTGTGTGAAATTAGACAGAAAAATTACTCAATGTTGAACATTAAACGTCGAGGGAGTGGATAGCTTTAGCGAGGAGTAGTTCACCAAGCGTGAAGAGGTAAGGAATATGAATCCACGACCCTTGTTAGTGTAACCTTATATATTATATTTTAATGTTGCATGATTTAGAAGTTTAGATAAATGTTTTCAATATTTTATTACTAATTTAATAATATGTTTTTTCAAAATAATTAATGAATACTTATCAATAACATTTGAATCGGTCTAAATGTTCAACAATTTGTCTTATAATGACTTGTATCTCATTTTTGTGTTTCACGTATTTTCCTTTTTGAAGGGACATTTTCAATTTTTTGTATAATCATTTATTCAAAAAATTTAATCTCTCTTTGTAAAAAGTGATCAATTTTTGTGACATGTGTGATTTATTTACTCTTTTCATATGAAGTGTAAAACGATTATACTACTTTTCATCATTGAAGGGTTGGTTCAATGTTTTCCCTTCACAATGAAATTGGGACTAGCCCTTCAAATTTGATCACTGGTTCCACCTTTATAGATATTACACAAATTTAATATGAAATGATTACAATCTCATCCATGAACAATAAACAATATCTCTCTAGAAAATCTCTCCGGAAAATCCACCAACGAGGAATGGTCATAACAATCAACCAAAATGTCAACACCAATCGCACTTTGATGATATTTCCCGGGAATTCCCCATCTTTATGATTATGTCGAGTAATGCACGACTTTTGGTTTGGTGATAGTAATCTGAAACATAATAGCGAGACATAACACAAGAATACCACAAACTATGACATAAAAGAATGATGAAAAATCTGAAATATAGGTGTAAAATATATTATTAATATGAAATGATTACAATCTCATCCATGACATAAACAATAAACAATAGTACAAATTTGATCACCGGGTTCCACCTTTATAGATATTACACAAATTTAATATACAAAATATTTATGACATCACTCCTTGTCATTATTACAAATATAATATTTCTAATTCTAAATCATGTAGACCATATTGAATTTTAACCCTTTTAACATTACGGACCACTTACGACAAATATTTACTTTTTACCTCAACATTCCTATTATACTTTGATTTGTTATCATACTGTACATTATTGGTGGCGCACTTATCGAAATGTACATAAGGTGCAACTTTCCCATCTATGAAAGGAATAATGATGCACTCTTCCTTGTTCTCAAAACTAATATAACCTTTATTAAAGTTTAAATCAACATTATTTGCATAACACCAAGGGCGCCCAAGCATTGTTGGAAATCTATCTCTGCTTTTGCAAGCACCAAGACCTCAAAGTCCCCAATAAACTTGGCCCCTTGAATAGTAATAGTAGCATCTTTTAGTACTTCAATGGGTGTGGCTCTAATCCTATTTTCCATATATAAGACATTCGAAGATGGTTGTAATGGTGGTCTCCCCATCTAATTCCACGCATCCAAAGTGAGTACATTCACTTATGCACTGTATAAATTAGTATGTTACTCAACAACCACCCATCAACAACTGCATTCAAAGTTATCTCTTTATCATATTCAAGACTATGAGTGGGTAAGTTTGCATGAAATATATATCTCTCACACTCAAATCCAACACATAGTACCTTCTCCCTTAGCCATTCCCCTAACAAAGGAATGATATTTTCCTGGCGTAGCATCTTACAAACCTCCTTCAAGTCATCAAAATATTTTTGAGGAAGCTCAACTACCTTCACCTACTCCAGCTTCCACAATTGTTCCTTCAAGCATTGTATCTCACCCTGTAAGTTTCTAATAACCTCCATAGTCTCCTAATATACCTCTTTCTGATGGGCAAGATCTGGATACTCACATTTATCACCTCCTATTTTGAAATAACAAATTTATGCTTCGTAACTTGCCTAGTGCGTGTTGCCTCAGTGCGTGTAGTGACTAACACAAGAAACATCTCAGGATCAGGTGTTATCTTTGGCATCCACTAATCTTCCATTGTGTGTTGTACTCTAACCATTCCAACACCCGTATCCTATTTTTGTTTCTTTCTCATATGCTCATAAAAATCCATGCATTCCTCAAACTTGTGATTTTTTCTGCATCATGAGAAAATAATGTTCTAAGGGAATTCGCGCCTATAATGGTCAGGGGATCTGCATGTAAAATAGGTTCCTTGTGGGAATTCACCTCTTCCACCACCACTACCTCAGCATCTGAATCCTCCATGGTAACCTCTACCTCTTCCACTTCCAATAGAGCACCCTTCATTATAATTATGATTATGATATTCACCTTGTTCCTTAGAACCATTTGTAAAAGCCGGTCCGATGTACACCGGTCTCAATAGCCTCATGAATCTGATCAATCAACCTACAATTCTTTGTATCATGATGTTGGGGCTTGAAAATCTTATAGTAGTAAGACACGTTCTTCCCGATCGTGCATTTGCAAAAAGGGCACCAACTTGAATCATGATCTAAGTGACAGATCTCATAATATAACAACATGGTGAGCACCGATTTATGAGGGCATTTATCCTTAGTATGTCCTTCCACCTCACAATTTATACACCAAATACCACTCCGCATCTCATGAGCTAAATTGGCAGATATTTTCTCTAACTATTTTTCCATAGATGCAATTTAAGCCTCCAATAATTGGATAACTCCAATGTTAACTTTTCCAAATGCCTAAGTGTGTAGAGCTTTCTCTAATGCCTAACGTAGATCCAGAAAAGTCTTATGATATAGCACTCTTCTAAAAGGCATGATCATCCAACAAACCACTAGGCAAGATGACTAGGATGTATGTCATAAGACAATTTTGATAACAAGGTTTTAAAATGGGCATCATACTCCCTGACACTCTCAGACATGCCTGCCGCTTAATGTCCTTCAACACGTTAATGCTTTTCTGTTCAAACTCAGGTATATTGAACTCAGCTAAGAAAACATCATGCAATGCATTGTAGTCTACACAAGTCTTGTTCGGATCATACTTCTTATACCAATTATGTGCGTGCCCTTGCAAAGTAGTAGCAAAATGATTTTTCTTATGCTTAGGAGCTGTAATTCCCTTAGCACGCCATAGTATTTCACACATGTGTGCATGCTTAGTCGCATCTTCAATACCTCTATACTCTAGTAGGTGAAGAGACATTTCATAATAAACCTTTTGTGGCTGGTGCAAACCGTACCCACCGACCAACCTTTATTACCTCCATTATTCCCTCCTCCTTCAGAACCACCAGATCCATTAGATCCTGCACCTCCGGATCCTCGTGATCCACCTCCTTTAGCATGCACCGAACCGAGAGGATTTAGTTCCTTTTGTCCCAACTATTGTACCAAAATGAACTCCCAATGTCTACTGAAGTTATGCTACTTTCGGACATATTACCGATTTTGCACGCGTAATATTTGTGCAAATTATGTGCCAAATAATATACCTCTACCCGGATGCCCAAATAAAAAAATGATGTCTCTGTCGCCATAGATGAATGCGCTATCTTATGAACTCCTGTATTTAACTTGAGAAACTAGAACCTTCTGTTGCCACTCTATCACTAACACTAGCATGTTTCTCAACAATTGTTTCAGAATCAAAACACTAAGCGCAAATGGAAAGGTCATCAAGTGGGATCAGATGTGTGCCTATGGTCCTTAATCTTTCTTCATCAAATGTGCTTTCATCAAAAGTTGGAGGGATTCTCAATTCCACTTGCCTAAGTGGGGAGAGCCTAATGCTTCACTCCATGTCTTTAACATGAGCCTCAAATCCTTCATGAGCCATCATCCTCCACAAATCCACGAGACTCCTCGATGTTTCATTTCTTCACCATTTCCCTCTCCCGCGCCTCATTATACTCAAGTCACCTCTCTTCTCTCTGTCTTTCTATCGCCTGTGTCCACCATCTTTCACCAAACTCCGCTCCCGCCTTTACGCATGGTGGAGGTTTAGCTAGTCATAGGGCATTCTTCCAAACCCAGAGTTACAAACAAGATCTTAATCGCTAAAGGGATAACACACAAGTAAGATCCTATGGGTTCACACAAGAACTAGAACTCAACAACCTCTAGACAAGAATAAGTAGAAACAACGTACTCCAAAATGTAACTATACAAAACACCACTCCATCAATGATCTACATCACATGTCTAAATCAAATCAGCATCATGCAAATTATGGTAATCTTCCTATGTCCACAAAATTGTTCTATACCTCTAATTTCTCTTCGATGAATATCTTTACCACTCATACAACTCTATAGGAAAACATCAAAATAACATCTCATAGAGTTCATGATACAAATGTTCTTCAACCCAAGTGCGTGTATTAAAATTAGGTCCAGTATTATATCTGTGAGCAAAACCTTCCTCTAAATTTTCTACCCATCTCTCAATACTGGTCAAATTCACTTGATACATCTTCATCCTCTGACAACATCCTTGCAATAACTTGAAAAGAGGTCCTGGAAACAACCCAAATGTAGTCTTATTTTAACATTCATAGCCAAAGGTGCACTGGCACATCACTCAGACAGATCTGAGTGCTCACTCAAGCTCACA
Source organism: Taxus wallichiana var. yunnanensis (assembly GCA_018340775.1). Classification (NCBI taxonomy): domain Eukaryota; kingdom Viridiplantae; phylum Streptophyta; class Pinopsida; order Cupressales; family Taxaceae; genus Taxus; species Taxus wallichiana. Next base: position 456,274,414 of record CM031236.1, on the reverse strand, counting down.
AGGGCACTGGTTCCTTTTATGGCAGCTTTGTCAAGGAGTTAGCATGAAATAACATACATTCCAAATCCATAATAACCATTCAAGGATAAATCATAATGTATTTAGATCACAACCATATGCAAGAATGAACTAAACAAGAATCAAGATTATATTTACCATGCAAGATCCATGAATAGTAACATCAATAATGAGGATCCATCCACAAAGATCCATTGTATTAATCACCATGAAAACACAGAAGCTGATACATCAATAGTAACTCCATAGGATCATGCACATGAGTAAATCGAAGCATAACCTTACAAAGAATAGACTCATCCTCTAACTATGCAAATCAATAAATATATATAAGGGTGGGGACTTTCCCTTCACTACCTATGCATCCTCAAAATAGCCCACATGCCACAAATAGTTATGCATGCATTACAAGTCAACTAGTAGAATATATTAATAATTACTTCACATATGGAGTATAGCATTTTTTTCACATATGTAGTAATGTTTTCCATTATATGATAATGAATGTAAGTATTAGCCTTTGCGATCACCAATCTCTATAATACATTACTTTTTATCATTGGAGAGTAATCAACGTAATGGTTAACGACCACTAGGCTTCAATCGGACATGATATCTAACCTTTAATTGGTTACTATAATCATATTTTGTGGATCACATCATTAATAATAGAAACTATGCAAAAAAATCTTGACAATTAACACACAACATATTTTGGAAGGATTATTCATTATCAACCATCCACATTGCATAGATAACATGAAAGGAACGTTTGAAAACATAGATGTTAGCGAGAGAGAGGATTTAAGTCGACATATGAATGGATAATTTTTAACATTACTTGTTGGTAATTTACACCAATTGAATGGACTAGCGTAAAGGCCATTAAGATTTAATTTTTTGAATTTTGAGTAGAGTGTGTGAGAAAAAAATCACAATAATGGGTTAACGGTCACTAAGAATAATTTTTAAACATAAAAATGTTTAGTTGTCCCATAACACATTTTGTAAAAGAATAACATAGTAGTCCCACTAAGACCTAATGAGTTTTATTTGAAATCAAGCATTGGAGTATGTCATAATTCACATCCATTCATATCAAAGAAAATTCACGGCCACGAAGCTCCATTACTAATTGAAAGGAATGACATAAAGACCACTAGGATTTTTGGTTCTTGATTTAAAAAGAGAGATAAAATAGCAAATCATTGTCTAGCCTATCGGCCTCAAGGTTCCCGACATTACCTCTTGTGGTTGTAACCACTATCTCTACACTTTTGAATCGATATTGTTTTTCAATGACTATAAGTGTATCATATTGGCTTGACTATTCCTAATGGAGCCAAGTGTTGCACTACATACCCTTGGGAGGGATGAAGCCTTATATATTCTCATAAGATATATTCTTTATGTCATATAATTCAGTTAGGTTCTTATATTATAGAATGCTTAGATACCGCTAAGATACATTACTAATTATAAGGAATAACATAGCGGTAGGTTAGGCTCAACAATATCTCAATTTGAAAAAAGGGACCTCTAATCTCCATTACTAGTTGAAAAGAATAATGTAGTGATCACTAGGCTCAACATTTTATTCATTTGAAAATAGCTATATAATAACAAACAATGGTCTAGCTTAGTAGCCACTAGGCTCCTATGATTACCGATTGTCATTGTAAGCACTATATGTTCAACTTTGGACTGATATTTTTTTCAATGATAGTAATTATATCATATTGGCTGGACTTCACATGGTAGACCCAATTGCAGCACTACATTCCAACAAGATAGGATGAAGACTTATATATTTCACCTAAAATATATCTTTGTAAATTATAATCCATATTCATTTGTATCAAAGAAAAATCCTAGTGACCGGTAGGCTTAACAATTTCTTAATTTCAAAATAACTATTGAATAAAAATCATGGTCTAGCTTAGCAGCCATTACTATGATCATTTCATTACCTCTTGTCGTAGTAATCACTATCTGTACAAATTTAGATCGATTGTAATTGTCAATGATTATAATTGTATCAAATTAGCCACATTACTTGGTGGAGCCAATTTATTGCACTAATTTCCATCAGAGGATCAATACTTTCTCTTCATATCAAATAAAATTCTTAGTGACCGCTAAGCTCCATTACTAGTTGAAAGGAATAACGTTACAGTCGATAGGTGCAACAATTTCTAAATTTGAGAATAGATATATAATAACAAACAATGGTCTAGCTTAGTGGCCACTGGGCTCCTATCATTACCATTTTCATTGTAATCACTATCTGTTCAACTTTGGATGGTTAGTACTTTTCATTGATTTTAATTGTATCATATTGGGTAGACTTCACATGGTGGACCCAATTACTACACTACATTCCATCGAGAGGCATCTAGTCTTATTTATTTCTCCTAAGATATATCTTTGAAAATTATAATCCATATTCATTCATATCAAAGAAAAAGGGTATCAACCACTAGGCTCAACAATTTCTTAATTTCAAAATAGCCATTGAATAACAAATCATGGTCTAGCTTAGCGGCCACTTTATGATCCTATCATTACCTCTTGTCATAGAAATCACTATCTATACATCTTTAGATCGATTGTAATTGTCAATGATTATAATGTTATCAAATTGCCACACATTACCTAGTGGAGCCAATTCCTGCAATGCTTTCCATCGAGAGGGATCAAGACTTTCTATTCTTATCAAATAAAATGCTTAGCGACCATGCTAATATTCATTACTAGTTGAAATGAATAACGTAGTGGCCACTAGGCTCAACAGTTTTAAATTTGAGAATAACTATATAATAACAAACAATGGTCTATCTTAGTGGCCTGCTAGGCTCCTATCATTACCATTTGTCATTGTAATCACTATTTTTCTACTTTGGATCGATAGTGTTTTTCATTGATTATAATTGTATCATATTGGGTGGACTTTACATGGCAGACCCAATTGTTGCAATACATTCTATCAAGAGGATTCAAGACTTATTTATTTCTCCTAAGATATATCTTTGTAAATTATAATCCATATTCATTCATATCAAAGAAAAATCCTAGTGGCCACTAGGCTAACAAAATTTCTCAATTTCCAAGTAGCTATTGATTAACAACTCATGGTCTAGCTTAGAGGCCGCTAGGATCCTTTCATTACCTCTTGTCATAGTAATCACTATCTTTACATCTTTAGATCGATTGTAATTTTCAATGATTATAATTGTATCAAATTGGTTGTACGTTACCTGGGAGCCAATTCTTGCACTACATTTCATCGAGAGGGATCAATACTTTTGGTTCATATCAAAGAAAATGTTTAGCGACTACTAAGCTCCATTACTAGTTGAAAGGAATAACATAGCGAATGCTATAGCTCAACAATTTCTAATTTTAGAATAGCTATATAATAACAAACAATGGTCTAGCTTAGCGGCCACTAGGCTCCTATCATTATCACTTGTCATTGTAATCACTATTTTTTCTACTTTGGATCGATAGTGTTTTTCATTGATTGTAATTATATCATTTTGGGTGGACTTTACATGGCAGCCCCAATTGTTGCACTACATATTTATCTCATATAAGATATATCTTTGTAAATTGAATCCATATATACCCCTAAGAGTAAGTGATATTTTTTTGTAGTTTTGATAAGATAAATCATTGCAACATATAATTCACATTGGTTCTTATCAAATAAAATGCATAGTGACCGCTAAGTTGCTTTATTTATTGAATGAAATGACATAGGGTCCATTGGGCACAACAATTACTTAATTTGGAAATAGCGATAGAATAAAAATCATGATATAGCTTAGTGGCCGCTAGCTATATACCAATACCTCTTTTCATTGTAAACACTATCTTTACAACTTTGAGGTGCTACTTTTTTTGTTGTTTAATGCAAAAAACACCTTCTTGAGATTTCAAATTTTCATGCCACATGTCATCATTTTACTAGTAGCTATTTATATTATAATATCACAATTTCATATAGTTTTGAAATATTTTATAATCATTTCTTTATATTTAAATTTTATGTAATAAATGTGTCAATTATAATGTTTTCTAACTATCAGGTTCAAACATGCCATGTGGCACAAAGTAATTGAGAATTATTTTTCATTAGCGCACTACATCTAACATTGTCTAGGTCAATTTTGATAAAAATAAAAATAAATGTGCCTATACATTCATACACTTTATTTCTTTTGTTTTATTATAATATTATATGTTTTATTACATTTTAACTATTTTAAGCTATAACCAATAACAAAAAGGTGTTGTTTTCAATATTGTTTATTTTTTTCGATATCCCACACTTTTCTTAATGAGTGGTAAATTCAAAATTTGAATTGTGAATTCCCCACATTTTTGAGAATTTGAAATTTCAATATTAACACAAATTCCCCACTCTAATTTTCAAATTTCCATATCCCACACTTTTTATATTTTCAAAATTTCTAACGTGGAATGTGCTGCTAAAAAAATATTAAATACCCCAGAGAACTAGTTTTTAGGGTTTTTTTTTTTTTCAATCTTGTAGAAAAACTCATGAAATCATAGAACAATACAAGCAAGTCAAGATTGCAGGGCCAAGTGCAAGAATCCCGGTTCATTTTGGCTAGGGAACAATCAAGAAGTAATTATAATCTCGTTCATGGATTAACAAAAAGGGAACAATCAGAAGTAACAAAAAGGGTGCACACAAACTAGGGAAATAAAGGGGTTGTGGAAAAATAGTGCAGATAGTTAGTTCGATGCAACAGATGGTGGTTTGAATGAAATCACCAAGCATGAAATAATCTCATATCTAAATCAAGTATTTATCAAAAATGTATACTATACTAAATGTGCACCTTTTTTATTGTGGGCTTGTTTAGTCATTTTGTCTTTGACCAGATCCTGTCTTTTTCACGTCAGTCTAACCCTACTTTTCCCTACAAAAATGCATGCACTCATGGCCCAACTCTTTCTTACTAGTTCCTTCTGATCATTTTGTCAAACCACCTTGTGCTTACTAGTTCCTATCTTTTTCATGTTAGTCCAACCCTACTTTTCCCTACAAAAACGCACTCTACGGCCCAACTCTGTTTCTTACGGTTCCTTTTGATCATTTTGTCACACCACCTTGTTCTTCAAGAAAACAAGGAATCTATTGTGCCCCAACCAAGAAAATTTAATCCCTTTTCAGCTCTAGTTTTTATTTCATTTGAACGCTTTCAAGTTTTCGGCCATTCTATGTCCCCCTCTAGATTATTTTTTCCTAATAATGATGATGGCTAGTCACATAATCACTAGTTTTTAAAATTGTAATGTTTAGCGAGACTCAAAATATTGTTTTGGTATTCATTATGTCTACCTTTTTTTCCCTTTTATTATGATGATAGAAACAACCCGAGGTAATTATTTCATTGTACATTGTTTATATGGTTTTTTTAATGTTGACTTTGTGAGAAGATATTCAAGGTTAACAAAATGGTTTAAAACTATAAAATCATATTAAGTTTTCAATTGTGAGATAAATTTTTGTGCAATGGAAGGTAAACATATTATATATACGCCTAAATTTTATATATTAAATATTTTAATCACTATGTATTTAAATTTATAGTTCCTTTTCCCTTTACTAAAGCCATGACAAAAAAATCACATAGCTTTGTAGTCATGATGATATAATTCTTTTAAAACAATATTATTAATAGGCCACATATTATTGGTGAAAGATAGAGTGTTGTCATATATATTAATTCATTAGGGTTGTTATGGAAGGCCATAATATTATTAGTCTCTATGGAAGGCCACAAACTAATATGTTGAACATTAGGGTTGCTAGAAATTAACACATTAATGAATTATATTCTTAGCTTAGTGTCCACTAGGTTATGTTGCAACATATTATTTGGATATTAGTTGTCGCTAGGATTTAACAAAATAAGAAAGCTATTGTAAGCTTAGCGGCCACTAGGGTATAACACAATACCATATTTGTAGCTTAGTGATTAGTACTCAATAACGGATATTTTTAAGTTCATAGCACTAAGCTAAGACACTACCACATCATAATATTTGGAACATAGTGGTCGCTAGGATTTAAAAAATAAAGAAAGATATTTTGAGTCTAGCATCCACTAGGTATTTCCACAACATATTATTTGAGCTTAGTGGTCACTTAGGATTTCACAAACTAAATTAAGGTAGTATGAAATTAGCGGCCGCTACGTACTACCACAACATAATATTTAAAAAAATATTTCAACAGGATTTAACATTTTAAATGAAATTGATTTGAGCTTAGCGGCCACTAGCCTTTACAATGATGTAATAATTTAAGCTTAGCATTCATTAGATTTAACCCATAATATTTGGAGCATAGCGGTCATAAGGATTTAACACATTAAATTAAGATTCTAGGAGGCTAGCATCTACTAGAATATGCATACTCATAATGTTTGCAAGTTTTTGGTATATGCTTTTTAAAAATCAAATTAACAAATTTTGAGCTACACGACATCTAGGTGCTTCCACAATAGAATATTTCAGCTTAGATGTCTCAAGCATTTAACAAGATGAAGAATGAAATTTTTATCTTAGCATCCGCTAGCTTATGTTGCAACATTTTATTTGAAGATATGTTGTCATTAGGATTCAACAAAAAAAAGTAAGATATTGTGAGCTTAGCGGTACATGCTAGGTTATGCCTCAAAAACATTTTTTGAGCTTAGCGATCAGTTCTCAATAATGGATATCATGAAGTTATACACTGTTAAGACACTGCCACATCATAATATTTGGAACATAATGGTTGTTAGGATTTAACAAAATAAAGAAAGATATTTTGAGTCTAGCATCCATTAGGTATTGCCACAACATATTATTTGGAGCTTAGCGGTCATTAGGATTTCAAAAATTAAATTAAGGTAGTATGAAATTAGCATCCACTACGTATCTATACAACATAATATTTAAAAAAAAATTTTCAACAGATTTAACATTTTAAATGAAATTGATTTGAGCTTAGTGGTCGCACTAGCCTTTACAACGATGTAATAATTTAAGCTTAGCATTCATTAGGATTTAACCCATAATATTTGGAGCATAGTGTCATAAGGATTTAACACATTAAATTAAGATTCTAGGAGGCTAACGTCTCACTAGAATATGCATACTCATAATTTTTGCAAGTTGTCAATGGTATATGCTTTAACAAATCAAATTAACAAATTTTGAGCTACACGACATCTAGGTGCTTCCACAATAGAATATTTCGAGCTTAGATGTCTCGAAGCATTTAACAAGATGAAGAATGAAATTTTTAGCTTAGTGTTCATAGCTTATGTTGCAACATTTTATTTGAAGATATGTTGTCATTAGGATTCAATGAAAAAACAAGTAAGATATTATGAGCTTAGCTATATTTTTGGACTAGGTTATGCCTCAAAAAAAATTTTTTGAGCTTAGCGATCGGTTCTCAATAATGGATATCATGAAGTTATATGCTGCTAAAACACTACCACATCATAATATTTGGAACATAGTAGTAGTAGATTTAACAAAATAAAGAAAGATATTTTGAGTCTAGTGTCTAGTAGGTATTGCCGCAACATATTATTTGGAGCTTAGCGGTTGCTAGGATTTCAAAAATAAATTAAGGTAGTATGAAATTAGTGGCTACATACTACAACAACATAATATTTAAAAAAATATTTAACTCATGATTTTAACATTTTAAATGAAATTGATTTGAGCTTAGTGACCGCTAGCCTTTACAACGATGTAATAATTTAAGCTTAGCATTCATTAGGATTTAACCCATAATATTTGGAGCATACTTGGTCGCAAAAGGATTTAACACATTAAATTAAGATTCTAGGAGGCTAGCGTCCACTAGAATATGCATACTCATAATGTTTGCAAGTTGTCAACAATATGCTTTAACAAATCAAATTAACAAATTTTGAGCTACACAACATCTAGGTGCTTCCACAATAGAATATTTCAAGCTTAGATGTCTCAAGCATTTAAAAAAATGAAGAATGAAATTTTTAGCTTAGCATCCACTAGCTTATGTTGCAACATTTTATTTGAAGATATGTTGTCATTAGGATTCAACGAAAAAAAAGTAAGATATTACAAGCTTAGCAGACCTCAGGTTATGCCTCAAAAATTTTATGAGCTTAGTGATCGGTTCTCAATAACGATATCATGAAGTTATATACCGCTAAGACACTACCACATCATAATATTTGGAACATAGCAGTTGTTAGGATTTAACAAAATAAATAAATATATTTCAGAGTCTAGTGTCCACTAGGTATTTCCATAACATATTATTTGGAGCTTAGCGGTTGCTAGGATTTCACAAATTAAATTAAGGTAGTATGAAATTAGTGGCTTACATATATACCAAAACATAATATTTTTTTAAAAATATTTCAACAAGATTTAACATTTTAAATGAAATTGATTTGAGCTTAGTGGCTAGCTTTTTTACAAACAATGTAATAATTTAAGCTTGCATTTGTTTAGGATTTAACCCATAATATTTGGAGCATAATGGTCATAGTTTCAAATTTAATTTAACACATTAAATTAAGATTCTAGGAGGCTAGTGTCTGCTAGAATATGCATACTCATAATGTTTACAAGTTGTTGGTATGCTTTAACAAATCAAATTAACAAATTTTGAGCTACATGACATCTAGGTGCTTCCACAATAGAATATTTCAAGCTTAGATGTCTCGAAGCATTTAACAAGATGAAGAATGAAATTTTTAGCTTAGTTTCCACTAGCTTATGTTGCAACATATTTATTTGAAGATATGTTGTCACTAGGATTCAACGAAAAACAAGTAAGATATTGTGAGCTTAGCGACCATTAGGTTATGCCTCAAAACAAATTTTTGCTTAGCGATCGGTTCTCAATAATGGATATTTTGAATTTATATGCATTAGACACTTTACCACATCAAAATATTTGGAACATAATATGATTTAGGATTTAACAAAATAAAGAAAGATATATTTTGAGTCTAGTCATCCGCTAGGTATTTCCATAACATATTATTTGGAGCTTAGTGATCACTAGGATTTCACAAATTAAATTAAGGTAGTATGAAATTATCGGCCATTATGTACAGTACTACCAAACATAATATTTTAAAAATCTTTCAACAAGATTTAACATTTTAAATGAAATTTATTTGAGCTTAGTGGCCACTAGCCTTTACAACGATGTAATAATTTAAGCTTAGTATTCATTAGGATTTAACCCATAATATTTGGAGCATATCGATCACAAGGATTTAACACATTAAATTAAGATTCTTGAGGCTAGCATCCATTCTAGAATATGCATACTCATAATGTTTGCAAGTTGTCAAATATGAGCTTAACAAATTTAACAAATTAACAAATTTTTTTGAGCTACATCAAATATCTAGGTGCTTCCAAAATAGAATATTTCAAGCTTAGATGTCTCGAGCATTTAACAAGACAAAGAATGAAAAATTTTAGCTTAAATGTATGCTAGCTTATGTTGCAACATATTATTTGAAGATATGTTGTCACTAGGATTCAACGAAAAAAGTAAGATATTATGAGCTTAACGATCGCTAGGTTATGCCTCAAAACATTTTCTGAGCTTAGTGATTGGTACTCAATAATAATATTTTGAACTCTTAGGCTACTAGACACATTTACATCATAATATTTCACATAGTGATTTTTTAGGATTTAACAAAATAAAGAATGATATTTTTTGTTAGCATTTGACTAGCTTATTTCCTGTAAACATATTATTTTAAGATTAGGTTTCACTAAATTTAACAAAAAAATGTAATATATTAAGGTAATATTTAAATTATACTCATTTACGAATATTTAGCATAGTGTTTACTAAATTTGAGCTTAAAAAACAAATTTTATTTGAAAATTAAGCTTAACATTTTAAATGAAAAATGATTTTAGAGCTAGTAACATTTGGAATATATACATGAACATTCAATCAATTATAAATATTAAGCTTTATTTTAACATCATATCATCATATTCATATTTTCTATGTCATAATGATTAGGTTGTGGAATTTAATTAACAAATATGTTTTGAGAGTTTAGTTGTTTACATTAATGAATTTGGTAACATGAAATCATTTCAAATAGAATCTAAGCTTAGTCTACCCAAGTTAACAAATAGAATATTTATATGTTATTTAAGCATTCATATTTGATTTATGTTTGATTGTAAATTGATCTAAATTTTGATTAGATGACATCTAATGTGGAGGCACTTATAGAATATTTAAGATTATATAAGGTTAGATGATTTAGAACATAAATATTTTAAATAATGAAATATTTATGTTAATCCTCCTTGCTTTATGAAGAAGAAAAAAAGAAAAAAGGTTTGAAGATATTTTATTTATCAGAATATTCAACAAAAAACATGAAGATAGCATTGTAAGGTTTAAGTAAATTAAATTAGCTAAGATTTATGTCTTCTCAAAACATTTTCCGAAATTAATTGAATTGTCTCAATGTAATGAAAACTTGCATATTATGTAAAGCATATAGTCTTTTTCATCTTGGTGATGAGATCCACATGTAGATTCAATGAAATTGTAATAGATCATGAGATCATGTTGATTATTGGTCATTTTACATAGGAAATATAGCCTCAATATTATTTTTCTTGTTAGGTATTTTAGATAGCATCCAAATATTGTAGAGGGGGTGATCTTTGAAATCTATTGTTTTATTTACTCTTAGGCCACTAGATAGGAGACATTACCACTTATTAAATTTGGTTAACATCGGTTATGTCATTTGAGCATTTAACATTATCAAAGAATGAATCTTTTGCAATTCTAGCTTAGAACTGTTCAATGATATCTTATGTTTCCATACACTATTTTTTTAAAGGGTATTTCAAAAAGTAGTCCTAGATTTATCACAAAAAATATGAGAATATATTATGTTAACTTTGTGTCAATGATTTAAAAAAAAACATGTAAGATATTGTACTTATTTACTTATATTTTACGAGATATAGCATATGTTTGCACTAGTTTATGCCACATTGGGAACCATGTTAGCTTAGTGTATCAAAACAACAAAAATGCATGTTTAGATAAGTATATATTTGGAATATATACATGAACATTCAATAAATTATAAATATTCATCTATTTACATGTCATACATATTATAGTGCTTACCCGTACCTATCTCGATACTACAATTTATGATTCATTGTGGTTCTTCCTTAATTATGGGTTGTTGTTGATCCGAGTCCACGGGATGGGACAATTGCTTCTTGGGTTTGTTTCTCTCATTTGGGACCTGTTTTATCATCTCGTTGTCATGCCTCCTCAATAGATTTTTTTATAAATATGAGAATCTCTAGTTATCTTTTTTATGTCAACAATCGGGCTTCTATATAACACAATAGACTTGTCAAGAAAAATCCTTTTGACTACCAATTGCTTTTTTGGAAATTTCCTTCAAAGTCTCTATTTTCTATATTTTTCCCTTGTTTTGGAAACAATCTCAATGACATGTGAAGTTTCTCCTTCATTCACCTCAATTATTCTCCTTTGAAAATTAACCAAGAATTTTTAAGCGATGTCACGAACTCTTCATCAGAAACCAATTCATGGTTTTACCGTTAAATACTTCCATGACCAAAGCTTATGTGAAAATATGATTTCCTCTAGAAATAATGTCATCAAACTGCAAAGAAAGTCTTCTTACCTGTTCATTCCATTCCCTTAGTATTTCCTTCATATAATTAGCATATGTTTGGCATATACCAATATCATCCATGGTCATAATTGAAGGGTCTTTACAAATGCCTTTTTCAATGGCCTGCCCCATATGTATTAATGTTTTCTGTAATGATGTCATTGTTGTAATGATTTTTTTTTCTTTTTCAATAATGGTTCTTCCTACTCCTTTGCACCGATGCATTTCTTTATTTTATTTTACAAGCCATGCAATGCCTCTTCTACATCAAAAACTATGTCAGGAGGAACTGTGGCCTTTAATTGAGTTTCAAGCTCTTTATTTCTAGCATGTACTCCTCTCACTACTTCTATGATACTTCAATTGTAGCCCTTATCAAGGATTTCATATCTTCCTCATATTGCACCACTTGGGAGCCTTTGGCTTTCCTTTTCTTTATAAGAGTGAAGAGGTCTTATGAAGTTTCGTATGCCAAACAATGGCTTGTTGTGTTGACATCTTCTTTTGGTTACCCTTCTCAAGGTTCCCGTCCTTGGATTAAATTCAATGTTTACTAAGGGATCTTCTTGTGCCTCCCAATCTGGATGTTCTTTGTGTGAAATTACTAATTTCTACCCACTTTTGTCTCACTTCATGTGAAGTGGAGGGAGAAGATTGAGAGGGTTGCACTAGGGCTTCATTGGCTGAAATTTCAGTTTTGCATAGTTTCTTGTTCTTCATTTGATGAAGTTAAGGCATATGCCACCAAATTTGAGCTTCATTTGGTTCGGGAAAGACTTCTCAAACTCATATCGAGATTTAATTGGTGGAGATAAGGGAGCACATGGATTTTGTGAATTTGAATACAAATTTTCCTTTCTCTTCATAGCCTCCTTTATAATAATTTCTCTCGAAGGTGGAACCACCCTGTCTCCTTCATATTCTTCTTAACAAGGATATCTTGTGTTTGGGTAATCCATACCCAGTCATTATCATCATGCACATGAGCATATGGTATATTTAACTATCCTTTATGTGAATTTAGGTGCTTGACAAACCCTTTTCATTTTGTCATATTTCCTTAAAGGGTGTTTGGGGAGATGAAATGAATTTCTATGGGCTGAGGTAGCCTTCAAATCAAACCACCTATTAAATTTTTGCATCCCACATAGACTGGGAGGGGGATGTGTTTTAAGCTTCTTCTCCTTACACTTTCTAGCAATACCATTGCAAATCTGATATGCAACCTCTTGTTCTTGCTAATTTGTCTAGAACATAATATGGAAACTAAAAGGAGGTGTAAGGAGCCCCTCAATCATGATAATTGTATATTTTGGATAGAAGAATATGGCTCCCATTTTCCTTATGGAAGTGAGGATGACATCGATATTCTCGGTGTCATCGTTTCATGTAATTGTTGATAGAGAGTAGGATAAAAATAAGTGCATATATCTTGAATATGTGATCTGAAATGATGGGCATACAAGTCTGAATATTGCTCATTTACCTTCAAAGGGATCTTGAAGGATACCAATTTGACATAAATTTGACATTCAAGAGAACACCACAAACAACATCGAGAAGATAGGAAGCCATGTAAAATGATTTCGATTGTCGACAAAAATTATTTCTTTGTCTCACTAAATTGACATGAGAACTTTCCCTAAGGAGGGAATCTTTCCATCATCAATAATAAAAGAAAGTAAAGGGATCCAGGAAACATCCACCTTAGAGATTGATGAATTTCCATATAGCCTATTCATGAGGGCCATGCCAATACAAATCTGGTCTAAACCTTTTAATAAGGATATCGGATAGATTAGAATCATCCATATTATCTAATGGGTCAAATGCCCAACTCTACAAAACATCTCTTACTCTCCTTTGGGCCATCCAGACTCAATATTTTTGAGTTGTACAAGGAGTCCAGCTCTGGAAGTTTATAATAAATTTTGTATGCATTCCCAAAAAAAAAAACCTATTATTTTTTTCCATGATTTAGAAAATAATGACAAATCCTTGGACTTGGCATGAAGTAGATAGGAAGCGATCACTTATGAAATGGAAGCACCTCTAGTTTAGTGGAAATTAAATGGAGACCAAGATCTTTTTATCACCCTTATGTCTCAAAAACATAGTGCTTGATCTTCTAGTATACCCTTTTTGTCTATGGCATCAACATCAACACTTTCATCATGTACTATGGAAAATAGAGCCAGTAATGTTGAAATTCATCATGTAAGGTAGTTGGATCAAACACAGTATCTCTTATTACTCTGCCATCCTCATTGGAATATAAATAAGAATCTACCATCGACATTACCGGCTCTCCCACCATGTTGAAAAATTAAAGGGCCACGAATGTTGCATACATGATCAACAAAAACAATTATTGAGACAAATGACCTAATTGAATTTACGGAAACATTCATATGTCCCTAATTCTAATATTAGGTAAGCTTAGAAAATAATTTCCAAATAAATGAAATAAGTGTTGATCCTAGTGGTCACTTAGGGTCAGCCATAACTAAATATTTAGAGCTTAGCGGTCTTAGGCATCATTCACAAACTTACTATTAATGGAATGAGAAAAGCACATGTAGTACATGCACCACTGAGGGGTCAAGATATACATAGTTTTAACCATGGCATTCACTAGGTGTCACTCCAATAAAAAATATTAATGTAATGAGAAAATTCTGTCAATATAAGCACTCTTGAGGCTTCAAGACTTACGTAGTTCAGATCCTAGCGGTCGCTAAGTTCAGCCACAATGAAAATATTTAGAGATTGGTCATATCTAGGCATTATTCACTGACAACTATTATTAGAATGAGAAAAATTTCTCTAATCTTTGAACTAGGTGGGGGTCAAGATATACGTAGTGTTGATCTTAGTGGTCACTATGTTCAACCACAATGAATTATTTAGAGATTCATCGTATCTAGGCTTATTTCAAAGCCCAACTATTATTGCATGAGCAAAAAGAACGCCAATCCTTACTACTAGGGGTATAAAACATAAGTATTTTTATCCTAGATCCTAGTGGTCACTAGGGTCAGCCGTAACATATATTTTTAGAGCTTAACGGTTTATAAGAATCATTAACAAATAAATATGTATACTTCTTATCCTAGATTGTTACTACGATCAACCACAATGATATACCTATAGCTTAGCGTCACTAGGCATCATTAATAGAAAACTACTAATGCATTAACAAGAAAATATATAAAGCTTAGTGGTTAATAACATCCCTCAACAAAATATTTTGAACTTAGTGTTAGCTAAACACCATTCAATGGACATCTATTATTGACTTGAGAAAATTGTTGTAATACATGTATTCATAAGGGATCAACCTTTACTTAGGTCTGATTAGTTTGTTGCAGGATCATGAATACATCTCATTGTTAGGCATCATTCACAAATTACTATTAATGGAATGAGTGAAGCACTACTGTACATGCACCACTAAGGGGTCAAGATATACATAGTTTTAACCATGGCATTTACTAGGTGTCACTCCAATAAAAATATTAATGCAATGAGAAAAAAATTGTCAATACAAGCACTCTTGAGGCTTCAAGGCTTACGTAGTTTAGATCTTAGTGGTCACTAAGTTCATCAACAATAACAAAATATTTAGAGATTGTCCATATCTAGGCATTATTCAAGGAAAACTATTATTAGAATGAGAAAAATTTCTACAATCTTTGAACTTGTGGGGGTCAAGATATACGTAGTGTTGATCTTAGCATGTCACTAAGTTCAGCCACAATAATTATTTAGACCTTCTTTATCTAGGCTTATTTCAAAGCAACAACTATTATTGCAATGAGCAAAAGAACACAATCCTTGCACTACTGAGGGGTACAAACATAAGTATTTTTATCCTAGTGGTCACTAGGTCAGCTGCAACATATTTTTTTAGAGCTTAACGGTTTAAAATCATTAAAAAATAAATATGTACTTCTTATCCTAGTTGTTACTATGATCAACCACAATGATATACCTATAGCTTAGCGGTCGTTAGGCATCATTAACAAGAAAACTACTAATGCATTAACAAGAAAATATATAAATCTTAACGGTCAATAACATCCACCTTGAAAAATATTTTGAACTTAGTGTTAGCTAAACACCATTCAATGGACATCTATTATTGACTTGAGAAAATTGTTGTAATACATGTATTCATAAGGGATCAACATTTACTTAGGTCTGATTAGTTCATTACAAGATCATGAATACATCTCGTTGTTAGGCATCATTCATAAACTTACTATTAATGGAATGAGCAAAGCACTATTGTACATGCACCACTGAGGGGTCAAGATATACATATTTTTAACCATGGTTTGTTAGGCGTCACTCCAATAAAAAATATTAATGTAATGAGAAAATTATGTCAATACAAGCACTCTTGAGGCTTCAAGGCTTACATAGTTCAAATCCTAGTGGTCACTAAGTTCATCAACAATGAAATATTTAGAGATTGGCCATATCTAGGCATTATTCACAGGAAAACTATTATTAGAATGAGAAAAATTTCTACAATCTTTGAACTGGTGGGGGGTCAACATGATATATATGTAGTGTTGATCTTAATGGTCACTAAGTTCAACCACAATGAATTATTTAGAGCTTCTTCATATCTAGGATTATTTCAAAGCACAATTATTATTGCAATGAGAAAAAAAATAACACCAATCCTTGCACTACTGAGGGGTAAAGACATAAGTATTTATTATCCTAGCAGTCGCTAGGGTCATCCGCAACATATTTTTTGGAGCTTAACGGTGTATAAGAATCATTAACAAATAAATATGTGCTTCTTATCCTTGTTATTACTACAATCAGCCACAAGGATATACCTATAGCTAGATATACCTATAGCTTAGTGGTCATTAGGCATCATTAACATGAAAACTACTAATGCATTAACAAGAAAATATATAAATCTTAGTGGTCAATAACATCTACCTCAAAAAATATTTTGAACTTAGTGTTAGCTAAACACCATTCAATGGACATCTCTTTAATTAATTATAATTGTATAATCTCCTAGGTCATTAAATATCACAATTTCCATATGCTTCCACCCGTAAAAGTAATTTCAATAATCAATTTATAACTTTAGTTCAATTAGCGGTCCTAACATTAACTTAAGTTTGATTGTCTACTGAAAGCAATGAATGAATAATAGCCCTTTTTCCAAACAAAAATCTATTTTCCTTCACCTTTTTAAGAACAACCATTTTGTTAGCTTCAAACAATCATTGTTGTCCATGTCAAGAATTTTAGGAAATAGTTCTCATTTCTGGTCCTCTTGTGAAAAAATGCATTTCTTACAAGCATGGTATACAAATATTTCACAATCATTTATGGATCATCAGATGCCAAAAACTTTTGCATTGAGAATTTTTTGTTAAAATGTGTGAAAAGAATAATGTACCATGAACAAAATTGACTTTTGAAAGGGCAAAAAATGGGTTTTGTTAAAAGGCTATGGAAAATTCTACTTTTACAAAATATCAATAATTGGGAAGTGATAAAAATGGATTTTGTTTTGCATAATTTTTCCCAAAGAAATATTTATAGCTTGGTCACTAATCAACATTAACATGAAAACTATTAATGCAATGATCTTTGTGCAGCAATAGATGCACTATCGATGGGTCACAACATACATACTTTTGTTCCTATCCATCGCTAATATGTGTGACAATGAAATATTTAAATCTAAGTTGTCGGCTTCATTAATAATAAAACTATTAATGCAATGAGAAAAATCCAGAAATATTTTGAGCTTAGTGGGCAAGCAGACATCATTTTTTTAGGAAAAAATCAATACAATGAGCAATGAGCAAAGAGCAGAAAACATTCACTATAGAGGAGTCAACACATACAAAATTTATGTTCCTAGTGGTCTCTAAGGTCAGCCACAAAAAAATATTTACAAGCTTAGTGGTCACTATGATCAACATCGACAAAATATTTTGAACTTAGTGTTCATGCAAGGCATCATTCACTGGATATCTATTATTGAACTAAGAAAAGAGTTATCATTACATGTTTTCTTCAGGGGTCACACTTTACTTTACTTAGCTCTGATTAGTTTGTTCCACAAATTTGTATACCTCTCTTTACTTATTTATAATTTTACTATATTGGTTGGACTATCCTTGGTGGAGCCAAGTGTCTGCACTACATACCCTCGAGAGGGATCAAGCCTTATGTAGTTCTCATACTATTTACTATAAGTTATTGAAAGGAATATAAAAATTCCACATTTTAATGATAAATGAAATCTCAAAAGCGATGGTGATCTATAATTAGTTAGTAAATGAAGTCTCAAAGGCCATGGTATAATTTTAATAAATATAATGAGCACACTCTTTGAAGTGTTAGTATGAAGATACAAATTCTACCCTATGTATAATCTCCCTTGTCATTAAACATCACAATTTCCCAAGATATCAGATTCTCCTATTTCCATATGCTTATTGTCACATTAAGAAAGAAAAGCCATGACATCTTATAATTTTTAGTGTTGATATATCATTAGCTTATTTAACTAAAAAAACCAGAGCTGTAATTTTAATCTCTAATTGTTGTATATGTCTTTCCAGAACTATCAATTAAGTGAAACATTATTCAAAATCTTGTTTAGCTAGACTTCTCAAATTGTAGGTTTTATAATTCCCGATTCACTGTTTTTCAAAGAGGAACCTACATAGACGAAACTCTTTGCATTTTTTCTTTGGCAATCACATATATGTTTTTATAAAATTTATTTCCCATAATTTCCTTATGTAATCAAACAATTACTGTAAACAAGAAAACAATTATTTGTGTTACTATTACTATTTCATCTACTGGAAGTTACTATCACTATTTCATTACTACAATTTAATTTATAACAAAATGTTTATAGAAACTAGCATTAGCAAGTAGTCCAAAATCCCTAAATGAATAACAACCCTAACTAAACAAAATCTATTTTCCTCATCCTTTTCAAAACATCCATTTTTTTTATTCCAATAATCATTGATGTCCATGTCAGGTATTTTATGAATCATTTCTCAGTCCTCTTGCAAAAAATACCCATAACATGTTTTACATTATTCGCAAGTGGGGTACACACATATTTAGCAAATCATTTAGGGATCAAAGATAGAATGAAAAAAATGATGTCAAACCCTATCACTTGAGAAGTGTTTGTCAAAGAGTGTTAAAGAATAGACAGAATTTGACTACTTGAAGCAAAAAAAATAGGGTTTCATTGAAAAGGCTACGGAAAATTCTACATTCATAGAATTTCAAAATTTTGAAGGAGAAAAGGTGAGAATGCATACCATTTTTGACACCTTCACGAAAAAAAACCATGCATAATTTTGGAAATCAAACCATGATCATATTTTCCAATGAATTATTACACTTATAGAGTTTTTTCCCTTACGCCAATGTTCTCACCAAAAGCTTCACAAATTTAAGTGTCCTTGAAATATACTAATAAATGACAATCTATAATTACATGGAACCGAACACTTCCAAACCACTTTCTTTCTTCGGTGCATGAATTACAAAAGACACATGTATGTCATTATTAAATTTTCTTTATATTTAATGGCTAATTAATGGCTATCAAATGGCACACATATTTTGAATATCATCGTGAACTTTACATTGTTTGGTTTAATGTTGGGGGAACCACAATATTAACCATATATGCCACACACAAAATTATCAATATTATCAATAACATTATCATCAAAAAGAACACCATGCTCATTGTTAATATTATCATCTTTAAATTACATATGAGTATATAAGTATTCCATACTTTATCTATTATCATATTATATATGGTTGATTGATATCTCACATAAATGAATTATCATATTAACTATTACTACTACTTTAATGTATGTGGTTCAATTGATGTCTCACATATTATCAATTATCATATTTTCCTCAACAAAAATATACATGTTAGAGTACATATATAATATTTTTAAATTGTTTTGTTACACAAATAATATCTTGGGATGTGTGTGTCAATGATTATCTATTGTCCTCAAAAAAAATGGGTTTACCGCCATTTTATGTTTGAATTTGTTACAATGAATTGTTCTTTGGGATGTGTGTCAAAAAAATGATGTTGAAAATTGTTTTGAAAAAAAAAAATGCAAAAAGTATTAGCTAACTCCAATGCATGATATTTTTTCTTACACAATGTATACCATCTTTTATAATGGAATGAATGATGCAATACTATATTACTATGGTTAAAAAATTGTAATTTACCTGGTAAAAATACTTGTGACTTGAAGTTATACATCCAATATTTTCTCCATTAGCTTTCTCTCTTGTTCCATTCTTTCACACTCAAGTTGAAGTCTTCCCTGCTCAATTTATTTCATTGTCTATTGAATAGATGCATGCTATTTTTTATTACCTCTTTCAAATCTCCATAAGAGTTTCTTTTTCTCTTTACACCTTTTTTTGAATTCCATTTTTATTCAAAGGGGTTTCTTGTTTTCTCCTTCCAAATTTTCAATGTTGATAGAAGGGATTTTTGATTTCCTCTCATGTCTTTTTCAAAAGTAGAAGTGGTTATATTAACCCTCTCTTTTCCAT
Organism: Taxus wallichiana var. yunnanensis; assembly: GCA_018340775.1. Lineage (NCBI taxonomy): Eukaryota > Viridiplantae > Streptophyta > Pinopsida > Cupressales > Taxaceae > Taxus > Taxus wallichiana. The sequence continues at coordinate 456,254,015 of CM031236.1, read as the reverse complement.
TAAAACCAATAACCTTGTGTGTTTTTATGTAATGTGATCCATATCTTCATAGAAAGTCCATGTTGAATGTGTTTCCAATGTTGTGTTTTCCAATTGTTTCTCCTTCTTGAGGGTTTTCTTCAACTTGTTCATCTTGTATTTTCATTGCATCCCAATGAATTTTTTTCCATAAAATTGATTCAAAGCATCTGCTATATTATCCCAATGTTTCTTTCTAAGTTTTCCATGGTTTAAATCTTCATACACCTCTTCATATTTTGAAATAAATGTTTTCACAACATATTTTGACCACAAATCTCTTCTTTGTATTCTTTCATCATCTCCTCATTATTTCTATCTCTTTCATATGCATGGGTTATTGAAAATGTTTCTTCTAATTTTGAATCATCAACATCATCAACAATATATGGAGAATTTAGATCGATTTGTGAATGTGGAATGTAAGGACCCAATTTTTGTGTGCCACTTGTATTCTCTTGCAAAATTTGAGACACTATTTCCATCTAAGTTTTTGCATGCAAAAGTCCTTTACATGAAATTTCTTAGTATGTGTTGAAAAAACCATATTGTCTTCATAGTTTCTTGGAGTTGATTTGAGAACTTGGGATTCAAAACATGAAAACAAGGAAAATGGTGATTTTTCCATGTCCTGCAAATTTATTAGTTACTATAAACATTCACAAATGAAACAATTTATGTACTCCATCTTTTATCTAAACTTAATTTCATTTTTCATTTTCTAATAATAAATATACAAGGGGTCCTTGCTCTCAAATTCACAGAATCAAAACATGTGGAGAAACATTGAAAATTGGTTAATTACCTACTAACAAATGCAATATTTACAATCACTATGAAATGGGTGTATAAAATGAAATTCTTCAAAATAAAATAACAATGTTTTACCTCTTTTAATTTTTTGTAACTTTTTTTCTTCCCCATTTGTATATGTGCTCCTTGTTTTGTGTTGTCGCCTTCAAATGAGTATACAATTTTCCATTTTATTGCATTAAAATACAAACGTTAACAAAGTTTGTGTGGATTAAAATTTAATATTATACCACTTAACATTAAATGCAGTACGAAAAAAAAAAAAAATACTCTCAAGTGGCGGATTTTACATTATACAGTTTAATGGCCATTTAATGTTTAGGGAAGCAATATTAATTAGGTAACATTTGACCTTACAAAAAGTGTAATTGTTATTGTAAAGAATTAAGGTAACATTTTTATAACATAATTTTTAATGTATGAAAACTAAAATTTGACATTGTTTGAAACTTAAATTTGACATACATATATTTAATTGAAATTAAGTCTTTAATATTGACAATTATTAATAAAAACTACATAGCATGGGTTACTTCTACTCAATATTATATACAATTATTAAAAATAAAAATAAACTATATTGTTAAAATATTACGTAAGATATAAAAATCTTAGAAACAATTAATACACATAATTGAATCAAAGCATATACCACCATCATTAATCAAATAAAGACTAAACTTGAACTCTATACCATAAAATAAACATAGCTATACAATTAGAGAATTAAATACATGAATGATTTACTTTGACACAATATTAATGGCCCTAAATTTAAGTCCAAGAGGCTAGGATAGAAAATTTTGACTAGAATGGCAGGAAAAAATATGCCCTTCAATATGCGAGTGATCATATTCCAAGTGTGAATGCTCGTACTTCATCTTGAAAATTTGTACTTTTCATGTGAGGGATCACACTTCAACATGTGAGGGATCACTTCAACTGCAAGGGATCACACTTTTTCATAAGTGTGACATCATGATTTGAGATGAGGATCACACTTCATCATGTGAGGGATCACACTTCATAGATGTACGAGGCCACGACTCTCTTGCACTACGATGAGCTATCATTGTCATGTCCAAGTGTGAGTTTTCAAACTTGGAATTGTGCTCACTCACACATTGAAGTGCAATCACCAACATTTTTACCTCCCATTCTAGTCAATATTTGAATTTTAGCATGTGTAAAAAAAATTACGTCACAGTGACCACTAGGCTATACAAATTTTGAAAGCCATAGGGAAAGAAGCCAATGATTGTGCATAAGCCAATGACTGTGGTAATGTGAAGTATAGTACCACTAGTTGTAAAAATCAAAGTCAACATTTATAACTTTTATACTAAAAATTTAGAAAAAGGTAGCCAATAACACAAGTAAAATCAAGTCACATGTACAAATCAACCAATAAAAAGGTGACACATCAGTTGTCCCAAAAAGGTGATTTTATTCACAAGTAAGGGCCAATATTAATTTTTTTGTACTAAAAAGTACCTATTTTAAATCCCTTAGAAATACTTTTTCAACAAAAATTAAATGCACAAAAGAAAATGTGTGCATTATAAAAATCTTAATCTTTTAAAGGTATTTTTTAAAAATAAAATATGATATGATAGTTAAGTAACTCTAACAACCTCCTACATTAAGATTCATGATCATTGGCTCCTTTCCCCTACACTATGTGTTTTATGGATAAAATATACACACAAGTGATCTAAGGGTGTAATACAATTTGTTATATGTTCAAATATTTGGATTAAATGAGGTTTTAAAGATGTTCATATAAGATGTATATTTTTATTTTCTCATTGTGATTTCAATTCTCCATACTAATGTTAAATATTTAAGTGTCCTCGTACTAATTTTCTCTTTTTATTTGTGGATACAATTGAAAATGAACTCTATTTTTTGAAGATGGAGCACATGTGGATTTACTATCCAAAGGTGTGAAAGTTGTGGAGGGACTAGTTTATCCATCCAAATACACTCCATTGTAGAGACGTGGGGTCTAGCTTATTCATTGTCACAATAAGTATTGTATTCAATGAAAGAGAGAGACCATACACAATTGATGATTGTGAAACCCTAGAAAAATTGAAAACAAGGGATACTTTATCCCATGGGAAAGGAAGCAAATGATTAAGCATGTGATTTCAAATGTTTCACATGTGGGGGTGATGGCATTCAAAACATCATGAGCAGTGACTCAGAGGATACATTTAATGAGGATGAGGGTTTGAATTCTAACAATGATAGCCATTGTTTCACAACTCCTAAAGACAAGGATGAATTTTCTACAACCTACATGGTGCTAAAACATAAGTGTGCTCAAAAAGAAGGTGACATAGTTGAAGGGTTTATATCCCTAGTACAAGAAACAACATGTGATTTCGGGAGTAGTGTTGGGACCCACATAGTTTGGTGTTTTTGTGGAGAATATTATAACTACATGCAATGATTGTTATCCAAGTCTACACAATGCAACAACAAAGTTTCCTAGCCAATCAAAAACCTAGTTTATCTAGAAACAAGAACTACACTTCATGTGAATGGAAATTATGAACTCCAAGAAACAACCACCACATCAAACACTGACTTCAATTTGAAGTTCAAGGGGTTACTACCAAGTTGATACATTTTTGTTCAAAAGAACACAAATTTTTTTGTAAAAAAGCAAACAATTACAAATGTTTGTGAAGGAGACATGGTGCACTTTAAAAAATTAGATGGCAATACATTTGGGGTGTGTTTGATAAATTAATTAGGCCTTTTTGCAAGGGTTTCTCCATATCAAAAGGATCTCTCATCCAATGGCTCTTTGCAACAGTTTGGCCCATCAAGATGGTTCCATTATGGAAGTAAGGCTAAAATAAATTCCAAAGAGTTTTTCGGTAAAAATGTGGAGTGCATTTGAAGATCCATTACCTCAACTAGTATACCCAAATTCATATGAATCCTCCATATGTAGTAGTAATGAAAACTTGATAAAAATACCTTACAACTCCTACAAACACCAAAAGGTAAATTCTACTCCATCTAGTACACCAAAGGCAAGGGAAAATGATGAAAAAAAAGAGAACAATTTTTGTCTAAAGTTGAGAAAAACCTTGCTGCAAGGAAGGATGTCTCTCTAATCTATCTCTAAGCACTTTCAATCACAGTTGGAATTTAACTCTAGGTATGAATGAACCTACCATCAAAAAATTGTACTTAATACATTCACCACAAATGCTATCAGTTGTGATCAAGGTCAAACTTTAGAACATACTATAGATAAATTGAAGTTATGTGGAAGGGATGTATGTCAGAATGCATGGTATAAATGTCATGGAATCCCAAAAAAACCTATTATAGATACAAACAATCTTGGATTAATGGTGAGAGAGGAGGGTAGTAAATGGAAATACAAGAAAACAAAAAAAATTGCCAAACATTGTCACAACTATTGCATTGATATCCAAAATGGTGGAGAGAATTTATATATATCCCCACACATGTCTCATTCAATGGGACAAGATGGTACTAAAGTAACAATGAGACTGTTTCTTACATGTTATAGTTTTTCTTACATCCTACAAAAAAGTGTAATGAGGGCCTTTCACTATTGGACCTTCCTCCAACGTCACAGTCAAATCTCAAAAAATATGGCAAGAACATTTCTCCCATGTTTCAATCACCAAGAACAACTTCTTCACCAAATGTGACAAGTGCACAGAGCTTAAGAACAAATGTGCAATGACCTCATGTCCAGAAACACTAGCACACAAATAGATCAATGCCAGAAATGGCACAATGATTACATTCAAAGTTTTCATGTAACTTACTATGCACATAGAGTGCAATCACAACAAAATCCTAATAGTTATTTGAGCATTGTGCATGAAAAAATGGACAAGATGAAAATACAATACCAAGGATGGGAAAAAAAGAAAAATCAATAAGCAATGTTATTAATCTCCCCATCACCTTGACTAGTATGTTGACACATGGGCACAAAATGGGGGTTTTGGAGCACTTTGGTCTCCCTTTTGTTGAGCGAGGAGAAAACTTCACAATAACATCATTAGCACTATGTATCCGGAAGCTAGAAGAACCACTTACATATCAATATGGTGATTTTTATATAGTAGTGGGACGTCAAAACACCCATTACATGATGCACTATTGTAAAAATGATGCATATGACAAGTGCAAGGAATACAAGAAAAAAATGAGTGTGCTCATACAACTAATATTAAGCAGATGTTCAAGTTCATTTAGAAAACAACCACCAATTCTCTACTTGCAACTAGATAATGTTGCAAGTGACAACAAAAAATCACACATTGTTTGCATTTGCATCCATGTTGATAGCTAGAAGGGTTTTCAACACAATGTATGTGAGTTTCCTTCCAATGGGTCACACACATGAAGACATAGATGGGACATTCAGCTGATTATCAACAACATTGTGCAAATTGATACATTCTCTTTTCCAAAATAATGGACACTTACAAAACATGCCAAGAGGATTCCAACACATTCACTCTTTGTACCTTATCAGGAATTCTATGAATTTAAGGCCTTTGTGGAACCACACCTGCTAGATGGTAACCACAAGATCATGGGTATCAACAAACCAAAGATGTTTAAATTCCATGTCATCAAGACAACATTCCCATCATGGAGTTCAAAGCATCAATCATGGAGTCCGATTGGTCACACTCAATTAAGATCTAGAAAATAGTGGATGGGAAACCTTTCTTTCCTAAAGGGGATCCTCCATTGGCACCCTTCAAAGAACTAAAAGAGATGGAAGACATGCAGAGAGGCATTCATAATACACATCACACACTTTGGGAAAAGAGTTCAACAGATGGTGGAGAAGCATACTATGGTTCCAAAGATTGCATATTGGAAAAATGTTCTATGTGCCCTAGAGAATCCCTTTTTCAATTGTAGCATGATGAGGAGAGATTTTTTTTGGCAAAAATTTCAGATAGTGCAATGTATGATCAGATAGTGGGTGCACCACATCTTGACATGGATAGCTACTATAGTCAAAATGTCCTTTCAAATAAGGATATATATGTTGGGCCTATTTGTGATAGACCTCGAGAGGAATTCAACCCAGTAGTGGATGTGAATGTTGAGAAGATGATACTAGTAAGACCAAATTGATGATAATGTACCTATATGGATGGGCAAGGTAGAACTAAAACTAATACAAGATGTTCACACAAAGGCTCAAAAGATAAGGGTACACTGTGGGAACCCATAGGAAAAGGAAATACAGAAAAAGAAAGGTACTAGGAATGCTTAAAGAAAAGGAAATGGTGGCGAAAATCAAGGGACACATCAAATATTGATATAGACAACATCATCTGGGCATGGAGTCCAAGAAAAATATGGAAAGGAGATCAAATTAAAATACCGAATCGAAGGTCATGAAGCTATCCAACAATACCTTGCACAAATTCAAGAACAATAATTAATACCCTTGCGAGGGATCAATGCTTATGTAATTTTCTCAAAGGAATTGATTTCCTATGGAAATACATTTTCAAATCCATTTCTTCAAAACAACTTGTTTAACGTAATTCTTAACTCTTTGTTGTTCTTTATGATTTACAGAATGGAAAAACATAAAAGTAGTTGACTTTATCACACGTAACTTGCATATTTACAATATCACCATCATTTTTATATAGATTTATATAAAAATTATATCAATATATAATATACATAAAATATTAAATAAATATAAATTTGAAGTATTTAAATAACTACTATTTTGTATTTTTAAAGGGAAATATTGTAAAATTACCGTCATCTAAAAATTGTTTGACAGGCATAGGTGGTCATCAAATTTAACCCCTAGGGATGATGTAACTTTGTGGCACCTAGGCTTATGTAACTTAGCGGTTCTTTAGGCTTATGTAGCTTAGTGGTGGGTAGGCTTATGAAACTTGCTACCGGTAGGCTGGTGTAACTTTCCAACCACTAGGATTATTTCACCTAGACAATCTACTCTTGTGTAAATTAGTGGCCACTAGGCTTATGTAAGTTAACAACCTATACACTTATGTAAGATAGTGGTCATTAGGCTTATGTAAGTTAACAACCTATATGCTTATGTAAGATAGTCCACTAGGCTTATCATCCATTTATGTAACTTAGAGGCTGCAAGGCTTATGTAACTTAGTGGGCACAAGGAAATTTAACTTAGTGGCATGGAAGGAGGTAGATGTAACTTTGACACCACTAGGCTTATTTCACCTAACATGCACTTTCATCATGTAAGTTAGCGATCGTTGGGCTTATGTAAGTTAGCAACCACTAGGCTTATGTAAGATAGCAGCCACTAGGCTTATGTGGGGGATCAAATAATAACAAAATAGAAATCCTAAAATAGTGAAACTGAAATCCAAAAATTAGGATTTATAAATTGGATTACAATAGTGGTGAAATTGGAATCCAATAATCATTGGAATCATTAGAGTCCAATAATAGCAATATTAGAATCCAATCATAATAGAAATTGGAACTTGAATAAGTCCAATAATGACAATATTGGAATCCAATATTGCTACTAATGGAATCCAATAATAGTAATAATGGAATCCAATATATGAAAAAAATATACACGAAGATGGATTTCTTCTAATACTTGAAATACTTTGAGTCCAAATTCGTTAGAATATGTCTAGATTTAGTGAATTAGAGGCTATGAATAGGTAGTGTAAATTCCTATGGTTTGTTTGCCTAATTGAATCTCAATGTTGAACTAGTTTGAAGTGTCCAAATTAACTAGGATGAAACCAACAATCTATGTTACTTCGAAAGGGAAACTATTCTAAACAAAATAACAAAATAGAAACATCATAATTACAAACAACAATTGGATTTTATTCTAAATAATCAAATCTACTTCTACACTAAAACTAAACAAGCAAAATAACCCTGTGGTTTTTCACCTATGCTAAGTGTATTGAAACGAAACTAACTTAAAATAAGAGCTTTTCCAAATGATCTACGATATGTAGACAACCTCCTACGAGATATTCTCTCCTTCGAGATCCACATGGAAGGGATGGAAAGAAGAGGATCTCATATACATGAGAGTTGCTATTAATGATTTAAACCCTCTTGGAAATTAACTAATTACTTGAAAATGAAAGGAAATTTATTTCTACTCTATTTGATATGATGTAACAATGATAAATTACAGGAATGAAGGAAATCAAAAAACAAATCCAACCTGTAATTCACAGAACATAGGTAAATCCAGTTGTGTAGTAATTTTTCCCCTCAATTTGTCCCTTTCTTTCTCTATGTGTCCATATGAGTCCAAGGAATTGGGAATGCAAAGGCAACAGTAGGAGAAGGCGCTTGAGAAATGACATCTTGAAGGCAGTTTGGTTACAATGCAATTGGAAGAGAGATAACACAAGTGAACAGAGCTTGGTTATGCAATTTCCAGAAGATTGTGGCAGCAATACTATGCAAGATACACAAAATTCTTAGACCATTTTCTTGAATACAAGCATGGAATATATAGGAATTGGTTGGGATGTGCCTTCATGCACAAGGCAACCTTGGAGTGCTAAATATTTGTGTAAAGAGGTAGTTCAAACTAATTAAATCTATTTAAAAATAGAAAGGGGAAGTGATACCAAGCAAACAAGACTATTTTTAGGTGATTTGGTTCACAAACGCACCCTAAAAGTCGAGTTAAGTGAAATCACGCATGTCAAAACCATGCAAGAAGAGTTTTGGAAAAATTGTGCAGGGACCGCCACCACGCGTGGGAGGCGGTTCTCACACTAAAGGCCAAAACATGCACATAAATGAGTGAGAAGTTTGGAAGAAAGTGTGGAAAAGCTAAGGAAGTATGTCTAAGTCACAAATATACATTGTGAATGGGTTTAGGAACTCAAACACCTTTTCGGTTTCTCTAAGGACATGAATCATCATTGGGGACTTTTGTAACTATTTTCCCCATTACAATGTAGCACATGCGATTTTGGGTGCCTACATATTTCCCCCTGGAGAATCATTTTAGCCATGAAGAGGTGTAAAACGTAGAGTCTAAGTATGGTGTTCCTGAAATGGGGAGTTAGAAGTTGTACTGACATGCCCATGTGTCGAAATTTCATCGTCTATGTCCCGCTACTCCGCAAAATGAAGAGAAGACTCAAGTGCGATGGATAAAATATCAAAAAATAAACACTAAACCAAAACGACAAGAGGACTTACTATTTGTGCGAGGATATAGAAATATACATGCGCCAATGTTCCAATCCTACAAACATATACACTCAAAACAAATATATATATATATATATATATATTTATATATATATATATTATATATATATACAACATATATATATATATATATATATAGCATATATATATATATATATATATATATATATATATATATATATATATATATATAACTCATTTTCCAATTCATTTGCGTGTATTGACTTGGTGATTTTTGAGCTCTAGACCTATGGTGACCATTTTGTTTGTGAGTATGGTTGAATTGGAATGGATTTAGGAATGGTATTTTACGTTAGGCTTTGCCCTTTCTTGTTTGAATGCTTTTGAGAAGAACTCCTAAGAAATTCATAACTAGAGTGGTCATAAGGGGCCTCAAAGAGGTGGATAGGTAGAGTGCCTTTATTGCTTAGTCTCCATTTTGTGAGGCATTTGTATTTTTTTTTTGTATATTTCGGGCTCATCATGAGCATTATGACCACGCCTAGTGCGTGATGGCATTGTATACAAACTTGATCTATTATGATATATACATACTCTTCTTTTGGTTTGGTAATTCAATCTGTATCCGAGTTGACTTCCTCTTGGCTTGCTTCACATGTGGACTCTATATGTTTAGAACTTTCATTTTTATATGCTTTTCTACAAATGTATACGAATTCAGCTATATGAATGCTAATTGAATGATCTCTCTTTTTTCTCCAAAATGCAAATATATGATAATGTAATCACATTGTAATGTTGCACTTTAGTTTCTCTAAGCAAGTTTTGGTTCTTCATATTGTTTTGGCAAAATGTGGTGAAAGAGTGATATGATAAGTGAATGAACTCACCCCACTCCTAACTCCATGCAACCAAGAAAATGCAAGGGCTCAACACCAAGAGCCGAGAAGGGGCACAAGTTATAGAAATGTATTTAATGGCAATGATGAGAGAAAGACAAGGATTTGGTAAAACCAAATTTAGACACTACACCCTCATTCTACTAAAGTTTTCTTCATAGTTTAAAATGTGCATTGTGTTGTCATGCAATGTGCAACAAGGAAATTGACAATTTCCAAGCATGACAACGATACCCTAGTGTTAATTTTTTCAAGTCCCATCATTCCAAGACACCCTGTCTATCCAATTAGTCCAAATGACCTCCTAAATAATGTAATCTCATCCCCCTAGGTGATTTAGGTAAGTCTATTCATCACCCCTAGGTGATTTTAGGGAGTTCTGAAAAGATACTATCTTCTGGCAGTATTGGGAAGGGCTATCGCTAGCCTTCCCAGGACTAGATTCAACTCCCTAGAGTAGAACGGAAGGTAAAAATTCAACACGGAGATGAAATGAAGACCTTAAAACATAATAGAAATTATTTTTGAAGGTTTGGGAAGTTTTGCAATACTTGGAGCAGTCTGAGTAAAAATAGGGTTCACAAGCCTAGGCGGTACACATGCCTAAAATAGTTGTTGGGCTTCAGAAGAAGATTATGGGAGCTCCGGATGGAGTTAGGAGAAAAAAAATATCTCCAGAAATAGGATTCCAAGGCCTACATTATGGTGAAATAATATTTTTCACAACACTTTGGAGCATCAGGTCTGCAGCAGTTTTTCTCAGGCACAAGTGGAGTACAAAATCAAAAATCTAATTTTTAGGGATAAAATGGAATAATAAAGACATGATACCCACACCATTGGATTTAGAATGCCATTTATAGTCAGGATCATATAAAAATTTTCCAAAAAATTCCATCAGGAGCTCAAGTTATCACTGTTACAAGTTCAGGACTTAGCCAAATTTTGGGAGGACACATGTCAGCACCAGGAGCCTGGCGGGATTTTGTGTCCCTTATGTCCCCAAAGGTAAGGGACACCAAGGTTGGAAAAGTGTGCCCAAACCCATCTCAGCCCTCATATAATCTCTTGTACCCTCATGTGACCTCCAAACTTGACCATTCGGCCTTAGGCCCCAGTGCTTTTTGAAGCATTCATCCCCCGCCATGGATCGGGCGCACGTGTCGGCTCCACGACCACCTTGGAATTTTATGTCCCTTATGCACTTAAGGTGGGGCAAATCAGACCTTTAATAATGTTCCCAACCCCTATGGGGAGTCTTTTGGACACCCACGTGACATTGAGCTCACCCCAGTGCTTATTTGGAGCGTGCATTTCCTACCGTCGGATTGGGCGCCATGTGTCATGCTCTTGACCACCGTGGAATTTTATGTCCCTTATGCACCTGAGGTGGGGAAATAAAACCTTTAAAAATGCACCCAACCCCCATAGGGAGTCATTTGGACACCCATGTGACCTCCTTTTAGCTCCCAGTGCTTTAAATTAGCTTTTTCCTCCTTCATTCCCTCCGTGGATCTAGTGCCACGTGTCGTTGTCTTGCTCATTGTGGAAATTGATGTCCCTCATGTCCCTGAGGTCAGGGACATAAAGCATGGAAAAATGTGCCCAAGCCCTACCTGTGCATATCTTTTTGAAATTTTTCCAAGTGTCATTTTTTTCGCTTCTAACTTCTAACAGTTGTGTGTGCACTTCATTCCTCCATACTTCCTCTGCAACTTTCTTCCATCACTCCACCATTGCAAGAACTCAAACCAGACCTGCTAAAATTCACTCCCCTCCCACTCCATGAAATCATGCAAGTCTCAAAAGGAATCCTCATCAAACATAGAAGGAGAAGCACGGAGCACAGAAGGAGAAAACGGAGAAAACTCCATAGCCATGAAATGAGAAGTTGAAGAAATCTCCCAAACGGATGCATGAAACAACAATATATATTTTTATGCTCATTCCTCTACCCAAGGCCATCAAGAAGACACCTTCAAACTCCCCCCATGTGTGACAGAGCATCCACAATGAAGAAATATCCTTTCCAGCTCAACGAAGAAAGAAGTGGGATTTCCCATCAAACCGGTTGCTAGATCGAAGTAAGATTGCACTTGAAGCACCAGAAGAAAAACCCACATCAAAAATACAATTTTCTTCACAAACGGAGGAGAAAACCAGACCTAAAATTTTGAGGTCCATTAATGGCTGCCATACCTAGAAGCACTGCCAGGTCTAAAAATTAAAACTTTAAAATCTCCTGGATTATTAAGCGGGCGGGCCTGAAATTTTAGAGTGAGGATATTGAAAAGAAACCCATATCAAAAAGCCTTGTTCCATGTCAATCCAACTCCCAGAGGAAAACTTTCTAAAAATAGTAGGTCTACTACATAGGAACTACTATTTTGGGAAATTCATCGATAGAAGAGCTGCGAAGAAGACAAAGACATTGGAGGTGCACTATAGCTGAGAATCCACCGAGCAGGACATTTTTGGCACTTACTAAAAATATTAAGTGTGCCCTCGAGCACCTACTAAAAATAGAAAGTTGATCTAGAAGGAACGAGGAATGCAGGGAGAAAGAGGAAAACTGAGCCACAACATCCAATTGAAGATTGGGGACTTGATTTCTCATACTTACTAAAAATAGTAAGTTGATTTTTATAAGGGAGATATGAAGCCAAAGTGGATGGGTCAGAAGCCTTCTCAAGATTACGAAGTGGAGAACAGTCAGAGAATGGAGCCAAGTCCACTATAGCAACTCATCCTTCGGCATAATTCTTCTTCTTCTTCTTCTTCCTCTTCCTCTTCTATCTCTCTCTCTCTTCGCTCCTCATACAACACTCTCTCTCTCTTCAATGTTATATTTTTGCGTTGAGGGTTGCACTTTTTAATATGACTTTAGAAATATAATGTAAATTAATTCACCTTGCTATTATAAAAGGGACTTAAATATTTAAAGTGGAATATGAATAGTCTTAAGTCATATTAAGGTATTCGAAAGGTCATGAGGAAGACGATAAGTCACCTCTCATTCTATAAATTATAACACCATTCCCATTGCAAAGGGTTGGTGATTGATCTTGTAAACTCAAGAGTATATTGCACCTTGAGAGAACAAAGGAGATAGCCATTTTCTTCTATTCCCCCCTTCTCAATTTCTTCCATTTCTCCACTATGTACAACTTTTGTCTAAGCAATCAATACAAGAAGGAGTTTCTAGCTTTCTTTGACTAAGGGGTTTCATGATACTTTGTGTTCATCAAATTCTATTTGGTCTTGTTGCTATTTGCAGGGTTGTTTCTTCTCATGAATGCATGTGTTGAAGTTTCTAACTAGTGCGTGAAGGAATATGATTTTCTACCTGCAACATTAGTTCTCTTACCTCTTTTCTCACTCCCCTTTCCCGCTCTACAGATGAAGAATTCCCTAGCAAGAGATTGCTAGCTTTTCCGCAAGGTCAGTGGAGTGCCCCTGTTGGATCCCCAGTCGAAAGGCCACCACAGAAATCCACCTTTTCATGTGCATGCACATACGGTAGCTGCATCGATTAAGTAGAGGGACTTAGACTCCCAGAGCGTTGGCAAGAAATCCACAAGTTTTCCACTCGACAAATTTTCTCGCCAACACATTGCTTTCCATTTTATCTAGACTTAGATCTGTAGATGGCCACTTGGTTGACAAAATCTAGTTTAGAGGTTTTAAACTCTTTTTGGAATTTAGGACATCTAAATCACTTTGTTTTGATTTATGATTTCATAGCATTTGAATGAATTGTTTCGAACTTTCAATTTTTTCAGAGACCCCATGCCTTGCCCCATGCTACCAAAGATTTAAGTATGGTCTCATCACAATGGATAAGGCATAGGCGAGTAAGGGCACTTCTCTCCTTTCCCAATCCTACATCACTAGTAAGAGATGCAGGCTTAACACCAAAGGTTGGTAAGGAAAAGATGTGTAAAATAAAATTTTCTATGGATTTGCATTTGACTTATTTATCTAGGAAAAATGTCTAGAATGTTCTTATTTCCAAAGATATGTATATGGGATAGATGCGACACCATGAAGCTTCTAGAATAGACTTTAGGCAAAGACACCTAATCTAGAAGAAATTATAAGTAGAACCAAGTATGTAGGCCTTGGTATGGTTACTATCAAAACTTTGTCTTATCTTGCTTGAATTGATGAAATGATTCGGAAACAATTCATGATACTCGTGTGAGGATTTGAAGAGATCTGATTTGAATGTTTTTCCAATGAAGAATAATTCCCTTGATCACAAATTTATGAAATCAACTAGCGAGATAAAAATACAATACGGATGCAATCATGTACATATGGAAATTGGGGTGAAACTACATATCATGATGACTAAGGTGAAGAAAGTTGACGAATATCAAATTCTTCACCCCTAAAAGTACACATCGGAGAACCATGATCCTCAAAATTTCCATTCTCCTGATAATGGCCTACCATTACGGTTTAAACTTACAACCCTTACCCATAAGTGTATATATCCAATCATTAAAATCATTTGTCTAAAAGAGGCATTTGTGCACCTCTATGTCATGTTCTTAAGACATGGTGTGTGGGTGAGCATGACTATGTTGCTTAGCCTTGTTTCCTGATAAGAACCTTGCATATAATAAATCAATAAATTGCAGAAGATAATAAAACACAAGATATATGGGGGAAAAGATGCCCTAATATCAATATATGCAGAATAATACCCTTAAGGTAGGGCAACACCATACAATGCTCCTTAAGGAAGGAGTAACTCCACAATCTCCCAAGATGGGAATCCACTTCGAGGGGGATACCTCCAATATACCTCTACCAAGTAGAAGACTCAACTCATACATGCATTCCTTCATAATGATACTCACATCCTTTAAATAGGATGGGTAACACCTAATCCCAATGTAGGTTGACCCATTACCCAATATAATTAATTCCTATGTGAGCCCATATATCTAACTAAGGGGATGTGTGCCACATGTCGGCATCTCCATCAACCCATATACATTATAATATTATATCCCAAGTGAACCCATACATATAACTAAGGGAATGTGTGCCACATGTCAGCATCTCCATCAACCCATATATATTATATTACCATATCCCAAGGTACATAACATTGCCTCCCTCTTTGACATGTTTCGTCCTCAAACATAAGAAGAAGCCATATAATGAGTGCACTTTAAATTATTGCACACTTGTCACCATGCTCGATCATCCAACCACCCATATGAAATCCTAGTGGGTGATGCTGCTCCAAACATGATTCCATATTCCATTGTGCTCATCTGGTTCCATACTGGTCCATATGTGTTCCTTCTCGGCATCCATGCATATCCATAATTATTATTCCTGTGATTCCATGTCATATAATTATTGTTCCATTGATTCCATGTATAGCCAAAAGTATTCCTGTGATTCCTTGTATATCCATATGGATTTTTATCCTCATGTGTCCTAACATGTCTCCATGATTTTTTCCTCTCATGATGGTGTGGGTGTCGATATGGTGCCACCTTCGTATACTCAACCTTATCAACCTTTTCCTCAACTTTCTTGTCCTCTTCCACCTTGTTTGTTACTTCTTTTTTCTCTTGAGTAGAGAAATTATTTGTGACTTTATGTTCTTCATCCTCTCCTTCTGATTCATCCTTATTCCCTTCTTCACCATCTTCAAATTCATCTTCATGATCCAATTTTACATTACTTTTTTCTTTGCTAAGTGTGATATCTTGCAATGTAATTTTCTTTCTCTTGTACCATAATTTCATGAATTTCTTTTGTACATTAAGATTAATTGTTCCCAAGCTCTCTAACCAAGGATATCCAAGAACAATATCCATACCATCCATATCTAAAGCATAAAAATTTGAATGTAAAACATATTTATCCATAGAAAGCTTTAAATCTTCAAAAAACTAAATTTGCTTACCATCCATTTGAGATTCTTTGATATGCTTTGTTTGCACATGTAGATTTTGAGCTACATCCATATTGATGAAGTTATATTTGTTGCTAGGGTTTATGGAAACAATTAAATTTTTTCTTTGAATGCACCCTTCAAACTAAAATTTTGAAGCTTCCTTCCTTGGAGATGCACTATCCTCGTAAGCAACTTCATCATCAACATTTAGCTTCTTCTTCTTCTTCTTCTTCTTCTTCTTCTTCTTCTTTTGATGCTACGGATGCTTCATTTCTTCTTCATATTCTTCTTTTTTAACAAAATTTTGTTTATTTTTCGTTTCCCATTTAGCTAAGAAAATATCCTCCATTTCCTCCCAATCCCAATCCAATAGATCTATATCCAAATAAGAATACCAATGTCATGCTTTCCACCAAGATGAAGATAAAAACTAACCCATACTAAAATTCTTCAAAATAAATTTGTTTAAGTTGTATCCACCATTTTTTTTTGCATCAATTTCCCCATTACCATAGAAAATTGGTATATCATGATGCATAAAAATTAGGGTTTCACAAACTTACTCCTTTGACCAATATTTTACCTGATGATTTTTTCAATCATTCAGCCTCAAATATGAAACCACAAAGAAGTAACCCCTGCTAAAATTTTGAGAGATTTCTGAAAATGTAAGAAATTCAGGAAAATTCTTCAAATTGCGGCCTGTGGAGCAAAATAGTGAAAAACAATAAAAATGAAATAACTCTATCAAAATAGATCCAAAATTTTGAAATTTAAGCGGTATAACCTTTGAATATATTACTATCAACCCAAAAATATATTTCCTAATTCGTCATTATTCAGAAGATATAGGTGAAACCTTAGAATTAGGGTTTCAACCCTAAAAGCATTGACACAACTTTTGTGAAACAGCTCCAAAAAAATCTAAAATTTGGAGGGCGATCACTTTAATTATTTTCCTACTCCCACAAAAAAATCTGAAAAATTATAGGTATATCTCCAGATATAGGCGAATCACCAACATTAGGGTTTCATCCCACAAATTGTCCGGATCGCTGCTCTGATACCACTTGATAAGAACCTTGCATATAATAAATCAATAAATTATAGAAGATAATAAAACACAAGATATATGTGGGGCCAAGATTCCCTAACATCAATATATGCGAGTAATACCCTTAAGGTAGGGCAACACCATACAATGCTCCTTAAGGAAGGAGTAACTCCACAATCTCCCAAGATGGGAATCCACTTCGAGGGGACACCTCCATATACCTCTACTAAGTAGAAGACTCAACTCATACATACATTCCTTCATAATGATACTCACATCCTTTAAATAGGATGGGTAACACCTAATCCCAATGTAGGCCGACCCATTACCCAATATAATTAATTCCTATGTGAGCCCATATAACTAACTAAGGGGATGTGTGCCACATGTCAGCATCTCCATCAACCCATATACATTATAATATTATATCCCATGTGAACCCATACATATAACTAAGGGGATGTGTGCCACATGTTGGCATCTCCATCAACCCATATATATTATATTACCATATCCCAAGGTACTTATTTATCTAGGAAAAATGTCTAGAATGTTCTTATTTCCAAAGATATGTATATGGGATAGATGCGACACCATAAGCTTCTAGAATAGACTTTAAGCAAAGACACCTAATCTAGAAGAAATTGTAAGTATAACCAAGCCTAATGCTTCATGTAGGCCTTAGTATGGTTATTATTTACCATGCAAAACTTTGTCTTATCTTGCTTGAATTAATGAAATGATTCGAAACAATTCATGATACTTTGTGAGGATTTGAAGAGATCTTATTTGAATGTTTTTCAATGAAGAATAATTCCCTTGATCACAAATTTATGAAATCAACTAGCAGATAAAAATACAATGTGGATGCAATAATGTACATATGGAAATGCAAGTGAAACTACATGTCATGATGGCTAAGGTGAAGAAATTTGACGAATATCAAATTCTTCACCCCTAAAAGTACACATCGGAGAACCATGATCCTCAAAATTTCCATTCTCCCGATAATGGCCTACTATTCATGCAGGTTTAAACTTACAACCCTTACCCATAAGTGTATATATCCAATCATTAAAATCATTTGTCTAAAAGAGGCATTTGTGCACCTCTATGTCATGTTATTAAGACATGGTGTGTGGGCGAGCATGACTATGTTGCTCAACCTTGTTTCCAATGTCAAAGCGTTGTGTTTACTTGTGACACTTTAAATTTTGAATGATGATGCCTTGCCCCATAGATATGTCGGCAAATAGTTTCGGACACACATGGGTTGAAATCAAGGTTTAGAATAGAAAAACCCTTATAGATGGTTTTGATGGGCATCATTTCAATCTCAATTTTCCCTTATTAGTTTATGAATTCTAGCATGTTTATACCTAGACCTAGGTCATCTGGAGGAAAAGACACTAAACCGAGAAGACTACCCATCCCTTGTGGTTCAAACGGGAGGAAGATCAGATCATCAATCTCTAAGATTTTCATCATTTCCATTGTGGTTTTAGTGGACACTATTTCCAAAGATGTTGATTTACCCTTATCTATTTTTGCCACCTCAAATGTTTTTGGGTCAATGACTTGAATGTTCGATTGCCACACCCGGGTGATCGAGACTAACTCTTTTGATATATGTGGTTTATTTGTTGATTTACAAGAAATTCATACTCCGTATGGACTCCTTTCTTCTTCTTGAGGTTTTCTAAGTGTATATCGAAGGGTTTAGGATCCCCTTGAGTGATGAAGACCTTCCCCCCCAATGGAGGAATCTAACCTCCGGAACATGGTACAAAAGATATCCTTCATTCAAAAATCCGGGGTCTCCCAAGGATCATGTTATAACTTTTTTCCCTATCTATAATGTAAAATTTCATCAAGATGGTTTTTGGACCAAGCGTGGTTTCAAGAACTATGGTTCCAATCGAGGTCGCTTTAAGATTGTCGTACCCCCATAACGTGTTTCTTGTAGAGGAACAATTTGTCTCTCCATATCCCAACTTCTACAAGATATAGAAGGAACCACATTTTCACAAGATGTAATAGATATATTTATGGGCCGTCAATAATGGCTCTCTTAATGTAATTTTATAAACCTAGACTTGTAAAAATAAGGCAGGATCACCTCTTTGGGAAATTTTTGCATCAGATGACATCTTGTCTATATCGAAAACAAACCCAATATCCCTATCATTTTTCCCCAAAGGATGTATGTCAAAGTCAATATGATTTATTTGAGCGCTGGGATGTGGGGTAACATGGATTATATGACCAAGATGTTGGGGTTAGCACACCGGTTGTATAGATAATATATCAGATCTAAGCATACATGCAAATAAAAGTGGATATTCTACCAGAAGAAATATACAAAACAAGAGACATAAATCAACACCAGATTTAACGTGGTTCACCCAGTGTGGGCTACGTCCACCAAGAAACAAGCTAATCTATTATCCAAAGCTTTGACAAGATATACAATGAATATTTACAATCTTCCACACCTCTTAGATGTACAATACTTTCTTTCTCTCAAGCTTTTACTTCATCACCAAGAATTCTCTCTCTCACCAACCTTTTTCAAGTTCTTTCTAATTCTTGTTAATCATCATACTTCTAAACCCTATCTTTTATGCTTATATAGTCATTTATATACTTAGGGAACTTAGCCATGTAATTACAATCAATAGATATACTTTAATGCTAAAAATAAATCTAATTCTCGAGAGTTAATTAAAACATCCTCGCACAGGTAACCAATGTTGGTTAGCCCTAACCGATTTCGGTTCCTTCCTTTCCTAACCCATGTCGATCGTGGGTGACCAATGCCGGTTCCCTCTTGACCGATGATGGTTACTATATTTTCCAATAAGTTTCCATTGCATGCTAAACTGGAGTAATTAAGGTCCACAACTCAACAATCTCCCACTTGGAGATTAATTACTGCACCATACCTATATAACATCATTCTTGGATCCTTAGCTTTGTTTCTTCCTCTTCAAGTGTCAAACTCGAAGACCAATAGAAGTGGAGTGTAGCTCCAACTTCTCCTTTGATAATGGCTTCATTAGCATATCCGTAGGGTTCTCGACTCATATGAATCTTTTCCAGATTCAATTGTCCATCCTCTAATACCTGC
Source organism: Taxus wallichiana var. yunnanensis (assembly GCA_018340775.1). Lineage (NCBI taxonomy): Eukaryota > Viridiplantae > Streptophyta > Pinopsida > Cupressales > Taxaceae > Taxus > Taxus wallichiana. Next base: position 456,233,964 of record CM031236.1, on the reverse strand, counting down.
CATATGAAGTGATACCTTAACTGAATGTGTTTCGTTCTCGAATGAAACATTGAGTTCTTTGCCAAATGAATTGCACTCTAACTTTCACTAAAAAGTTTACAATCACCTTTTTCTTTCCCAACTCTTCCATGAACCTACTCATCCATATCATCTCCTTGCTAGCCTTTGTAGCTACAACATACTCTACCTTTTTAGTAGACAAAGACAAAACCTTCTGTAATCTTGAAATCTAGCTAACTGTCATTCCACCTTCATGAAAATATATCCAGTAGTGCTCCTTCTACCATCCAGATCTCTAGCCATATCCAAATCAACATAGCCACATAATGAAATATCTGAACCTCCATAGCATAACTGCATGCTAGATGTCCCTTTCAAATACTTGAGTATCCATTAGACTACTTTTCAATGCTCTTTACCTAGATTGGCCATATATCTACTCACAACTCCCACTACCTGTGTAATGTCTGGTCTGGTACAAACCATAGCATACATGAGACTCCCAACTGCTGAAGCATATGGCACTTGTGTCATGTATTTGACCTCCTCATGTGATGATGGACACTGATCTTTGCTCAATTTGAAGTGTCCAACCATAGGTGTGCTAACAGGTTTGCATTCTACATGTTGAACCTTTCTAACACCTTGTAGATATAATCCTCCTGAGACAAATACAATTTCTTATTTTTCCTATCTCTATGTATTTGCATGCCAAGAATTCTTTTTACAGCTCCTAAATCCTTCATAGCAAATGTGTGAGCTAACTTTTACTTAAACTCACCAATGTCCTGCATACTAGATCCTGTAATAAGAATATCATCCACATACAATAAAAAAATAATATAGCTCCCATTTTCAAGCTTCTTGAAATAAACACAATGGTCAGATTCACATCTCAAGTAACCATGCTCATGCATAAAACTATCAAACCTCATGTACCATTGCCTTGGAGCTTGTTTGAGCCCATATAGACTCTTTTTCAACTTGCACACTAATTTCTCCTTACCCTTGACTTCATACCCAAGTGGCTACTGCATATAAATCTCTTCATCCAAATCACCATGAAGAAAGTCATTTTCACATCTAGTTGCTCTAAATGTAAATCCTTTATTGCAAATAAGCTCAATACAATACGAATAGAAGTCATCTTTACAACAAGAGAAAATATTTCACCAAATTCAATACCTTCTTTACTGTAAATCCTTTTACTACAAGCCTTGCCTTGTACCTTTTCTATCCACCCTCTTCTTCCTTAATCCTGTAAACCCACTTGTTCTGCAATTTCCTCTTACCTGCTGGCAACTTAACCAAATCCCAAGTCTAGTTCTATTCCAAGGAGTCCATCTCCTCATCCATGCCATGCTCCCACTGGATGTGAGTCTTATCCTGCATTGCTTCTTTAAAGCTCTCTGGTTCACCATTATCAATCAATAATAAATAAAATAGAGAAGGTGTAAATATTTCTAGAGGTTTACTTACCCTTTGTGACCTTCTCATAGGAGTTTGGGGTACAGGCTCAATCTAGACCTCCTGACATTCCTATCTAAATCGACAAAGGTGACCGACACCGGCACCTCTAATCGACACGTCAGCTTACGCTAACCGATGACGGTTTGGATCTTCTCGTAACCGATACCTAATCATCTAATGACTAATGTCAGGCCAGTGGGTCAACCGACACCGGTTATTGTGTAACCCTATCGGTATTAATTTTAAATCCAAGAGTTCATTTTCATTCACAAACTTCTCAAACAGGTTTCATCCTTGGGTACCAAAATTTGATCCCTGTACATTCTCTTTTCATTCCATTCAACATCATGACTCCTAATAATTTTAGAATTCTATAAATCCCAAAAATAGAAACCGAAATCACCAAATCCATAACAATGAAAGTGCATCTCTTGGATTTTACATCTAACTTTTTCCTATTTTCTTTATCAACATGCACAAAATCTTCTGAACCAAAAAATTTAAGAAAAAAAAGATCTACCTCTTTTCCGGTCCAAGCTTCCTCTGGTATTCCTCCATCTAGTGAACTTTAAGGCCCACAGTTAATCAAATAAATTGTTGTATCAATTACTTCTACCCAAAACTGCAAGGGCAATCCAATGTATCCTCATACTTCTAGCACATTCCATGATTGTCCTGTTCATTCTTTCTAGAACACCATTCTCTTGTGGTGTTCTTGGAACAATTATTTTTCTACATATCCCATTTACTAAACAATAATCATTGAAAGCCTTGCTACAATATTCACTGCCATTGTTAGATCTAAGACACTTTAACTTAGAATTTGATTCATTCTCAACAAAGGTTTTCCATCTTTAAAAGTCTCAAAAAATCATATTTACGTTTAATACAATAAACCCATACATTCTTGTAGCATCATCAATGAAAGTAACATAATACTAGGATCCTCCATGAGAAGCTACCTAAGTTGGTCCCCACACATCTGAGTGTACAAGCTCCAATTTCTGCTCCTTCTTAGTTGCCCCAACTTTGAGAAATCTCACTCTCTTTTGCTTTCCAAAGACACAATGCTCATAGAAATCAAGATCTAAATCTTTCAAATGATAACTTACCCTTAGCCTTTAAGATCCGTATTTCCTTTTTGACTCATATGGCCCAACCGATTATGCCACATGCATGCATCTAATCAAGTAGATAATGCGAAAAATCAATCAATAACACAAGTAGATAAATATAACGTTCCTACCTTCTCACCTCTTGCCACAACAAAAGCACCCTTGATGAATTTCCAAGAGTCTCCTGTAAAAGGAACCATGCAACCAGATTCACCTAGTTTCCCTACAAAAATAAGATTTCTCCTCAGGCTTGGTACATGCTCACATCTTTCAATACCCATGTATTTCCATTTTGTAATTTTAGATGAACTTCCCCTTTACCAATAATACTACAGGTTCATCATCACCCAAATAAACATGCCCAAAATTACCCTGGACATAATTTCTGAAATAACCCTTATTAGGGGTTGCATGGAAAGAAGATCTTGAATCTAAAACTCATGATTCAATTCTATTATCTAAAGAAATAATAAGAGCATCTTGCATTACCTCTGATGTAGCAATATTTTCTTCTTTACCTTTGTCTGGTTGTTGGTTCTCTTTATCCTTTGACCAACAATATTTCTTTGCATGTCCTTTCTTTCCACATTTCCAACAAGTAATTCCCTTACTTCTGGATTTAGATCTACTATCCCTTGACTTTGATTTCCCATTACTCTTACTCTTGGATCTCTCCTTTTTCTTTCCCCTACTTTCTACATTAAAATCATTTCCATGATGATGATTCCTCTGTACTCTTCCAACAAATTTCTTCATTCAAGATTATACTAACCACATCTTCAAAATATTATTAGCAGATGTTGTATTACTAACAACCATTACCAAGTTATCCTAACTATCGGGTAAAGAACATAAGAGTAAAAGCATTTTTACTTCATCATCAAATGGTATATCAACCGATTTTAATTTATTTACAATAGATCAAAATCATTCAAATGACTAGATGCAGATCCATCTTCATGCATCTTAGAACTAAATATTTTCTTCATCAAATAAACTTTATTTAAAGCACTAGGTTTTCATATAAATTATCAAGAGATTTCATTAACTCTCTTGTAGAAGCCGCTTCAGTAATATTGGAACCCACTTGGATGCTGCAGGCTCAATCTTATAGATCCCAAAGCCTTTCACAAGAATCTTCCATTCTTCATCACCATCTTCATAGGTCTAGACTTCTCATCCAACGGTAAATACAAATCTATTTGATACGTAGATAATCCTAAATATGCATCTTCCATAATTGATAATTTCGAAGCCATCAAATTTATCTACCTTGTATTTGTTTTCTTCTGCCATTGTTGTAGCTCCCACTCAATTAGAAAACCCTTTGTGAGTAAATCTGTCAACACACAAAACCCTCAAACAAAGCTCTGATACAAGATTTTGGGGTTAGCACACTCGGTTGTATAGACAATATATCAGATCTAAGCGTGAATGAAAATAAAAGTGGATATTCTACCAGAAGAAATATACAAACCAAGAGACATAAATCAACACCAGATTTAACGTGGTTCACCAAGTGTGGGATACGTCCACCAAGAAACATAAATCAACACCAGATTTAACGTGGTTCACCAAGTGTGGGCTACGTCCACCAAGAAACAAGCCAATCTACTATCTAAAGCTTTGACAAGATATACAATGAAGATTTACAATCTTCCACACCTCTCAGATGTACAGTACTTTCTTTCTTCAAGCTTTTGCTTCATCACCAAGAATTCTCTCTCTCACTAACCTTTGTAAGTTCTTTCTAATTCTTGTTAATCATCATACTTATAAACCCTATATTTTATGCTTATATAGTCGTTTATAGACTTAGGGAACTTAGCCATGTAATTACAATCAATAGATATACTTTAATGCAAAAATATATCTAATTCCCGAGATTTAATTAAAACATCCTCGCACAGGTAACCGATGTCGATTAGCCCTAACCGATGTCGGTTCCTTCCTTTCCTGACCGATGCGGTCATGGGTGACCGATGTCGGTTCCCTCTTGACCGATGATGGTTACTATATTTTCCAAAAAGTTTCTATTACATGCTAAATCAAGTAATTGAGCTCCATAATTCAACACAAGACCTATTGCATTGAGCAACGCAGAACGATGCACAAGTGAATTCTTCAACAAATATAGGAACTAAATGTGAGAAAAGGTCTTGTTTAAATCCAATATTAAATCATAGGCTCATATTGGTTTTGTGATTGTAGGAACATAATCCTACGAAAAGGAAAGAGTTAGTAAGGGTTGTGAAGCATACTCCTTTTCCGAGTTCTTTGCATTAATTTTTGGCTCGACTTCTAGCTTGACTAACCCCAAGATTTTTGTATTATCATTTGAACCAAGGTTAGGAGCAACCCAAGAGTTGTTAGAAGTTGAGGCTTCATGGTCATTGTTTCCTATAGGAATACCCTTGTTTATATTCTTGAGGATTCACTTGGGAATCCCAAGACGTTTAGGGTTCACATTTTGAGGTGTGACAGGTCCGGTATGACTAGGCTACGGGTTTGTTTCAGGATTTTCTAGGAACATGTCTACAAAGAGTTGCCTTTGGTTTTCGGAAGTCTTTGCAGAAACTTGTTGCAATCGTAGAAATTCCTATCGTCGTGACCTCAAACCTTATGGAAACCACAGTATAGGTTAGGTTCGTAATCTCTTAGCCTTTGATAAGTGTCTTGTTGTTGTTGATTATAACCTCGGTTGTAGTCTTGAAATTGGTTGTTATAACCATGATTTATCAGCCCCCATAGCTAGAGTTTAACTACTGGTTTGGGCCTTGGGTTTGATTTTTCTTTTGTGGCGACAATTTACATCAACTGTGTTGACAGATGACACAGTGTTAGGGCCTCTTTGATTTCTCGAGTTGTTGTTATTGTTATTATTGTTGGTGTTATTGTTGTTCGTAAAACTAGTGTTTTTGGCTTGATTAGTAGCACTATTCATGGTAGCACCATTATTATGATTCATGCCCTTAGGTCATTGGTTGTTAGCACCATTGTTTTGATAATTTGCATTATTTTGATTTGGGGATACCAATTTCCCATTGGGACCATATATCTTATGCCCACTATCTATAACAACTTGGTCAATCCAAAGTGCACCCTCAAATACTTCCTCATAACTGTGAAAAGGAAACTTCTGGACTTCCTCCCTAGTCTCTCGATTGAGCGAGTGAAGGAAAAGATCATAAAGCTCCATCTGGTCCAAATTGGGCACACTTGCAAAGGAATAGATAACTTGGTGCCATCTCTAGATGAAATGAGCAGAAGATTCATTTTGCTCCTATCTAATATGCAGGAACTCCCTAATCCATGTATGCAATAACTTGTTCATGTTAAATGCTTTGATGAACTCATAAACAATTTGTTTAAAGGAATGTATAGAAGCTTCCAGAATACGGTAATACCAATCCAATGTGATTCCTTCGAGAGTATTTGGAAAGATCTTAGCCACTACAACATCCCAAGGAAGTAATTCCCTGATAATAGTAGTGTAGGCCTTGATATGAGCATTCGGGTCTCCTTCTCCCTTAAATTTTGGAAGATCTCGACAATGGGCATGGAAGTATGACACCACATATGGTGAATTCAAGAGGATCCTTTAAGTACTCATCATATGTACCCATTGCGTACATTTCCACCATTGAAGATCCTTGATGAGGAGGTGGAGGAGGAGTTGGATAAGTTGTATTATAAGCATTAACGGGAATGTATGGAGTCCCTTGATATGGCATGTAGGGAGCAGGAATGGTATATGGGTCCATCTAGGGGTTTTTGAATACATATGCATATAAGGTGGGATAGTACCAGGATATGGACTAGCGGGCGTAAAACTAGGGAACGTTGCATTACCTGTTGTGGTGGCATTCGAGAACGCACTTTCGGCCAACCTTGCGTAGGATAAGCTTGAGAAGGATGAGGACTCATCCCTAGTGTGTCTAATCTTATGAGAAGATCACCTAGATTTGAATGAACTAGATAACCTTATTGTACAAGATATTGCGTTGGTTTCTCATTGGAAGGGATGTATCCTTTGTTGTCAACTAGATATCTCGTGTTCTTCCCTACTACATGTGTTGGTTGTGAAGTCTGGGAACTTTCTAGTTCTCTAATCCTCCCTACTAAAGTATAAATAAGATTATTGGGAGAGGATTGAGTCCCTTGTTAGGGTGCCTATGGCGTAGGGTTTGATTGAGCAGGCTCATGATACCCTGTCATGAATTGTTTAGTGTTATAATTCTTTTCTTCCTCAGAAGTAAGAATCTTAGGATAGGCATTCGAAATCTTAGAGGTTGTAGCCTTCATTCTATCCAAAGACTCATCTATCTGATGAAGATGAATTGTTATTCATGTAAATGTATTATCTTCTGTTGATTACATGGCAATGGTCTTGACAAGAATCTATGGTAAGAACTTGTTTCATTTGTGATAACAATGTGGTTTTCATTGGGTTGACCGTATTGCATGTTTAACGGTTGATCAACCTCCTCCATCCTTACATAACTAATGGGGTTTGAAGTGTAACTAGGGGAGGTTTGGACGTTGCTTGTGTAATTATCGCCCCATCTCGAAAGAGAAGGGGACTATTGTGGTTGAACATTGGTGTAATATCTATCAGAGCCAAATGGCCCACCAAACTCTCTTATAAACATATTTTAGAAAGTATAAAATACCTACCAAAATAGGGGAAGAAATGGAAAGATGAAGTACTAGAAATGAAAGAAAAGGAAACAAGAAGGAATTAATATTTCACGTCAAGTTCACCAATTTTTACAGATGAAAATTAACATGCAACCTTTAACCGCACTCGACCCCCCTGAGGTCGTGGCTTTGGAGCAATGATGTTAAATGTGTGTGGCTAACTATAGGATGATCAGTGACTAAGATCTGGTAATGTGATATCCTAGTAGCTGAGTTGTCAAAGGGGAGATTTAGAGGCTATGAATGGGTAGCATAAATTCCCTATGGTTTGTTTGCCTAAATAATTATCGAGTGTTGAACTAGTTTGAAGTGTCCAAATTAACTAGGATGAAACTAACAATCTATGCTAATTGTTGAAAGGAAACTAATCTAAATAAAACAACAAAACTGAAACATCATAATTACAAACAATAATTGGCTTTTATTCTAAATAATCAAATCTACTTCTACATTAAAAATAAACAAGCAAAATAACCCGGTGTGGTTATTCACCTGTGTTGAGTGTATTGAAACTAAACCAACTTAAAACAAGAGTTTTTCCAAATGACCTATGATATGTAGACAACCTCCTACATATATTCTCTCCTTCAGATCCACAGGGAAGGGAGAAGAAGAGGATCCATCACCGGAGCTGCTATTAATGATTTAAACCCTCTTGGAAATTAACTAATTACTTGAAAATGAAAGGAAATTGATTTCTACTCTATTTGATATGATGTAAAAATGATAAATTGCAGGAATGAAGGAAATCAAATAACAAATCCAACCTATAATTCATAGAATAGAGGTAAATCCAATTGTGTAGTAATTTGTCCCCTTTGTTTATCCCTTTCTTTCTCTGTGTCCATATGAGTCCAAGGAATTGGGAATGTGAAGGTAGCAGCAGGAGAAGGCGCTTGAGCAATGACAGCTTGAAGGCAATCTAGTTGTAATGCAAGTGGAAGAGAGATAACACAAGTGAATAGAGCTTGGCTATGTAATTTCCAACATGATTGTGGCAACAATACTATGCAAGATACACAAAATTCTCAGGCCATTTGCTTGAATACAAGCATGGAATATATAGGAATTGGATGGGATGTGTCTTTATGCATAAGGAAACCTTGAGTGCCAAATCATTAGGTGAAGAGGCAGTTCAAACTAATTAAATCTATTTAAAAATAGAAGAGGGAAGGAATATCATGCAAACAAGACTATTTTTAGGCAATTTGGTTCACAAACGCACCCTAAAAGTCGAGTTAAGTGAAATCACGCATGTCAAAATCACGCATGAAGAGTTCTGGAAAAATCATGCAGGACCACCACCCTGCGCAAGGAGGCAATCCCAAACTGCCACCCTACTTAGGGAGGCAATCCTAAGACCGCCGCCTTGCTTTGAGAGGTGGTCCCATGACTGCTGCCCTACCTGGGAGGCGGTTCTGAAACTAAAGGCTAAAACATGCACAGAAATGAGCGGGAAGCTAGAAGAAAGCGTGGAAAAGCTAAGTAAGGATGTCTAAGCTACAAATATACACTGCAAATGGGTTTAGGAACTTGAACACCTTCTAAAAGGACATGAATCATCATTGGGGACTTTTGTAACCATTTTCTGACAATGTAGCACATGCAATTTTGGGTGCGTACATTTTCCATTGAAGCTTTTCAAGATTAGAGGAAATGTTACGGTGTAGCTTTTTCTTCAAGATGGGCTTATTAGATGGCTTTGAAATTTTAATTGCTTTGAAACCAAGTTGAAGATGAAGCCTTCGATATTTAAGTTTGCTCATAGAGAGTAATTTGCTTTCTCATAGCTTAAGAGTATGGCATAACCAATCAAATGATGGAGAGGTCTCAAAGATGACACTCTCTTGTAGAGGTGGTAAGAGACTTTATATAAATAGATCTTGAAGTTCTAAATCCACTAGTACATTAGACATCTTAGCTAAGTTGTTCTTATATTGTAACACATAATCTGCTAGATTCTCATTAGATCCTTGTTTAATTTACACAAGTTGAGAATAAGATATCTTAGAACTAATATTGATTGAAAAATAAGTGAGAAAATCATCGGCTAAATGTGTGAATGATGTTACCAAATGGACAAGTAGATCGTAAAACCAACGCATTGCATAATCTTGGAGGCTTCAAGGAAAGAGCTTTGTTAATAAAGTATGGTCATCCGCATAATCTAGGCATGCTACATGAAATGCTCGGAGATTATCTTGAGGATCACCATGGTCTTCAAAGGTGGGAATCTTAGGGGTGACAAAATTTGGAGAAAGTGAATAGGCAGAAATGGCTCAAAGTGCGAAAGGAGTAAAGTGGAATCAAGAGATGGAGACACACGAGAATTGGTTTTTGAAGTTGATGACTTTGAGTCTACAAATCCTGATATAATGAAGTTAAATAAGGAGTGTTTGAATAAGATCTCGGTTGTGTATTATAAGCATTAGGTTGAATGATGGGAGCGGTAGTAGTAGGAATGGAAGTAGGAATATGAATGGATTAAGTAGAGGCCATGACAATCAAGAAAAACCAACAAGGGGTGTCGAAACAAAATCTTGAGAGTTTTTAGTAATAATCGAACATGAAGAATATGTGGAAGATGGGAGGGATTGTCACATAAATCTTGACAAAAATTGGTAAGCTTGTCTAATTTCTCTTGATCAATATTAGTGTCTTCATCATATGATTGCTCACTATTATATGTTTTGATGTCATGAAGAGGAACATTTTGAGAGGTGGCGGGGTTACCATATTTAATCATTGATTGAGAAACCTTACGGATAGATGGAGGGAGCACTTGATGCTTAAAAGACCCAAAATGACCACTACGGGTGACGAACATAAGAAGAAAACCATAGAAAGAAGGTTGGAGTCAAGCGATGGGTTCACCAAATGATTTAACAAAATATAGAATTTGTAAAACCCTAGATATTTCAGAGTCACATATGATAAATAAACAATGAAGTACAAATATCACCTAAGCAACAAATTAGATAAAAATGAAACACTATGTGTAAGAGAGGAACTACAATACTTGGCTGATTTTGCAATTGATCCTAAAGTGTGTCGAATGGAAGACTAATGAATAGGAGGAAATGGTCACCAATGCACTAAAAAAATTGTGGAAATTTTGGAATAAGATCGACTAGAGCACTTGGACTAGGTCAAGGCACTTAGGTGATGGAGACTACTTGTGGGCACCCGTGTAATCGCGCAGAATCTCAAAATTATTTTTCTTATGTCGCACCAATGTCACTAGCCTTCATTGTTTTTCACATGTGTGTCGTTGATTGATCACCAAGTTTGCCTATAACTTGTAAAACAAATGATCTCTGCAAAACCCCAAAACACATCAAATCCTAAAAAAAAAAAAATGCAAATGGGATTCAGATGACCACCACGGTCACCCGACTAAGTGAGCTTACGACCAAACAATGCACTACATTTCAAACTCCATGTAGTTCTTGTGTGTGTGTGTGTGTGTGTGTGTGTGTGTAAGAATTGTGCCCTAGGTGGCTCTTGTGTAAGATGTACTTGAATAATGAGCAATAACTAGATGTAGCAATGTAGATAGATGTGTGGATGTCAAAATGAACTTCCCTCTTATACGTGTATGCAAAAAATATAGTCCCTTGTCCCTTGAATGAAGCTAGATGGATGCTTTGATGCTCTTGAAATGCCTTTAGATGCAACCTTAGGTGATAGTAATAGATGCTTAGAGCTTGGTCCTTTATTATGGTCACATAGCTTTATATTTATATGATTCCCTTGGTTGAATTTTGTAATTAACAATTGGAAGGCTAACCCATAAGAAAATAAGATGCCCAAAAGATAAAAGATGCCCAAAAGAAGCGAATAAAGTAAAGAGAGGTCGGGCGCACAGGCGCGGTGTCTTCGGCCGGGCACTAGTGTTTCCGAGTCATAAAAGATGAAACAATAAAGTATCGACTAGGTTGTAGCGTGTAAGAGGCCGTATAAGACATGAAACACAGATAAAAGGCCAAAGATAGTTATCAATTGCTAGTTTTCTCACTTAGGAATCATATGAATAGTAGTATGTGACTAGGACCTAGAAATGTACCCAAAATACGTGATTTAGTGTCTACATAAAGGATCTTCTTAAACTCTTTATGTTTCATCAAGTATCCATATCATTTGAGCCTTATGTCACCCGCCCACTTCGTATATATGTTTGAGAGAAGAAAATAAGTTGCATCATTTTTAGGATCCAAATCAAAATGCATTATGGATGTAAATACTCCTAAGCCTATATTCATATGTGATCTACATGAACCAAGCAAACACTTCCACATAACCCCACAAGTTTATGTGGAATTTGGCTCTACACTGCTAATTGCATTGTGCATATCCTGCAATCAACAATGTCTATGAAACCACATTTTTGAGGCATTTTGTCAAATAGTTCATGTGCCTTGTGTAATGTTCTAAATTTTTCATACATGTCTACAAGATCATTTACATCTACAACATTTGACAAAATTCCTCTATCTTTTATGCTTTGATGGATGTCCACACCTGTTCTAGAGCTCGTATTTTGGAACATGTCGGGAGTATGCTAACAATTGTAAACTCGAATCAAGTTAGAGACAGGTTTGTTTGATTTTACGTCCTGTGCAATACTACCCAAATTTAATCGAGAGAGGTTTCTCAATGACATTAAATCTTTGGTAATTTCTCCCGACATAAAGTTATGATCAAGATGTAAAGTCCTTATAGAACTTAAGCTCGCGATCTCTTTCGAGAATGGGCCGAGACAAGTGGTTGTCTCTAGATTTTTCAGCTATCCAATTTGTGTAGGAATGTTTCCACTTAATTGGTTGTTTCCTATATATAACAAAGAAATATTTTTCACTTGACCGATTGTAGTAGTAATCTTGTTGAATTGGTTATTTCCTATATACAACAAAGAAATATTTTTTCTTGTCTAATTGCAGCAGAAATCTTTCCCTAGAAGTGGTTGTTGTGAAGAAACAACCATTTGAGATTTGAAAGACTCCATATCTCTAGAAGGAATACTTCTAGAGAACGTATTGTTTCTCAAGGTCACCAATGCATTCTTTGTTTGGCCATTGTAGCGAGAAACCTTGCCTTTAAAATATTATTGTGAAGGACCAAGCTTTCAAGATTGGAAGAACTCCATAGCCCTCTGCAGAATCTCACCATTGAGTTAATTACCGTCAAGATGTAAATACTATAGGATTTTGTAATCTTATAAAGACGTAAACAAACATCCATTAAAATTGTTTGAAGAATCAACAAACCCCAAAAGCATTATATTTCTACACAGATGTTGGGCGCAGAGGGCCTTCTAACTCCCGACCAATGTCATCGACTACATAAAGATTGGAATATGTACCCAAGCTTTGGGGAAACCATCCCTTAAAGTTGTTATCGAACAACATCAACCTAGTTAACTATGCTTAGCTTTCCGAGCTTTGCATGTATTTTTTCGGCAAGATGATTTTGAAACAAGTGTAGATTATCCAAATAAGTCGATTACTAATTATGTCCGGAATGTTTCCGCTTTATCCGATTGCTGAATATCTATGAACGATAACATCCTCATCTCATCAATATTAGGAGTCTATCTAGACAAATTGTTTCTTTGAAACATCAATGATTTCAAATTAGACAGAGCCATTAAATCGGATGGAATAATGACCAAGAGATTATTCTTCGCCGTATCTAAATCCTCTAGTTGGGTTAGGTTATTGAAGAAATTCATAATTTTGCCTTACACACTACAATTATATATCCACAACTGTTGTAGCCATTTTTTAAATTCCCAAACTCGGTAATGTGACACCACCAAGAAGCTGATTATCACCAATTGTGAAGTTTGAAAGATTCGTCAAGTTTACGAGAAAGCAGGAGTGTGTCATTGATCACAGGAAAAGGTCATCATAATTTAACACTTTCTAGCATGGGCATCTTCAAAGTGTGAATAGGAAGTATAGTTTTGTACATTAATAGAGTTTTAAGCTCGAACAACCCACTCTAGACACAAAATCACGCACTTTGGGTAATTATCTAGTCTTGATTGCATACTACTATTCATATGATTCCTAAGTAAGAAAAGTATTAATTAACCCATTTTTTTGACCATATTTTCTTTCTTTCTATTATTAATTTTGGTCTTATACTCTTTCTAGCTCAGTCTGTATTTTCATACCTCAACATTTCTCATTCTGGACACCAACACCCAGCCAGGACGCTAACGCCAAGTGCTCCCATCCCCTCTGGGTGCCCTTAACCTCTTTATACTTTATTCACATCTTTTGGGCCATTTCTAGCCATTTGAGCATCTTATCTTTTTGGTATTCAGCCTTTTTGAGGTTAATTATGAAATTCAAGCAAGGGAATCATATAAATATAAAGTTATGTGATCATAATAAAGGACCAAGCACTAAGCATTAACTATCACCACCTAAGGTTGCATCCAAAGGATATTCAAGAGCATTCAAGCATCCATTCAAGGGAAAGGGACTGCATTATTCTACATACACTTCATAGGAGGGGAGTCTATTTTATTCCATGCACACATCTATTACATTTCTTTACATCTAGCTACTTTTCTCACTATCAAGTGTGACACACACAAGAGCCACCTAGGGCACGATTCCACATGCACACACACAAAACTACATTGGGTCTGAAATGTAGTGCAATGCTTAGTCATAAGATCACTTGTTTGATAGCTGAGGACAGTTTGACCCCTCATTTTTCATCTTTCGTTTTTAGTATTTGATGTCTCTTTAAGGGTTTTGTAGGTCATTATTTCATTGTAGGTTTCAATGACCTCAACAAACATTGTGTGACATACTAAAGCAACCAACGAAAAGGACAAACGAACATCTTGCGACTAGTCAAAGATGGTTTTCTATGCATTTTCACAGTCATGGGTGCCTACTACAGGGCATGTGGTACCCATAGGCACCCCTACCTCTTTCTCGGGAGCCCATGTCTAGCTTACTCCTCCATATCTGTAATTTTTAGAGCTTCATGCAACAATATGTGTTTCAAATTTTCCAGCTTTCCAGCTCTATGCACCTTTGGGATCTCTATGAAACAGCTAAATCATTTTATCCCTTCTTTATAACTAGGGTTTTATATTTTCTATCTTAAATTGCTTGGGTCATTTTTGTACTTGATTGTTATTTATTTACTGCTACAATAACAATCAAATTAAGCATTTTCATAGCATCAAGGGCTCTTGATTTCTTAGTTGCTCATGTTGAGATTTCTCCACCAATTATTTCTTTCTTTGATCATGATCATCATGCTACATTCTCTTTTGATCACTTGCACATTAGTGCTTCTATCGATCCATTTCTATCAATAACACTAAAGTTGATCCATCATGGTGCATCAACACGTGTTCTATTGCACTTCTTGTCGCTATTGGTTATCTACTCTTGTAAATTTCATATCCAATCCCTAACTCATATGGGGTTGTCAAGCTTCAAGTCACTATCGGTCCTCTCACCATGCTTTGTACCTTTTCTTATGGCACCAACAATTTAAGGGTGTGACATGTTTTTAGGCCTCAATTGGATTCGTAGATCTCAGTCTATCATATCCATGAATCACTTGCATCTAAAATTCATTCACAACAACCAAGTCATCTCTATCAATGGTGTTCTACCATCTACTCCATGGTTGAAATCTCCTCTTGAGGTTTCCATTACATCAATTAGAGCATCTAGGTCCCCGTAGCCTATCGAAATAAAACACAAACTACTCCTAGATCTCCTATTCACACACAACCTATGTGGCCTCATCGATATGCTAGTCCATCACATCAATCTAGGTCCATCACTAGGACAACTCCTTCATCTAGGCATACTTCACCACCTCGTTTCACTCCACATGGTGTCCATCACCTCCATGCACTTTGCTCCACATAGGTGTTCATCACCTCTGCGTTCTGCTTCACATAGGTCTCCATCACCTCCACATTTTTGTTACACAAATGTGTTCACCTTCTCCGTAGTATACTCATCAGTCACATACATATAGGCTTCATTCACCTACACAACGTCTATCTCATATACCACCACTCTTAGAGCATGATCACACACCTTTATCTCTACAAGCATTGGGTGGAGGACCCTCATCTTTCACTTTTATCGGATAACACATTCATCATCACACACTTAGGGGTAATCACACTTATTTCTCCCCCAACGTCAATGAGCATCTTATTTTCTCATCACTTCACATCTAGACTTTCACATACAACATACACATTTTGATACACACTCTTGTATCATCATTACTCGATGACGCACTCTCGTGTTATAGTTCACTTGACTATTAAGGGCATCGATATACACCTACACACTACACACTACACACTACACACTACACACTACACACTACACACTACACACTACACATCACATTACACACTTTGCATCTCACATATTCATCTCCTTCTACGTAGCATCTCGCTTTACACATTCACAACTTATATTTTGGACATCCACTAGTACACACTACGGTCATTACCCTATGACGCACTCTAGTTCCATGGTCTATACTCGACTATTAAGGGGCTACATCTCAAATGGGCCTCACCACACTCATATGTTCAATCACTCACTCATTCATTCACACATTTATATGCTACACTTTACGCTTTGATGATCAAATCTTTCTAATACAACCAATTCAAACCATTTCCTGATGAAACATTCTCATTTACGATTCATTCTTGACTGCTGAGGGGGCATGTATAAATGAACATCATCTTATACATACACATTCACTCGGGACACACTTACTCCTATCATTCACTATGCATTCCATTCCATCTCATCCACAACATATTACATATATTGGTCGCATTTAGTCTTGCTTACATTTACTTGTTACATGTACACTCTTTTACACATGTTAGATAAATATCTTGTATGTCATTATCTTTTCCATACACACATACATGTTCACTTTCTTTCTAGTTGTGATCACAGATTCTACAAGATCTATACACGCAAAGCATGGATGCTTGGCACAATACCTATTACCAGTTCCACAACAGCTCTAGGGGCATCCAATTTCATACACTACAGGTGTTATTGTTTCATTTTTATTCCATATCAGATTATACATGCCTTGGCATACTTTTTATCTTTCTAACATGCTAACGGGTGCTTCATGTGCAACATTTTTCTTGTAGGTCTATTTGCTTCCATGGTTGTTTGTTACATTGCTTATCATTACTTTTCATTGTTTTCCATTGTTTGTGGGATTTTCCTTTGTCTTGTGTGCACACTTGTCTGCTTTTGGCCTAGTTGGCCTTGATTATCTTGCGACATTGTGAGTGATGTTCCATGTTTGAAACCCTCTTTTCGTGGTCTACATTATCTTCTTATACATTGTCTTTTTTTGTGTCTTGACTTACATATTTTTGCTTATTCGCTACCTTACATTTTACATGCATGTTTGCTTGTACTAACACTTATCTCCTAGCCACTTGTTTTCATGTGCCTTGGTTTCTACCAAACACACTCCCTCCCCTATAAGGCACACTTTTCAACACAACGGTTTGTCCTCCTGTGGGATGCATTCTCCTCAGTGATGTCACATGTACCCCAAACGAGGGGGCATCATTTGGGTGAATCATTCACCCCATACAACAGATCTATAGTCATCATACAAAAAAACACAATACTAATATGCCACAGTCATCAACATTAGACAGGGCTCAGAATTAGACTTGGGTCCTTATTACAACATAGACACCAATGCGCAAACTAGGAAAATAACACACCCTGGGAGCCCCCCTGACCTTCTTGGACACTGTGACTAGGGCAGTTACACAAAATTATTTAGTGCAAGACAATCTACAACACTTCACACATCGTATTTTACAGGGAAGATAGTTTGTAACACCCACCACTACATATAAAGCATTCAACATTTTCTTCTTTAACCATTGGATTGGAATTGGTTAAACCAGATCGAATTTTTACACACCATCTACAATGGTGTTTCATATTGTGGGAAGAAATTAAAGGTTGAAGGAGACACCAAAATTTTCTCCCTACACTTCTTCCAGGATCATTGGCATGAGATCGCTCAAAAACTCGCATTCGGGCACAACCGATATGAGATCACCCAAAAAACTTGGTCTTCTACAACATCTACAAGATCCTTTCTACACTCTTTCCTCATCACAAATCAGTGCACATGTTCCTTTTTCACATTTTCCATTTTACATACTTCTTTACATGCTTTTTACACATATACATGCATATTTGACTACTTGTTCATTCTTCTCTTTTACAAGTTTGTTTGTATGGGAAGCGGTAGTCAACATCATTCATCACCATCCTACATCAACAACATCAAACACACAAACATCAACATCAACAACATGCACATTGGCAACATATACAACATGTGTTTCTACCCTAGGGTCATTATCTCATCACTTTTTGCACTTTCTCATATTTAGTCTCCACGCTCCACCTTTTTATCACTCCACCTTTTCCTTGTCTCTCAACACGCTTCTCACCATTAATCTACATGGTTATCAGGTACACATATCTATCTACTTTATGTTATCAAGATTTCTCTCAACAACATAAAGTGGGGGCAAATGTAGACACAAAATCACGTACTTGGGGAATTATCTAGTCCTGATTACATACTACTATTCATATAATTCCTAAGTAAGAAAAGTACTAATTAACCCATGTCTTTGGCCATCTTTGCTTTCTTTCTATTGCTACTTTTGTTCTTATACTCTTTATATCTCAGTCTATATTTTCATACCTTGAAATTTCTCATTCTAGACACCAACGCCCAGCTGGGACGCCAACACTAAGCGCTCTCGTCCCCTCTGGGTGACCCTGATCTCTTTATACTTTGTTCACATATTTTGGGTCATTTCTAGCCATTTGAGCATCTTATATTTTTGGTAGTCGGCCTTTTCGGGGTTAATTATGACATTCAAGTAAGGGAACCATATAAATATAAAGTTATGTAAACATAATAAAAGATCAAGCACTAAGCATTAGCTATCACCACCTAAGGTTACATCCAATTGCTATTTAAGAGCATTCAAACATCCATTTAAGGGCAAGGTACTGCATTATTCTGCATACACTTCACAAGAGGAGAGTCTATTATATTCCATGTACACATCTATTACATTTCTTTACATCTAGCTTGCTTTGATTCTACTTATCAAGTATGCCACGCAAAAAAGCCACCTAGGGCATAATTCCACACACACACAGAACTACGTTGGGTCTGAAATTTAGTGCAACGCTTAGCTGTAAGATCACTTGTTTGACAACCAAGGACATCGACCCCATTTTTACATATTTCTTTTTAAGGATTTAATGTCTCTTTGAGGGTTTTGTAGGTCATTATTTCACTGTAGGTTTCCAGCTACCTCAACAAACATTGTGCGACATACTAGAGACCAAAGTTGAAGGATAACAAACACCTTGCGACCAGTCAAAGATGGTTTTCTGAGCATTTTTGTAGTCATAAGCGCCTATTATAGGCATGTGGTGCCATGCCGGTGCCCTCGCTCCTTTCTCTAGGTGCCCATGTCAGCTTACTCCTCCAAATCTGCAATTTTTTGAGCTTCGATGTGACATTCTTTGTTTCAAATTTTCCAGTTTTCCAACTCTATGCACCTTCGGGATCTCTGTGAAACAACTAAGTCATTTTATCCCTTCTTTGTAACTAGGGTTTCATATTTTCTAGCTTAATTTTCTTGGGTCATTTTTTATACTTAATTGTTATTTATTTATTGCTACAATAACAATCAGATTAAGCATTTATTCATATGTTGCTTTAACACCCACTTTAAACTATAGAATGGAGTTTATATATATTTATATAAAAAAGTGAGGTGACGTTTAAGTCTAAGTTGTATTATTAATAGAGAGTGAGAGTTAATCCCAAGTTACACTTTAAACAAAATAACAATGAGTTTATTATTAGTTAATAAAAAGATATGCGCTTAGTATTTTGCATGAAGTGCAATAAATGTTTAGAAACGGGCGTTTAAAAATATTAAGGGGGATTTATTATATTTAAAACCTTCACATTATGACTTTGGGAAAAATCACATGATGGGGAAATTAATTATTAACATTAGTTCTATTTGTAAAGTGGCAACATTGATTTTGTGCAAAGACAAAACAAAATTTTAAATAATGATCAAATTCAAATGAATGAATAACATCATAGGAACTAAGGCGATGGGGATTTGGAGTATTCATAATCTAGGAATATGAAAATTGTAAGGAGTATTCATAACTTAGGAATTATAAACATTTTTAATTATATCTTGAAAGTATGATGATATCAATGGAATATCATTCGGACTTGAAGATGATCGTGATGGTCAAATAAAGGTAACACACACCTAATGGAAAATATATTCACTAAATTTTCTCTTCGCAAGATGTAGAAAAACATGCCATATACATGGTTATATCAAAAGTAGATTCCAATTTCTACCTAAAATCATAAACAAGATAACAATTTATTTTCCCATAATTATAGGTTCTACCGAATCAACTTATAATATACATTGTTCGTATTTTAGAGCTAGTACCGATCATGGGACTTGTAGACTATAAATCTCGCCAATTTTAATCTAAGTCAAAAGGAAGTTCATTTCATAAATATCCGATTTCCATCAAGATGGTACCGATCTATGGGACATGGGACATGTAGATTATAAATCTCACCAATTTTAATCTAAGTCAAAAGGAATTTCATTTCATAAATATCCAATTTCCATCAAGACATAATCACGATATACAAAAAATTTATAATTATCATTCTTCCCACTTTCTCGATAACGATATATTCCTATACCTAGATCAATATTTATAAAGTTGTAATTTCATCTTAATGAGGTACAAGTATCGTTCAAATACATGGTCATTTAATTTCACTTCAATGCTTTAAATAACATTCCTATCCTCAATATCTCTAATTTATTGTTCTTTCCAACCAACCATCCTTCGTAGGTTCACATCTTTTTCCAATTAGGCCATCCAACCATGAATACTGGTCTCATTCATAATATTATGCATGTTGCATACAAATTCATATTTCCATGAGAACTATATTTTATTTTCTAATCATATTCCAAGTATAGAGCATATCATCTATAAAGAATTGTGGCAACGACTCTCAAAGAGGAAAACTTTGGGTTGGATCTTCTCTTCGATAAATTGAGCTACACATATTTGATTCTTGTAATAAATAAGATTTTGATGTTAGCCTTGATATCCTCCTCAATAGCTAGCAAAATATGCGACAAATCTCATAATACACTAGACACTTAATACAAAATACATCTTGATGTGATTCTTGTTCATTATTGTAAAAAGTTTACACATATGCTTGTGTTGAGATATAATGTGCTTTTACTCTATACAACACCGATAAGAGCATACCAATAGTTGGGGTTAGCTTTGCCGGTTGTGAAATATATTAATCAGATCTAAGCATAAAACAATCAATATGGAAATAAACAAGAAGAAACAATACACAAGATTTAACGTGGTTCACCCAGTGTGGGCTATGTCCACCAAGAAACAACCAATTTATTATCACAGAGGAAATACAATGAAGATTTGTAATCTTCCACACCTTCTTAGATGTCATGTACTTTCTTCTCTACAAATTTCTCTTTTCTCTCAAAAGGAAACTTCTCTCTATTCTCAATTGAATTTTTTTCTTCTAAACCCTAGCTTTATGTTTATATATGCATCTACAATCTTAGGGCACTTTAGTTATGCAATTACAACCATTAGATTCACTTTACAACTAAAGATAGATCTAATTCCCATAACTTAATTATAATAGTCACGCACAGCAACCGATGCTAGTTAGCCTTAACCGATGTTGGTTAGCCCTAACCGATGTCGAAGTTTCTCCTTGCTGACCAATACCTACCATGGGTGACCATATGTCGATTCATCGTATTCCTGCAAGTCTGCAAAAAACATGTCGGAAGCGATTAAGCTCCACAACTTAACAATCTCCCACTGGAGAAAAATTGTTGCACTTTTACCATACAACTCCATCCTCTAATCCTTTCCTTTGGTCTATTTATCCATCTTCGTCTCAAAATTGAAGACCAAAAAAGTGGAGTATAGCTCCAACTTCTCCTTTGCCAACGACTTCGTTAGCATATCTATAGGGTTCTCCTTTGTATGAATTTTCTCTAACTTCAGTTGCCCATCCTCCAATACATGCCATATGAAGTGATATCTCAACTGAATGTGTTTCATTCTAGAATGAAACGTTGAGTTCTTTTCCAGATGAATTACACTTTGACTATCATTGTACAATTTACAATCCTCTTGCTCCTTTCCCAACTATTCGATGAACCTGCTCATCCATATCATCTCCTTGCTAGCTTTTGTAGCTGCAACATACTCGGCCTTTGTAGTAGACAGGACCACAACCTTTTGAAATTTATAAATCCAACTATCTATCGTGCCACCTACTATGAAAACATATCCAATAGTGCTCCTCCTGCTATCCAAATCACTTTATATCTAAATCCACATAGCCACGTAAAGAATTATATGACCCATTCATAACATAACATGTCGGATGTCCCTCTCAAATACCTAAGAATCCATTGGATTTCATCTTTCCAATGCTCTTTACCTGGATTAGCCATAAATTTGTTCACAATTCCCACTACGTGTAAATGTCCGGCAGAACAAACCATAACATACATCAAGCTCCCAACTATGTTGTTAGGTTAGCTACACCGGTTGTACAGATAACATATCAGATTTAAGCATACATGCAAATAAAAGTGGATATTCTACTAGAAGAAATATACAAAACAAGAGACATAAATCAACACCAAATTTAACATGGTTCACCCAAGCAGTGTGAGCTACGTCTACTAAAAAAAAGTCAATCTATTATCTAAAGCTTTGACAAGATATATAATTGAAGATTTACAATCTTCCACACCTCTCAGATGTACAGTACTTTCTTTCTCTCAAGCTTTTGCTTCTTCTCCAAGAATTCTCTCTCTCACCAAATTTTGCAAGTTTTTAATTCTTGTTAATTCTTTCCTTCTAAACCCTAGCTTTTATGCTTATATAAGCGTTTATAAACTTAGGGAACTTAGCCATGCAATTACAATCAATAGATATACTTTAATGCTAAAAATAGATCTAATTCCCGAGAGTTAATTAAAACACTCCCACACAGGTAACCAATGTCGGTTCGCCCTAACCAATGTTGGTTCCTCCTTGTCCTGACCGATGCCGGTCCTGGGTGACTGATGTCGGTTCCCCCTAATCGATGTTGATTACTTGTATTTTCCAAAGAAGCTTCACATTACATGCTAATCTAAAGTAATTGAGCTCCACAACTCAACAATCTCCCACTTAGAGATTAATTATTGCACCATACCTATACAATATCATTCTTGGATCCTTCCTTAGCTTTGTTTCTTCCTCTTCAAGTCTCAAACTCGAAGACCAATAGAAGTGGAGTGTAGCTCCAACTTCTCCTTTGCTAATGGCTTCGTTAGCATATCCGCAGGGTTCTCACTTATATGAATCTTTTCTAGATTCAATTACCCATCCTCTAATACCTGTCGTATGAAGTGATACCTCAACTAAATGTGTTTCATTCTCGAATGAAACACTGAGTTCTTTGCCAAATGAATTACACTCTGACTATCATTGAATAGTTTACAATCACCTTGCTCCTTTCCCAACTCTTCCATTAACCTACTCATCTATATCATCTCCTTGCTAGCCTTTATAGCTGCAACATACTCTGCTTTTGTAGTAAACAAAGCCACAACCTTCTGCAATCTTGAAATCCAACTAATTGTCATCCCACCTACTGTGAAAATATATCTAGTAGTGCTCCTCCTACCATCTAGATCTCCAGCCATATTTGAATCAACATAGCCACATAATGAAATATCTCGAACCTCCATAGCATAACTGCATGCTAGATGTCCCTTTCATATACCTAATTATCC
Source organism: Taxus wallichiana var. yunnanensis (assembly GCA_018340775.1). Lineage (NCBI taxonomy): Eukaryota > Viridiplantae > Streptophyta > Pinopsida > Cupressales > Taxaceae > Taxus > Taxus wallichiana. Next base: position 456,210,660 of record CM031236.1, on the reverse strand, counting down.
ATTGGATTACTTTCCAATGCTCTTTACCTAGATTGGCCATATATCTACTCACAACTCCCACTTTGCTGTGTAATGTTTGGTCTGGTACAAACCATATCATACATGAGACTCCCAACTCTTGAAGCATATGGCACTCATGTCATGTATTTGACCTCCTCATGTGATGATGGACACTGATATTTGCTCAATTTGAAGTGTCCAGCCATAGGTGTACTAACAAGTTTTACATTCTACATGTTGAACCTTTCTAACACCTTGTAGATATAATCTTCCTGAGACAAATACAATTTCTTGTTTTCTTATCTCTGTGCATTTGCATGCCAAGGATTCTTTTTGCAGCTCCTAAATCTTTCATAGCGAATGTGTGAGCTAACTTTCACTTAAGCTCACCAATGTCCCGCATACTAGATCCGCAATAAGAATATCATTTACATATGGTAACAAAATAATATAGCTCCATTTTCAAGCTTCTTGAAATAAACACAATGGTTAGATTCACATCTCAAGTAACCATGCTCATGCATAAAACTATCAAACCTCATGTACCATTGCCTTGGAGCTTGCTTGAGCCCATACAAGCTATTTTTCAACCTGCACACTAATTTCTCCTTACCCTTAACTTCATACCCAAGTGGTCTGCATATAAATCACTTCACCCAATTCACCATGAAGAAAAGTCATTTTCACATCTAGTTTCTCTAAATGCAAATCTTCTACTGCAACTAAACTCAATACAATATGAATAGAAGTCATCTTTACAACAGGAGAAAATATTTCACCAAAGTCAATACTTGTTTTCTGTGCAAATCCTTTACTACAAGCCTTTCCTTGTACCTTTTCTATCCACCCTCTTCTTCCTTAATCCTGTAAACCCACTTGTTCTGCAATTTCCTCTTACCTGCTGACAACTTAACCAAATCCCAAGTCTAGTTATGTTCCAAGGAGTCCATCTCCTCATCCATGTCATGCTCCCACTAGATGTGAGTCTTATCCTACATTGCTTCTTCAAAAAAATTGGTTCACCATTATCAATCAATAATAAAAAAATAGAGAAGGTTTAAATATTTTTGGAGGTTAACGTACCCTTTGTGACCTTCTCACAGAAGTTTGGGGTACCGAAGGCACATTCTGGACCTCCTAGACATTAGTATCCAAATCTATCTCGTGACCGACGCTGATCACTGTATAAATCGACGTCGGCTTCTGCTAACCGATGTCGGTTTGGCTCTTCTATAACCGATACATGTTCTACTCGACCGATGTTGGTCGGGGTAAATTGACACCGACATTCTTGTGTGTAACCTGTCGGTATTAATTTTAAATCGAGAGTTCATTTTCATACACAAACTTCTCAATCGGTTCATCCTTAGGACCAAAATTTGATCCCTGTACATTCTCTTTTCATTCCATTCAACGTCACGACTCCTAATAATTTTAGAATTCTATAAATCCCAAAAACAGAAACTAAAATCACCAGATCCATAACCAATAAAAGTGCATCTCTTGGATTTTACATCTAACTTTTTCCTATTTTCTTTATCAACATGCACAAAATCTTCTAAACCAAAAACTTTAAGAAAAGAAAGATCTACCTCTTTTCTGGTCCAAGCTTCCTCTGGTATTCCTCCATCTAGTGAACTTTAAGGCCCACAGTTAATCAAATAAACCGTTGTATCAACTGCTTCTACCCAAAACTGCAAGGGCAATCCAAAATCTATTCTCATACTTCTAGCACATTCTATGATTGTCTTGTTCATTCTTTCTGAACACCATTCTTCTCGTGGTGTTCTTGGAACCATTCTTTCTCTATATATCCCATTTATCAACAATAATCATTGAAAGCCTTGCTATAATATTCACCACCATTGTCGGATCTAAGGCACTTTAACTTAGAATTTGATTCATTCTCAACAAAGGTTTTCCATCTCTTAAAATTCTCAAAAAATCAGATTTACATTTAATACAATAAACCCATACCTTTCTTGTAGCATCATCAATGAAAGTAACATAATACTGGGATCCTCCATGAGAAGCTACCTGGGTTGGTCCCCACACATATGAGTGTACAAGCTCCAATTTCTGCTCCTTAGTTGCCCCAACTTTGAGAAATATCACTCTCTTTTACTTTCCAAAGACACAATGCTCACAAAAATCAAGATCTAAATCTTTCAAATCTAATAACTTACCCTTAGCCTTTAAGATCTGCATTCCTTTTTGACTCATATGGCCCAACCAATTATGCCACATGCATGCATCTGAATCTGAAGTAGATAATGTGAAAAATAAATCAATAACACAAGTAGATAAATATAACGTTCTACCTTCTCACCTCTTGCCACAACAAGAGCACCCTTGGTGAATTTCCAAGAGTCCCCGTAAAAGTAACCATGTAACCAGATTCACCTAGTTCCCCTGAGAAATAAGATTCCTCCCGAGGCTCGGCATGTGAATCACATCTTTCAATACCCATGTATTTCCATTCTATAATTTTAGATGAACTTCCTCTTTACCAAGAATACTTGTAAGGTTCATCATCACCCAAATAAACATGTGTAAAATTACTCTAGAAATAATTTTGAAATAACCCTTATTAGGGTTGCATGGAAAGAAGATCCTGAATCTAAAACCCATGATTCAATTCTATTATCTAAAGAAAGAGTAAGAGCATCTTGCATTACCTCTCTGCAGCAAGAATTACTTCTTTACCTTTATCTGGTTGTTAGTTCTCTCTGTCCTTTGACCAACAATCTTTCTTTTCATGTCCTTTCCTTCCACATTTCCAACAAGTAATTCCCTTACTTTTGGATTTAGATATGCTATCTCCTTGACTTTGATTTCCCATTACTCTTTCTCTTGGATCTTTCCTTCTTCCCGCTTCTACTTTCTACATTCAAAGCATTCCCAAATGATGATTCCTCTATACTCTTCATGTGAATTTCTTCATTCAATATTATACTAACGACATCATCAAATTTCAAAATATTACTACAAGATGCTTTATTACTAACAACAATTACCAAGTTATCCCAACTATCAAGCAAAGAACATAAGAATAAAATTACTTTTTCTTCATCATCAAATGGTATAATAACCGATTTTAACTAATTTACAATAGATCGGAAATCATTCAAATGAATAGATTCATATCCACATTCATGCATCTTAGAACTAAATAGTTTCTTCATCAAATAAAATTTATTTGAAGCACTAGGTTTTTCATATAAATTAGCAAGAGATTTCATTAACTCTATCGTAGAAGTCACTTCTGTAATATTGGAAGCCATGGATGATGCCAGGATCAATCTTATAGATCCCAAAGCCTTTCTATCAAGAATCTTCCATTCTTCATCAGTCATCTTTGTAGGTCTAGACTTCTCATCCAACGGTAAATACAAATCTCTTTGATACAGATAATCCTAAATATGCATCTTCCATAATTGATAATTTTGGCCGTCAAACTTCTCTACCTTGTATTTGTTTTCTTCTGCCATTGTTGTAGCTCCCACTCAATCAAAAACCCTCTATGAGTAAATTTGTCAATACACAAAACCCTCAAACAAAGTTCTGATACTAGTTGTTGGGGTAAGCACATCGGTTGAGCAGATAATATATCATATCTAAACATACATGTAAATAAAAGTGGATATTCTATCGAAGAAATATACAAAACAAGAGATATAAATCAACACCCATTTAACGTGGTTCATCCAAAGTGTGGGCTATGTCTACCAAGAAACAAGTCAATATATTATCCAAAACTTTGACAATATATACAATTGAAGATTTACAATCTTCCACACCTCTCGATGTAGAGTACTTTCTTTCTCTCAAGCTTTTGCTTCTTCTCTAAGAATTCTCTTTCTCACCACCTTTTGCAAGTTCTTCGTAATTCTTGTTAATACTTTCTTTCTAAAACCCTAGCTTGTATGCTTATATAAGTGTTTATAAACTTAAGGAGCTTACCCATGCAATTACAATCAATAAATATACTTTAATGCTAAAAATAGATTTAATTCTCGAGAGTTAATTAAAACACTCCCACACGGAGTAATCGATGTCGGTTCGCCTAACTAACCGATGTCGGTTCTTCCTTGCTTGATCGATGTCGGTCTTGGGTGACCGATGCGCGGTTCCCCACAACCGATGTCGGTTCTTTGTATTTTGCAAAGCAAGTTTCACATTACATGTTAAACTAAAGTAATTGAGCTCCATAACTCAAAAACTGCTAAACATACGTAACTTGTGCCATGTACTCAACCTCCTCGTGTGATGTAGGACACCGATATTTGCTCAATTTGAAGTGTCCACCATAGGTGTACTTATATTTTGAATTTTACAAATTAAACATTTCCAACACCTTATTGATATAGTGCTCTGAGACAAATACAACTTCATTTTCTTTATGTCTTTGTGAATTCACATGCCAAGGATTATCTTTGCGGCTCCCAAATCCTTTATTTGCAAAATGTGTGAGCTATATTTTCTTTAAGCTCACTAATGTCTTGCAAACTAGATCCTACGAATAAACATATCATCCACATACAATAACAAAATAATATAACTCCCATTTCCAAGCATCTTGAAATAAACACAATGGTCGATTATCATCTCAAATAACCATACTTATGCATGAAACTATCAAACCTCATATACTATTTACCTTGGAGCTTGCTTGAGCCCATATAAGTTCTTTTTCAATATACACACAAGTTTATCCTTACCCTTGACTTCATACCCAAACGACTGATTCATATAAATCTCTTCCTCTAAATCACCATGAAGAAATGTCGTCTTGACATCAAGTTGCTCTAAATATAAATCCTCTACTACAACTAAACTCAATACAATATGAATAGAAGTCATCTTAACAACATGAGAAAATATTTCACCAAAGTCAATACTTGTTTTCTGTGTAAATCCCTTTACTACAAGCCTTGCCTTGTATCTCTTTTATCCACCCTCTTCTTCCTTGATCATGTAAACCCACTTGTTCTACAATGCTCTTTTACTCCGAGCAACTTAACCAAATTCCATGTTTGGTTCTACTCTAAGGAGTCCATCTCCTCATTCATGTCATGCTCCCACTGCTTGTGGGCTTTATCCTACATTGCTTCTTCAAAGCTTTCTAGTTCACCACTATCAGTCAATAATAAATAAGACAAGGAAGGTGAAAATATTTCTAGGAGGTCTACTTACCCTTTGTGACCTTCTCATTGAGATTTGGGGTGTCGAGGCTCAATCTTCTCATCCTGTAGATTTGTATCTACTTCTGATAGTGACCGATGCCGGTCACCTTCTACCGACGTTGGTTTGGCTAACCAACACCGATCTGTCTCTTCTATAATCGACGCTCTGGCCTCTGTCTTTCTATAACCAATGCTAATACAGGGACTGATGCCGGTTAGGGGACCGATGCCAATCGAGGTAAACCGATACTGCTTAATGTGCAAACTCAGTAGGTATTGATTTTGAATCCAAAATTTTATTTTCCTCCACAAAATTCTCCACCGGTTCACCTTTGGGTACCAAAACTTGATCCATGTACATTCTCTTTTCATTCTAATCAATGTCACAACTCCTAATTATCTTAGAACCTTCTAAATCCCAAAACCGAAATCCAAAATCACTAGATCCATAACTAATGAAAGTACATCTTTTGGATTTAGCATCCAATTTATTTCTATTTTCCTTATCAATATGTACAAAAGCTTCTGAGCCAAATAATCTAAGAAAAGAAATATCTACCTCTTTTCCAGTCCAAGCTTCTTCTGGTATTCCACCATTCAGTGCACTTGAAGGTCCATGGTTAATCAAATAAACCACTGTGTCTACTACTTCTGCCCAAAACTATAAGGGCAATCTAGCATGTATCCTCATGCTTCTAGCACGTTCCATGATTTTCCTATTCATTCTCTCTATAACACCATTCTCCTATGGTGTTCTAGAACTCGAACAATAATCATTGAAAGTCTTGCCAAGCAAATACTCACCACCATTTTCAGATCTAAGGCACTTTAAATTTGAATTTGATTCATTTTCCATAAGGGCTTTCCATCTTTTAAAAGTTTCAAAAACATCAGATTTACGATTTATACAATAAACCCATACCTTTCTTGTGGCATCATTAATGAAAGTAACATAGTATTGGGATCCTCCATGAGAAGCTAACTGGGCTGGCCCCCACACATCTGAGTGTATAAGCTGCAATTTATGATTCTTCTTTGTTTCCCCACTTTGAGAAATGTTATTCTCTTATGCTTTCCAAAATACAATGCTCACAGAAATCAAGATCTACACGTTTCAGATTTGATAACTTACCCTTTGCCTTTAAGATTTGCATTCCCTTTTCACTCATATGGCCTAACCGATTGTGCCACATGCTTGTACATGTAGACAAATACAATGATCCTACCTTCTTGCCTCTTTCTACAACAAGAGATCCCTTGGTAACTTTCCAAGATTCGGCTGTGAGTGTAACCATGCAACCAGTTTCACACAATTGTCCTGCAAAAATTAGATTTCTTTTAAGGCTTAGAACATGCCTCACATATTTCAATATCCATGTATTTCCATTCTACAATTTAAGATGAACTTCACCTCTACCAGTAATATTGCATGGTTCATCATCTCCTAAATAAACATGCCCAATATTGCCGTGTGCATAATTTCGAAATAACCCTTATTAGGGGTTAGTATGGAAAGAAGCTCCTGAATCTAAAACCCATGACTTAATTTTACTATCCAAGGAGAAAATTAGGGCATCTTGCATTACCTCTTTTGTAACAACATTTTCCTCTTTACCTTTCTCTGGTACATTCTCTTTGTTTTCCTTGAACTAACAATCTTTCTTTGCATGACCTTTCTTTCTATAATTCCAATGATTATACCTCTACCTCTGGATTTAGATATGCTATTCTTAGAATTTGATTTCCCATTTTTGCTCTTGGATCTCTCCTTCCCTTCCCACATTCAAAGCATTCCCGATGATGATTCTCATGTAATTTTCTGCGTATTTCTTCATTCAGATTATACTAACCACATCATCAAACTTAAAAACATTAAGTAGCAGAGACGTTTTATTACTAACAACCATTACCAAGTTATCCCAACTATCTAACAAAGTGCATAATGATAAAAGTGCTTTCACTTTATCCTCAAACGAAATACTAACTGATTTTAATTGATTTACAATAGACTAGAAATAATTCAAATGACTTGATGCAGATCCACCTTCTTGCATCTTTAAATTAAACAATTTTTTTATCAAATAAACTTTATTTGAAGCACTAGGTTTTTCATATAGATTTGCTAAAGATTTCATCAACTCTATAGTAGATCCTACTTCGGTAATATTCGAAGCCACAGATGTTGCCAAGATCAATCTTATAGATCCCAGAGCCTTTTTATAAAAAATTTTCCATTCTTCACCAATCTGCTTTCTTCTCCCATTGCTTTGCTCCCACTCAATCAAAATCCTCGGTGAGTAAATCACAACACACACAACCCTCAAACAAAGATGCTCGATACTAGTTATTGGGGTTAGTACACCGTTGTACGAGATATATTAATAAGATATAAGCATAAAACAATCAATATGGAAATAAACAAGAAGAAACAATACACAAGATTTAACGTGGTTCACCTAGTGTGGGCTACGTCCACCAAGAAACAACCAATTTATTATCACAGAGGAAATACAATGAAGATTTGCAATCTTCCACACCTTCTTGGATGTCTTGTACTTTTTTCTCTACAAATTTCTCTTTTCTCTCAAAAGGAAACTTCTCTCTATTCTCAATTGAATTTTTTCTTCTAAACCCTAACTTTATGCTTATATATGCATCTACAATCTTAGGGAACTTTAGCTATGCAATTACAACCATTAGATTCACTTTACAACTAAAGATAAATCTAATTCCCACAACTTAATTATAATAGTCACGCACAAGCAAACCGATGCCTCAGTTAGCCTAACTAATGCCGGTTCCTCCTTTCCTAGCCGATACCGGTCCACGAGTGACCGACGACGGTTCGTCAACCGACACCAGTTATTGTGTATTCTAGCAAGTCTGCAAAAGCATGCCAATGAAGCGATTAAGCTCCACAACTCAACACCAACAATTGGCCCAAATGAAATCTCAAACTAAAAGAGAGCTTGGTGTACTTAGGGAATAATAATATGTTGTTATTTTATTTCAAGATAATATTTGAAGTAATGACGGTGTTGACAATGGTTCCCATTCCATGTATCAAACATACAAAGTATTCTTAATAACTTATTCACATAACACGATTGAAACCAACACCCACTCCATACTGAGAAAGATATTAACTAAACTTAAATTGTTCATGATCCATTATTCACATAACTTCATGGTTGTAGAATAACAATCTATTCGACATTGCCCATCGAAATAGAACACCGCATCTCTAAAGAAGGAATCAACAAAGATTTAATCTATACATAGTTATTATAATGTTTCATTTTTGCCATCTGACAGAGGCATTAATGAATTAGTAATCTAACTTGTAAAAAGAGTATTCCATGCTCTCCACCTAGGATCAAACTTTGTCATATCCACATAAGGGTTGTGGTGGCCCACCTCTATCGAAGCTTATGTGGCCCACCTCTTGATCAAATATCTACATAAGAGTTGTGGTGGTCCACCTCTACTGAATCCCACTTCACATTTAAAGGTTGTGGTGGTCCACATCTTGAAACACAAGTCGAAGCTCACTTCCTCCAATTAATATGAATGTATCATGTTCATAAAGGTTATGGTGACCCTCCACTTGATTAAACCTTGACACTATATCCACATAAAGGTTGTTGTGGCCCGCCTCTTAAAATACAAATTGAAGCTCATTTCCTCTTGATTATTATGAACCTATCATGTTCATAAGGGTTGTAGTGGCTTACATTTTGAAAGATAGATTGAAATCCACTTTCCTCAATTAATTGAAATCCATTTTAACTTGATTTTAAGTATAATTTCAATCGACATTCATATGACCATCAAATTTAGCCAAACATTCAAGTGGCCTTCGATGATAAGGATAGTAAAGATTGGTAAGGAAAGAAACTGATTTTACTCTCTCATAACGTATTTTCATTTTCTTTTCATTTCATTTCCCCTCCTTGCCAAAATAATTTGGCCGCGTGCGCATTTAACAGCAAGCCAAATGTGCACAACAGCACATCCTGTCGAAACTTGGGAATCCCGTTCCGTTAAATACCAGCGAAACTTTAGTGTTGCCGGTATTAAAAACACAAACAAAAAGACAAAAACTGCCCCTTCCGTTTTATTTATTTATTTCTCCATGCGATGAGATGAAATGCTATCGCTGAAACTGGTTCGATCGCTGGTCCTCCGAGACGACACAGAGCACTCCGATTCATTGGCGAAGGCCTCGCTTTATCTCTCCAAGCAACCCAAATGGAGTCGGCTTACGAAAATAGCAGGCAACTACAGTGGAGGCTTCCCTTTTCTAGTGTTCGTGCCGACGGAGGAAGTGATGAAAGATCAGCTGCGTGTGGCCGCAATTGCGAGGGACATGGGCATGGAGTTCTGCGGGGACTTGATCAATGGCCGCCTCATCTATTCCTGGCCCGGTACGGCCTCCCGCGAGTCGGTGTGCCTCCCCTTTCCTCACATAACCGACGCACGCCCTCACCAGCTTCATCAATTCGTTAACCTCAGTCGCGGCATGTTCAGGGTCGAAAACCTTCCGTTAAATGACAGAAAGCCTTCCTGCAGCACGCGGCGGGGCTCGCTGGGCGTGCGGCTGAGCAGAGAAGCGGTGGAGGGCATGGAAAAATTCGGCCGTGTTCTGGCGGGCGGCGGCTGGAGCGTTTTTAGGGTTATTAACTCTGAGGAGAAGGAGAAGGAGATGTTTGTTTACAGAAAGGTGGATTATAAGCTTAGGCTTCAGTGGGACGGTACAAACCCTAGACCTTCTCCGGCCTTTAGAGTTCGGGAGCTGCGGCTTCCTGCCTGGATCTCACCAGTGCTCCGACGGAGATTTTAGAATACATTTTGCTCATGACGGACGACCTTTTCTATCTGACGCACAAACCACCTGTTTATTTCTCCAGAAGGAGCTCGTCCGCTCATATGTGAAACCCTAACTCAGGTAGTTAAAATAACTGTTGTGCATTCCGACATTGTATCATTCCATTCACTATATATTATGTATTTAACTGATCATTCTTTTAAATGTAGTGCATGTGTTTCTTCACCCGGATGGTGGTGGGGTAAATGATTTAATATTAAATGTTCCACATGAAGGTCTCCTTGTAATTTCGAACTTGTTTTCTTATGATTTGTTTCGATTCTTTTGGAGATCAGGATTTTAAATGTAGGCTGTAACTTGTAGAGATTTTTTCAACCCTAGAAATCTCAGGATTTTAAATGTAGGTCGTAACTTGGTAGAATTTTTCGGCAACCGTAGAAATCTCAGGGTTCTTGTAGCTTCCAAAAGAAAATCCTTATATTCGTGCCGATTAATTTAAGATACATCATATCACCCACCGATTGACTCCTTCCGTTTAAAACTTAGGAAGAAGAGGCATAGGTTGCAGCATAGTTCGCACAATCGTACTTGGCAAATACTTAGGCGACCATTTTTTTTTGACTTGACAAATACTCACAACTTAAAAAACCTAAAATTTATGTAATAAACACATAGTTACCTAAAACTCTGGGACAGCGGAACGTAGGGACGGGGTTTCGGGACAGCAATTTTTCTCAAAATTCGGGACGGCTGATAAAAATATATAATTTATTAATTTTAGAAATATAACATGAATAATTCAATAAACTAAGACTTAAAATTGAAAGTTTGAAGAGTAAAACCATTAATGATTAATCCAATTATTCATCACATAAGCCAAGGCCCAAAATGCTATATATTCAATGTTCAAAACTTTAATATGACAATGAAAGTTGAAAATTAAAAACAACAAGTCGTCAATAATCAACATGAAAACAGTACACCTATATATGTTATCAAATATTATGTCATAGACTCGTAGTCATATAACTCAAAAGTACATATATCATTATATGATATTACATAACCAAAATGACAACTCAATAATCACTATCAGAGCCCTCTGAAGGAACACTTGCGAACTGCTCCTCTTCACTAGAAGTCAATCTTTGTCAATCTGCCTTGAATCCTTAGGATCCACATCCCACCGTAATGTTGGGGTCTCCTTGTACATAGGTGTCTTGCAAAGAATAAAAAAATAAACAACTAAATAAAAAGAATAAAAGAAAGTATTAAAATTAAGTTTTTTTGTTTTTTTAATGTTTTAATGTTGTGCAGCATAGGGGACGCTGTGACGTCCTCCAGAAGTCCTCGTACATCTTGGGGACGTCACGGTGTACCCTATGCTGTCCCCTAACTACTGCTGCACCCTGGACGTCCCGGGTGCGTCTCCTAACCTTCGGGACGACCCCTTTTTTTTTGGAATTTCAGGATGCTAGGGAAACGTCCCGTCACCGTCCCTAAGTCTCGGGGGCGTCCCGAACGTCTGGGATGGTTGGAAAAGGGGGATGCACATTCCCGAATAACATTGATTATAAACATAAATTTTATGCAAAATCTAGTTACAAAATTTATCAAATGAGCTTTTAAAACATTGGGAAAGTGTTCTATAATACAAATAGAGTACAAAACCACATCATTAATTGAATACAACAGCCAATTGATAAGTCTTATGAGTTTTGTGACGATTGTTGTTGAAAGTCATCATGATAAATTGCATATCTATGCAAGTTACAAATTACAATAATTTACAATTTTCTCTTGTTCTATTGGAAAATTGGGGAGAGGGTCTAGTGATTGCACTAATCCCTGTACTCGGTTGCAATTGCTTGCTTCTCCTTGAAAGTTGAGACTGTGGCTCCAACCTCGGTATTTATATAGTAGTGACTCCTCGGCCGCATGTTTCATATCCTTTATAAAGATATTGTCCAATCCAATCTCTCATTTTTTGCCTCACCCTCCATAGCTTCCTTCTCAAAAGCAACAATCTCGTCCTTGATAATGTGGGGATCTCTTCTTGCCCAGTCTAGTTGCCTTATGGATCCATCCCTGTCCAAATGAATAGGCTCTACAAAGTGCCCTCCACCTTTCTTGCGCACAACTAAAGATTGTATTGCACAAAAAATTAGGTGGTCGAGTCAACTTGGTGCTCTTCTTCGTGTGAATGACTTCAATCAAACTCCCGTTGCGCTCACATCTAGAATTGTTTCAAGGGTGAAACATAATTCAAAGGGCCATCTTTTGAAGATTTGGGGTATTTACACCCCAATATTCCCACCAAGAACCTTCAAACAAGATATTCAAACTTCAAACACGATATTCAAAAGTTTGTAAGTAATTAATAAATGCGAATTTGTAACTTGTAAGCTATGAGTAAATACTTTAATTTTTGTTATCTGGTGGCTAGGTGGATTTTTTCGGATAGCTAGTGTAAAAGAAAAAAATGCCCCGCTAATTCTACAACTCTAAAATAATTAGGGTTGTCACCTCTAGCGTAGGTGTTATTTGCTCGATGCATGTTAAGAGGCCAACCATAACTTCCCCTTTAACATCTCGTGAAGACATAAGAGAAGGAAACCCTCACTTAAGGTTGAGGTAGTGCCCGACTCCATGAATGGGTTGGGGGAGTTGATTGTTCCACCTTTGATCAATTAGCTCCCAAAAGAAACCAAATATAAGTATTCCCCCTATAATACATTTGGATGGCCTCATAAATGTATTCCATTGGGTATTGCTCACCATTTGCCAAGTGCAAAACTCTTGCCAAAGGCTTCGACACCTATAAACAAATTAAACTTTAAAATGTACAAAATTACAATTAAAGTAAATAACAATACATTTGAAAAAATAAGAAAAGGAATTAATTGGAAATTTAAATTGAAGTTTGAAATTACCTTGATGATCTTTGTAACTATCTTCACAAAGACATTATAAAAAAATCTTTTTGTGGTCCTCTCTCTATCAATTTTATTTGAATATGATTAGTCTAACCATTCTTGACTCACAAACATTTGTTTCATGGGTGTTAACAAACTACAAATACTTTGCAATGTTAGGAACTCGATTCTGAAATCTCGTGATATCCATTCACACAAGCTCTTTTCCCTTGATGTGTTCTCTCATCAAGCTAGGAACTCAAGAATGATTATAAATGTATTTTGTTATATTTCTCATCTTCTACAATTGGTTTTATTTAATCAATTTCGTCTGTTTTCCAAAAAAGGTCAAGGCAACGGACCGCACAAGGGGTCAAAAAGAGTGATGGATGTCTGTTTTGAAGGAGTTTTTTAGCCGCCACATGTTATTGCATTGTCAGTGACAACTTGTGGAACATTTTCGATGTCCACCTTGAAGACATCCTCCAACATGAGGCTCATGTTTTTTGTATTTTTTATTGTGTTAGAGGTATTAATTAACTTTAAAAAAATCTTCTCACCATTGAAAGCTGTGAAAAATTGACAAGAGTGCATTTCTTTCTATATGTTCACCCATTTTAAAGAATGATGCGTCTAAATTTCTGCCACCGCTTCTATTAGGAATTGTCTTTGCATTTGTAACCACAACTTGGAGCAACCTCGACTTCGAGTTTCTTGGAGAGGGTCTCTCATTCCCTTTTCCAACAATCACAAAGCCGTCACCAAATACTCCTAGTAGGGGCTATTTGCCACATTGAAAGGAAGGTTGTTATAATACTATAAATTTGCACACGCCTTATTTGCTTCTTCATGCACCTCCTAGTTTGTTTCTTGTAGTGAAAGTTGTGCTCTAGGTATGTCTCTAAGTATTAAAAAAATGTTTCTAGGTATTAAAAAATTGTGTTTGGCCTTTACTCGAACTCAATAAAGTGGATGTGCCTCGTAGCATGAACCATGACTAGAGCCTACAATTGCTGTCTCATCTTCTTTTGTTATTGTTGCTATTTTAGGTCTAATGGTTGTTGTTATGTCTATTTACATGCTTGCCCTCTCTAGTTTCTTCTCATTCAACAATGCGAGTTCCACACTCAACTCTCATTTTGTCTATTTTGTGGCATTGGAACATAATATGACATCATGACAAACAATGCATGTAACATGGTACTTGAGGCGATTGATGCCTCTTAAACCTTTTTTTTTTAGTAGAAACTACAAATCACGATCCCTTTGATTGGAGCATGTATACCATACTTCTAAGCAACGGGTGCGGAAATTAGTGAGAATGCTTTCATTTGTTGATGTAGAGCCAGATGTTGAGCCAAATGCCATCGTATGCTAACCTGCAACACGTTCAAATACATTTAAAAAACATTAAAAAATCATAAATTTGTAAATGTAAACCCTATATACAAGACAAAATACATTTTTAAAAAGCATTTTAAAAATATCCTAAATTGTAAAGTTCTAAACTAAACACTAAACGGTTAAACCCCATGTATGACAAAAAAACTAGCAATTTTGATTATCAATTATGAAAACTTAGCATTAATTATGATTAAAAACTATGGAAACTCATGTAAATTCATAAATTATATTTAGGCCAATAAGCCTATTATGCTCATACAATCATTTTGACACGTGTGTACAGTTCTTTTCTGTTTATCGAATGACACATACCATGTCTGCTTTTCTTTTCCGTTCATCATATGACATATCTGCTGCCCTTTTACATCTTGTCTCTACCATGTCTCATATAATTAATAAAAAAAAATCTTTTCCATCACCAAAAAAACAGGGACAACTAATGGTCTTCTTATAACTGCCCTTTTCCACTGTCAAATAAGTGGAAAGGGCAGTTTTAAAGTTTTTAGAGTGAAGTTTTTAGTTTGAAATAAACTTTATTTTGTAGTTATTACTATTTTTTAACTTTCCAATCGGTCTTTTGATTGCACCGACAGATGCAATAGCTAGTCTACAACTTAATATCAACAATTTAGAAAGAATTCACATCCTTGAAAAAAAAATCTAAAAATCTAACCTGGAAATGAAATTCCTCAAATCTCTCTATAAATCTGTCGTAAAATTTCGCCAATTCACTCAATGGATGCTCAATAGCTGTGTGATTAAAATGTGTGGGGATGGGTGGCTTGTATAGAACAAAAAACCATGTATTTTCAACATTTTTGATTGTCAAAGCCGCAATTTCAATGTTCACCACATTTTTTGAGTGTTTGGCGAGTCCATGTACATGACTTGTCGAGTTTTAAAGGGTACTCACTGCTATTTTTGACTGCGAACTCGCCAAACTTGGTAAAAACCAGACTTGTGAATTTTAATGGCGAAAACTTGCCGAGGAAATTTTTGGGTTATACTCAAAGGCTTGGCGAATACTTGCCGAGTATGTAAACACTGGGTTGGAGTACATGATAATATTCAATGTTCGACCATTTTTTCCATAAAAAGGAATCCAATAATATTGGCTATTTAGTATTTAGAGATGAAGATTGACCTTGATTACTGTGAGACAATTTTTTTATTTTTGAGAATTTGCCAAAGGTCTCTTTCTTGATCAGAAAAGTACTCTAAACTTTCACAAGAGCTCAATTTTCAAAAAGACTTGGCTAATATTTTTAAATTCCTAAAGTTATGTGTTCCTTCCCCATGTTGCATCATAGGCGATGATGCTAGTAGAAGGAACAAATTGCAGCTTATGTTGGGTTTGTGTTGAAACTGTAAGACTCAAGTACAAAAGGAATTTGCTATATGGTAAAATTAGGGAGGACTTTTAATTTTAACTGAATATTCTTTTACAATGGTCTCTTAAAATCAAGTTTTAGACAACAGCAGTTATAGTCATTGAATATGTTGCTTATTTTCAGTGTGGTGCTAGGTTTTCCAGGAAAAAATAGGTTTGATAAAAAATTCAATGTTAGCCCATATACTTAGCCCATATACTCTTTTCATTGGATTGTCCCTAGAGTAAGAGTCGACTTGGCACTTAGCAAGAACTTTGCAAAACAATATTTGGCTATAACTCTAGAAGAGTAGATTAAATTCAAAACCAAACCATTTTTGATGCAGTCACGATAAGGGGTCTCAATTAATAGATGCCTTAGACCACGCAGTCCTCAGAATTACACAATGGAATATGCAATAAAATACAACACAAAACTGATCTTTATTGATTCAATCCAGGAATTTTAGTGGGACGTGTCAACTGGTTAGTGAAGTAATGCTCAAAAATAGAAAGGAGTTTGCATGGCATGTGGAAGCAAAAATAGTTCCCAATAGTTGAAGAAGGTAACTAAACAATCAATGTTGGCTTTACCAGGATTTGGTAAAGTATTTAGTTGTGATTCTAGTGGCACAACAATAGGTGCAGTATTAAGTGAGTAGGGAAAATCTATCGCATATTTGTGTGAAATGTTGAATGATGTTTTAGTGTTTGTTCAAGAGTTCTATGCAATTATGCAAGTGCTCAAGAAGTGGAGACATCATTTGTTACTGAAGGAGTTTGTATCATATACAGAGCACCATGCAGCAAAGTTCATAAACAGTCAAAGTAAAGTGAACTAACATCACATGAAGTGGGTTGAATTTTAATAGAGGTTTTCTTTTGTGTTGAGACGTTGAAGTGGAAAATCAAATAGGGTTGGAGGAGAATTATATTGTTGAATGAATTAAGGGTTGAAGTCATAGGATTTAATTCTATGAAGGAGCAATATGCAAAAGATGAAGATTTCAGCATTGCATGAAAAGCATGCACAAAACCAGTGAGTGGTGACAGGATACCATGGTTAGATTATTTTATGCAAAAAGGGTTGTTGTTTGGAGGAGCGCAATTGTGTATATGTAGTGGGTCACTGCACGAGGAGAAAATAGTGGAGGATTGGCAAGTCCTTTTTGTCGACAAAACATATTCGCAGTTGACAGAAAACTACTTTTGGCTGTGACAGATGTGCACCAATACATTCAAGAGTATAGAGTTTGTCAACTAGCAAAAAAAAGTACTTTTGGCTGTGACATATGTGCACCAATACATTCACGAGTATAGGGTTTGTCAACTAGCAAAAGGGAGAAGTCAGAATGTAGGATTGTTTGAACTGTCTTATTACAGAGAGACCATGGGAGGATATAAGTATGGATTTTGATTAAGGGTTGCTTAGAACACAAAAAAGAAATGTATTTGTGCTTGTTGATATATTTTCCAAAATGACCTGTTTTGTGGCTTGTAAGAAGACTAGTGATGCAACAAACATTGCAAATTTGTTTTTCCGAGAGATTGCAAGGTTTGCCACGTAGTATTGTATTAGACAGAAATGTGAAGTGCGTAGGACATTATGAAATTTTGTACTAGTTTTGATGCCTAATTGTTTAATAGAGATAACTCTACTTTTTTCTTATGAGTCAATTCAAACTCGAGAATTTTATTCCTAAAGCATTCTGTGATCCTAAATATATCTGAAAACTTAAGCATTACAAAGTATGATAAAGAAAGTTTAAACTCGGTCGTCCAACATTATAAATTAGCTTTCTCATACATATATATCATTACTGGATGGATTAGATCCTCATGTCTAGTTCAATTTTGTTGCTAAAATTTCAATATGCTTTGCATTAAATAGGCAAAAAAATTCAGCCTTCAGTCTTCATACATATTGCAGGGTAGTGATCTGCATGTTTCTTACTGAGATATCTATCCATTGTTCTCGCTTGGATATCATATAGTGCTCTGTTCACTTTTTTGGATTTTCTCTGTGGTTCGATGACTATGCTCTTGAAGCTTCATTTCTACCCCCACTATTTTCCTACTTGGAGCTGTCTTGAAAAGGTAACTCCTTGAAGCCTTCTAGAAATACAGCATGGAAATCTGCCAATCCTATTGCTGGAGTTCTCTTGTAAAATTGGATATTTTTATTTTGTACTCGTATTGTGGTTTTATTAAGGTGTGAAATTTGAACCTATATTATAGTTATGGATTCTTTTCTCTCTCTGCCAGAAGCAGGAAAATGTTATATATAAGATGTCAAATGTACAAATTCGACATTTGACTTGGCAATAATGCAATGAAGTGTTTTTTTTTAATGCATTATTTCTGTGCCACTAGAATTCTTTGTTGTGTCCCACAACTGGTTGCTCGATATGCAGCTATGTTGACCCTAAGTAGATTGATAACTTATACTATAAGTTTCTCCAAATGTAATATGCTTGGTATATTGTTTCCACTATTGATTGCTCAATATGCAACCATTTTGACAGTAAGTAGAATGATAACTTGATATTATGAGTTTCTCTAAATAGAATATGCTTTGTATATAAATTTAATCTTTTGGTGTCGCGTACATGGGAGATTGGATGTATCAATAAGTTCTATAGAAATATTAGATCTTGGTTTTATATTATATTGCGGCCCCGGTGAAGGGATTTGCTCCCAATATTTGTAAGTTCTCTTCCTCAATTCATAATCTACTGCCAAGAAATGTTCCAAAATGTGGATACTCGCAGTTAAGCATTTTTATGGGGAAAATAGTGGGTATTTCCTGGATACTTGATTGGGCCAATTGTCGGTAGGGAATTGGCAACTCGAAGCTCAAAAGTATTTTTTCCTAACAATGCAATAAAACATAACACCTCATCAATATGCATGAGCTCTCGAACCAAAACCTGCCTTCTCAGCGTTGTTTGGTCTTATTCTTAAGTCAATGCCACCAATAATGACTACATGTCAGCCTCAAAATAACCAGTACAGATATATTAAACATATTTATTTGAAAAAATCCAATATAACTTATTCTGGATTTTTATAGTTTTACTCATTCAAGGGTATTGTGTTGATTAACGACTGCATCATCTTCTCTGCAAATTTCGTACTGATTGGTGATGCATAGTCTCTATCTAGCTGTATCATTGTGTTTGGCTCAAAAAAATCTTTCCCCAAAAAAACATGGTCCAAACTCCAGTGTATGCTCAAGATATCATTTTTGATTTTTCAATCACCTTCTCCAAAGCAAGAAGAACAACTCCCCTATGATGGTTGAATGGATGGCAAGTTAAATATTGGTTGTTTTCATTGACATCTTACACCATGCCATTTGTCCTTCCACCCTCGTGGCTGCCATTGTAGGTTGCGCCTAATGGTGTAATTACAACCTTGGCCATATATAAGCAAGATTATTATCACCACAGTATCCTGCACTAGAAGAAGAAGAGAATACATTGCTGCGGGTGTCTTGATGGTTGGAGAACACTTGGGGTGAGTACAGTTTTCACCCTACATTGAAATAACAGTCCAAAGAAAAGCTTTTAAATTTTGGCAATGCCATCTGCACCTAATTTCAGATTATTTAAAAGAACATAAGTGAAATATCATTCTAAAATGAAATGTTGTTAAAGAAACACTAGAAAGCACGTGGTTCTGGCAATTATCCGACCTTCCATGTAATTATTGAATCTATTCTTTGACAACCAATCTGGTGGACCTCCCTTGGGGAAAGATTACTGGACTGGAAAAAATCTCAATGCATATCTGAGAAGCTTCCTTTCATTTTAATGATGTTTTCAATTGGAATAATGGACACACGAAAAATCATGGAATTCCTCGTTTGATGAGAGGATTGACTTTTTGTGCAATAAGTTACTCAATCCTCACAATTTTGGAGATGGCACTTGCTTAAATATTTAGATGCCCCTACAAGTCAATATTGGGCATATCTTAAATTCCACAAAGGGAAAATAGGCCCAAATGACATAAATTAATAATCAATGATACATTACACTTTACACTAATTGACCTTCATTACAAATAGTATATTTCATGCTGAATCTTAATAAGCAATTCACACGTCAATTACTGAAATCCATGAGGACGAGAAGTCCTATAATTGATAATTTAGCTGTAATGCTGCCAAGGTTTGGTTCTCTTCATTACATCCAAATCTAATTGCGGGCAAAGATCGCAATAAAACTATTGAGATTGTAAAACACCTTAGATTAAGAGATAGATCATAGGATCCACAGTCCCACATTAGGAGAAAAATGACTTACCAAGTTGCCAAAGTTACGTCTTCAGAAAATTGGGTCACCAAATATTTGGACATATGCACAGATGAATGGGTCTCTAAATACTTTTATCTTGTGATGCTTGCATTTAACAACTGTACGAGTTCTCATGTTAGCTTGTAGCTCGCATTTTGACGCATCTGTACTTGCGGTAGCTTGTGGCTTCTATTTGATATGTTTAGAAACATCTGTATTATAAATTGCATTTGTTTTCAATTTAGAGCTAGATTTCTATTTATTAGTTTTACTAATTTAGAAAGCACTTGACAAATCAAACTCATGACAAGGAGGACATTACTTTTTGTATGTTCATTCAAAACTCAGATACGTGATCTTTTGCTGACAAAATGATGAAAAATCCTTGCCAATTCTCCTTTCCACTCTTTCAATTTTTAAAACTTGAGCCTCATAATAAGGGACAATCACCATGTGAACTTTTTTAAAAAATTGATCGAGGACCAAATTCATTCAGAATTAACAAGATTTACAGTGTTGTTTCTTGACAACAGTTTGGCTCTTCTTGACACACTAATTTAATGCTTTTGCAAACGTTGTCTTTAAATATGTTGTGAGCTTTTTTGGGGTGATCCTACTTTATCCTGTTTATGTGATTTCTGTGTCAACTCTTAGTGCTTTAACTCCAACTTGGGTAACTATGGCAAATGAGCACATGACAGTCCATGGTCCATGGAACATGATCCCTATGTTTTGGACCAAATTGCCAAATTGTGCACATTGGTCCATTGATGGGTTCCCACGAACTAGCCCATGATAAAGCAACAAAATATTTTTTGTTTCAAGAAAATTTAATCAAGTTCAATGTAGATATTAACGTCCCTTAGAGGCCAAGAATAGTCTCAAGAAAATTTAATTTAGTTTAATGTAGATATTAATTTCCATTAGAGGCCAAGACTAGTTGATGGGATTGAAGAAAATATGACATTAATCAAATACATAAAGGGAGTGTCACACATTTTCGAAAGATATTGAATGAAAAATAAAAAGTAAAACTTGAAAAAATTCAATGAGAAACAATAGGGATTGAAGAAATATTACATCAATCAAATACATAAAGGGAGTATCACACAATCTGAAAAGATTTTGAAAGAGATAAAAAGTTAAACTTGAAAAATTCAATGTGAGACAATATTTATAAGGTTATAGATCTTGAAACCAATAAAACATGTGTTGCCTTAAAGATTTGATCCGATCTGATCTATGCTATTTGGGTGTGCGGACTCTTTTAAGTTCTTGAACTCTATTGTTTGGAAGCAAGAATTGAAATTCTTAGAATTATCTACGTGAAGACTTCAATTTGAGTGTTCTTTGTTGAAATTTGAGTGTCTCACAAAATACTCATACCAAATGGAATTATACAAGCAATTGCGCTTGAAGTGTGCAATGGAGATGTAGAAGGGAAAGAAAAGGCAACTTTCGAAATAAATATATTGAGACTTGGAAACGAAAAAAATGTGCACATGACACGAACTTGTGCCACGCCATTGGTTTTCAAGTGGATTGTTTTATTTGATTCTTGAACTCTTTAAGTTTGATTCTTGAACTTTAAGCTTGATTCCCAACATGCTACGAGATAGAGGTTGATTTTCAACTCTTTTCTAAAATTGAAAGAGAGAAGTCAAAATGAGATTCCTAAATAAACCGTAGTCTAGAAGAATTGGTGAAGTAAAGCTCAAAATAAATAAAAGTACATTTGAGCTTTAAAATGAAAAAGCACATAGAACTTGACACAATGCGAAAGGCTACAAAATTTATTTCTACTTAAATGGGCCATTAGGCCCTTCACAATGAGCAGTTTTCTAGCTGTTAGTATCAATTGATTGATGTTAGACTATTAGTTAACAGCCAATTTCAACATCTTTGGTAAGGAGGTTTTGCTTTGTAGTTAAGCTTGTGCACTAGATTAGGGGGTTGAGTGTGTAGAGTTTGTCGGCTGTCTTTGTAGCTGAATTAAGCTTCCCTTTATATGAATTTCTTTAAATGGTGTAGTACATAAAACACATTTAAAAAAATGAATGATGATAAAAGTAGTTGAAGCACATGAAATTGGTCAACAAGAAAAGAAAACACTTTGTAATATCATGGAAAAATGTTTAAAAATGAGAGAGAGTAGAAAACAAGGATAGTGACCTGGTACCTCTCCCATTGCACACGGGAATTTGGATAGGGACGATTGGATAAACAACTTTTGCTTGTTTAACATTCTTGGAAACAAAAGCTTTAACGTCTGCATTTGGCTTGATCATCATATACTTGATCGAAAAGTAACTCGTTGACAAAATGAGCATTGTTTGTAGATTGAATTAAAAACAAAAACCTTGGCCTTTCCTTGATTTCTTTAGTGAGAGATGGGATTAGAAGACCGATGACTTTGACTCATCAAGCTTCTATTGGCATGTGCAAACCATGTGGGCATGTCATATGGAGAATAACATGTGCTAGACAACTTTTGCTTGTTCAACATTCTTGGAAACAAAAGCTTTAACGTCTGCATTTGGCTTGTTCATCATATACTTGATCGAAAAGCAACCCGTTGACAAAATGAGCATTATTTGTAGATTGAATTAAAAACAAAAACCTTGGCCTTTCCTTGGCTTCTTTAGTGAGAGATGGGGTTAGAAGACCGATGACTTTGGCTCATCAAGCTTCTATTGGCATGTGCAAACCATGTGGGCATGTCATATGGAGAACAACATGTGCTTGGAGCATTTGTCCTTGGTGTCTCCGAGAGGGAATTTCATGTAGTGGGTGGCCACTTATTTCATGGAGGCCATGGTGGCGCAAAAAATAAAATTGTGGTTCGGTCTCCACAAGGCCCTCAATTCTCTGTGCCCCTAAGACCACCTCTGCTTGATAAAGATGCTCTTGAATCTCTGTGCCTTATTGAAAAAGTCTTCTATGTAGTAGTGGACCGGAGCATCATGGAGGCCATGGAAGGCAAAGACTCTGTATATGTCATTGACCTCAATGACTCAAACCCCATATAGTGGGTGTGTCTCATGCACACTCTTGCCACCTCATTGCGAGGCTCGCCTAATATGATAATCACCGCCTTAGTCCATACAAACAAGTGTTGATCAAAGTTTAAAGTCAAAGTGTTAGACAAGATCCAGCCGAGAGAAATGCCAAGAAGAAGGTTTTAGATCCTGCAACAATAGTTGAATACGTACATGCATTTAAATTTTGCACATCTTGAAAATCAATGGTCATAATATATTTGATGGTTATTCATGTATGAGTGCCATTCTCAATTGGTGATGCACATTGTTGTAGGTGGCTCTCGTAATTTATGTTACTCCTTCAATATAACAAGAGAGCAATACTAAACACCAAAATAAAACTAGAATACTAATATTTTAAAATGTATTCACACCAAAATGGTAGATGAAACCATTTTGCCTCACTTAATTATGTGAAGTTACATGTGTCCAATCTAGCAAAACAAAAAGCCATTAATATTTAGGCATTCCCTTAAAACTTGGGAACTATGAATAACTTTCATCGTATTGCCATCTATGAAGATCTCAAGTCAATGTTGTTCTATTAGTGCATATGTGCAACGTGCCGTATCATTCATGAAAGATGGATTGGATGTTTCTAACACAATGATTTGAGCGAAATAATTACATGTATATCATTACCAAATCACATGTCTCGATGATTATTGCATATTCCAAGTAAGAACTATGTCACTATGGGAAAAAGTTTAAAACAATGAAAGAATATTCTCAAAAAAGCGAAGTTACTCCAAAGTATGAACACGGGTGTGAGAAGAAATATGCTAAGACACGCTCAATTTGAGAAGTACATGTTGGTGAGAAAATTTGTTGGAGACAAATTGGTGGTTATCTTGCCAACGCTTTGGGAATCTAAGTCCCTCTACTTAACCGGTGTAGCTACCGTATGTGCATGCGTGAGAAGATGTGGATTTCTGTGGTGGCCTTTCGACGGGGATCCAACAGGGGCACTCCACTGACCCTGCGGCAAAGCTAGCAATATCTTGCTAGGGAAGGCTTTGTCTGAAGAGCAGGAAAGGGGAGTGAGAAAAGAGGTAAGAGAACTAATGTTGCAGGTAGAAAATCAGATTCCCGCATGCACTAGTTAGAAACTTCAATACATGCATTCATGAGAAGAAACAACCTGCAAATAGCAACAAGACCAAATAAAATTTATTGACCACAAAGTATCAAGAAACCCCTTAGTCAAAGAAAGCTAGAAACTCCTTGTATTGGTTGCTCAAATCAAAGTTGTACATAGTGGAGAAATAGAGGAAATTTGAGAATGAGGGGAATGGAAGAATTTGGCTATCTCCTTTGTTCTCTCAATACACTCTTGAGTTTACAAAATCAGTCACCAACCCTTTGAAATGGGAATGACGTTACAATTTATAGAATATAATTGACTCCTCGTCTTCATCATGACCTTTAAAATACCTTAATATGACTTAATATTGTTCATATTCCACTTTAAATATTTAAGTCCCTTTTATAATAGCAAGGTGACTTAAAGTTACATTATATTTCTAAAGTCACTTAAGTCATATTAAAAAGTGCAACCCTCAACGCAAAAATATAACATTGAGGAGAGGGAGTGTTGTATGAGAAGAGAAGAGAGAGAAAGAAGAGGAAGAAGAAGAGGAGATGTCGTCCCAGATGAAGTTTGATGATCCTCGTTGATGGAAAGCTCTAATGTGACGAAGTTCTGAATGTCTCATTGTCCCAAAATTGCCCTTTGAGTGTGGCTTACTATTTTTAGTAAATGCCCAGATGGGGGACTTACTATTTTTAGTAAGTGGTCATTTTCACTTTTTTGCTCCGGATAATCATTTTGGCCTTTTGGAGATCTTCAGTGCACACTGCTCTTTCCATAGCCGCTTTTGATGAAGACTTACCAAAAATAGCAAGCATGTGTAGGAAAACTTACTATTTTTAGAAAGGGTGTTTCCAATACTCTATTTGTGACGGAACATACTTTTTTGGACTCTTCTTGTCGTTACGATCACACCCTTCGAATTTCACATAGTTTTGCCCACTAGAATGCTTGGAAATAAATTTTGAAATTTTGACCTAGTAGTGGCTTCGGCACGGAGCTGCCATGGCGGCCATTAATGTCACCTCGGGGACATAAGGGACATTAGTTTCCACGGTGGTCCTGGCGTTGACACATGGCACCAGATCCGACGATAGGGAATGGATTCTCCAAAATTGCACTTGGGGGATGAACTGTCAAGTTTGGAGGTCATATGAGGGTCCAAGAGGTCACATGGGGACTGTGCACATTTTTCAAAGGCTAATGTACCTGACCTCAGGGACGTCGGGGACATGAAATCCCGCAAGGCTCCTAGTGCTGGCACGTGTCCTCTCGAAAAATGGCTAAGTCCTGAACTACTTTTAAGAGGGTAACTTGGAACGAAGATAACTTGAGCTTTCGATGGAATTTCTTGTTGAAATTTTATATGATCCTGATTGGAAATGACATTTTGAATCCAATGGTGGGGGTCTCATGTCTTGATTCATTCATCTGATCCTTGAAAAATTGGGTTTGTGATTTGAGACTCCACTTGTACCTGATAAAAACTACCTGCCAATCCTATGCGCCAAGGTGTTGTGAAAAATATTATTTCACCATCATGTAGGTCTTGGAATCCTCTTTCCGAAGATGTTTTGTTTTACTTCTAACTCCATCCAGAGCTCTCAGAATCTTCTTCTGAAGCCCAACAATTGTTTTAGGCTTGTGAATTGCCTAGGCTTGTGAACCCTGCTTTTACTCAAACTGCTCCAAGTATTTAAAAACTTCCCCAAACCTTCCAAAACCATTTCCATGATGTTTTAAGGTCTTCAATTCACCTCCATGTTGAATATTACCCTTGTGTTCCGCTCTAGGGTGGTTGGTCCAGTCCTGGGAAGGCCAGTGATAGCCCTTCCCAATACTACCAAAAGATAACATCTTTTCAAATTCCTAAAATCACCTAGGGGGAATGGATAGACTTTCCTAAATCACTTAGGGGATAAATTTTACATCAAATAGGGGGTGACCAGACTGACGGATTTGACTTGGGGTGCCTGGGAATGATAAAACATGAAAATTTCGGCACAGGGTATAGTTGTCGTGCTCGAAAATTGTCAATTTCCCTGTTGCACATTTGCACGACAACAATTGGCTCTAGCTTGGGGACATGACATGGACTGAGTGTAGTGAAGACATGACATGGGAATCCAAAATCTCATTTTTAGACCATATAATTCGTTGACTAGTGCCTTATCCATTGGGCCTGTGAGTCATGTACAACCTACAACAAGAGAGAGAAGAAGGAAACACACACACACACACACACCAAAAGGATGGAAAAGAAACACACGACACACAACAGGAAGGGAAATACACACACAGAAAGGGAAACACACCTAACAATCACCTATGGTACAAGGCGGGGACAACCCACTTTCACTGAAGCACTTTTCTTTCCTCAAGAGTTGCCCCTGAGCGGGCAACACTGAGTGATGATGTTCTGTGAAGCCATTGATGGGTTCCAGAAAGTAGCCTCCCCTCCTTAGCTGCTTATGAAATCCAGGTGCTTTCACAATTATTTGTGTACTTGGTAGGAGTGATTCCATGTGAACTTCTTGATGCTCAAGTCCTTGCTTGGAAATTCCATTGCCTTCATGTTCTTTGAAGTCGGTTTCATAGTGCCAGTTTCCTTCCATGTTTATCCATGTAGTTGATTCTCCATCAAACATCTCATTGCTTTCCCAGGGGTTCTTTTCATTCAAATTCCTTGTATATTCTGAGTTACTTTCTTTCCTAGGTCTATGCTCATTGACATCTTCTCCATGAGAAACATTTGATTCATCCTTTATCTCTACTCCACTGTGAGGCGTTTGAGTATTGACGGGAGGATCAGAGTGAACTCATACTTATCTTGTATATCCATGACACAAGTGAAGAGATCAAGAATAAGCTCGGGGTCTTCCGCAACTTCTATTGCATCCAATATTTCTTGCACAGAGTTATGCTTCATCGTTTCCTGTAGCTCATCTTGATATGCCTTTGAAGAATCTTTATTTTGCAGCTCAAGGCAACTATCTGGAGGGATTACCTCATCATCTCAAGAATCGCTGCACTCTACCAATCCTTCATCAAAAAGAGCTTCATCTTTAGAGGTCTCAAACTCCTTTCTTCAATTTCTTCGTCATGGAAAGAGTCTTCATCTTCAAATGGGAAAGAAAATATCTCCATTTCGGTATTGCATCCATCAATCATTAGCTCAAGAGCGGCATCATATGTTTCATCTTGCCTTATCTCAATATGGCCAACCTTTACATTAGTTAAGGTTTCCAAATCAGCTTCACGCTTGTCTTGCAAATTTGTGGCTTGCATCAGGAGCTCGAGACTAAGCTCAAGATCTTCGATTTCTTCGCAGCTCTAAGCATTTCTTGTACAAAATTTCCTCTTCTTCCTCGGTTGCCACAAAGTGATTCATCTCGCTTGGTATTTTGGTACAAAATGTTAGCTTATGGGCTTCCATATTTTTGTATCGTGTACCTCATCTTCTTCTCGGGAAGTAATTTCTCCATGTCTCCCTTCATTGGTATGGTTGCAAAAGACCAATTCATCTGAATTTTCCCTCCCAACTCTCGACAGAAATTTCTACTCAACAACATTCCGAACGAGGCCGGGACGCCTACTACCAAAATCATCACTGAAACTTTCTTGTCTGGAAATCTGCAAGAGCCACTTGTGCATCTTTGACCTTCCCTACAAGTGAGACCTTTTTTGATTCCAAAGAGTAACAAGAGCCACTAGGTGGAGTCATTGTAAGTTTAAGAGCCTTGGCGACCTTCAAAGGCATCACATTGTCTGAGGCACCATAATCTATTATGCAATTGTTCAGTACATATTCTCCAACAAGAAGGGAGACGTAGAAAGGTTCAACTTTATCAGTCTTCGATGCACTCAGAGAAAGCATGTTCTGTGAGGGAGGTGTAGGTGAGTTTGGTAGCATGCCTTTGGAACTATATGTTACAACATTGGGTGTTAGACTACCACTCTTGATATATCGACGAACCTCTCAAATTGTTCAGGATGAGTCCGCAAATATTCAGTTTCAGTAATATGCACTTTGGCCTTGTTTGCATATTCTATAAAGTCAAAGGGAGAAGATGCGGACAAGGGGGTGAAGGGATTGATTTTGGAGTCTAGATAGGCTTAGGAGCAGGATTTGATGTTTAAGGAATGGACGGTATTTTGAAAGGCACACTAAGAGCTTTCAAGGTATTAGATTTTGCAGGAGCAGATTTAGATTTAGACTTGGAAGAGACATCGGAAAGCTTACTTGGGATTGCGGGAGTCTTCTTACTTGCTACAGGGTCCGGCTCCAACAATGCAGACTTCATGGAAGATGGAAGTGGGGATCCTTGACTAATTATTTTATTTTGCAGAGTCGCCACAAGAGGATCTTCATCTTTTTCTCTATAGCAACGGAAGGAGATTTTCCTTTCTCAAACTGAGAATGAGTGAATACTGCACATGAGAAACTGGGTGCATCTTCTTCGTATTCTTCATAACCTCCAGAATATTCACAAAATCTGATGTGTATCGTTCTCAAACTTGTCATTTTCTAGGAAATCACCACCTTCACTTTCTTGTTCAAACTCTTCTTCACCTTCTTGAAATCTACAATTTATGTTCGTGGGTGGGACCTCCAAGGCGAGCCTTTGGGGTGCTCCTGCAATCTGATTTCCATTGCTCCTTTGGGAAGATACTTGTTCAAATAATTCCCTCTTCAAAGATGCTATCTCATTCGCTAACTTTTGCAGCGATGGATTGGTTCTCTCGTCTCCAGGATGTTGGGTCTTTCCCTTTGATGGATTCTTGATCTTTCCAGAGAGGATGAGATCATCATCAAGTTCAATTGCCATCCTTTGTGCTTCTACAACGTTCCTTGGTTGGGCTCTTCACAACAAAAACCCTACTTTTGATGATTGAGCATTGATGAAGAATCTCTTGACATTGTTTTGAGATGGTGAATCCTCTTCAGGTATCTGCGAAAGCAACCGTTCAAACGAGCCACAAAGTCTCTCATGGTTTCATTTTCTCCTTTCCTCATTTGAGCCAACTACACCAAGAGGTCTTGATAGTCTTCAGTTGATTTAAATCTTTCCTCGAAGGCAACCTTGATGTCATCCCAACCAATGATGGATCGGGCAAGCAGGAGGTAGAACCATTCTGCACTTTTTCTTGGAGGGAATCCACGAATAGTCTCACAACAACGTCTTCATGTTGGACACCAAGAATTCCACATGATGTCGTGAAGGCAATGATGTGTTCTTCAGGATGTTGTGTTTTGTCACCTTTGAACTTTGGCAAGTTCTTGTGGGAACTTGTTGGTAGATCGTGGAGAGGTGGTTCAAGAGCAAGCGGGCCCGTATTCCTTCCCCATGGGACAATGGGTCGAGGTCTTTCTTCTTCGTCTGCCATTGTCGTTTTGATTCTGCTCTTGCTTCTACAAATTCTTCTTCAAATTCTTCTTCTTTTGGGAGCTCAATGCTCAATGGTGGTTGAAAAATGGGAGAATTTGAAGGGGGAGTATCCACAGGAGTTTTGATAGGATTGCCCGGTGAACTTTGTGAAGATCCAAATGGAGAGGAGGCTTGAGAGAAGAAGTATGGATTATCTCTAATTCGTTCTTGCTGATTTTTCAAAGCCTCAAAATTGGAATCAACAACACCTCTCGACTTGCTCAACCTAGTGTATCTTCTTTTCACCGACTTTTTTGAACACTTCGCAGTTGGAACATGAAAGGGCAGCATGGAATGTGAAAAGTCATGTGCGAAATCAGCAAAGTGTATCTTTTGGCAACGGACTTTCAAGAACTCATTTTTTAAATTTTTTTCAATATTTGATTTTTTTGTATTTCTCGGACCTTGCAGTCATATTCAGTGCGATGTCATAAATCATCTGCCCCATGGTGGGCGCCAAAAACTGTTGGCGAGAAAATTTGTTGGAGACAAATTGATGGTTATCTTGCCAACTCTCTGGGAATCTAAGTCCCTCTACTTAACCGATGTAGCTGCCGTATGTGCATGTGCGAGAAGATGTGAATTTTTGTGGTGGCCTTTCGACGAGGATCCAACAGAGGCACTCCATCGACCTTGCGGCAAAGCTAGCAAAATCTTGCTAGGGAAGACTTTGTTTGAAGAGTGGGAAAGGGGAATGAGAAAAGAGGTAGGAGAACTAATGCTGCAGGTAGAAAATTAGATTCTTGCACGCACTAGTTAGAAACTTCAACACATGCATTCATGAGAAGAAACAACCCTGCAAATAGCAACAAGACCAAATAGAATTTATTGACCACAAAGTATCAAGAAACCCCTTAGTCAAAGAAAGCTAGAAACTCCTTCTTGTATTGATTGCTCAAACCAAAGTTGTACATAGTGGAGAAATAGAGGAAATTTGAGAATGAGGGGAATGGAAGAATTTGGCTATCTCCTTTGTTCTCTCAATACACTCTTGAGTTTACAAAATCAATCACCAACCCTTTGAAATGGGAATGGCGTTACAATTTATAGAATAGAATTGACTCCTCGTCTTCCTCATGACCTTTCAAATACCTTAATATGACTTAAGACTGTTCATATTCCACTTTAAATATTTAAGTCCCTTTTATAATAGCAAGGTGACTTAAAGTTACATTATATTTCTAAAGTCACTTAAGTCATATTAAAAGTGCAATCGTCAACGCAAAAATATAACATTGAGGAGAGGGAGTGTTGTATGAGAAGAGGAGAGAGAGAGAGAAAGAAGAGGAAGAAGAAGAGGAGATGTCGTCCCAGATGAAGTTTGATGATCCTCGCTGATGGAAAGCTCTGATGCGACAAAGTTCTGAATGTCCCATTGTCCCAAAACTGCTCTTTGAGTGTGGCTTACTATTTTTAGTAAATGCCTAGATGGGGGACTTATTATTTTAGTAAGTGGTCATTTTCACTGTTTCCTGCTCTGGATAATCATTCTGGACTTTTGGAGATCTTCATTTGCTTGCTCTCTTTCCATAGCCACTTTTGATAAAGACTTACCAAAAATAGCTCTTTCCAAAGATTTCTCTATTCTTTTTGGACTCTTCTTGTCGTTACGATCACACCCTTCGAATTTCACATAGTTTTGCCCACTAGAATGCCTAGAAATAAATTTTGAAATTTTGACCTAGCAGTGGCTTCGGGCACGGAGCTGCCATGGCGGCCATTAATGGAGCTCAAAATTTGTAGGTCTGGTTTTTGTCTCCATTTGCAATGAAAACAAATCCATTGTGATAGGTTTTTTATTTGGAGCTCGTGTGTAAGTTTTTAGCTCGTTTCCATTGTCGAAATGACGGGAAATCCGACGAATGTGAGTCGGTGCATGAAGAGAGGATTTTGTTGGAGCAAATTATTCTGGGCATCATTTGACCTCTTGTTTGTTGCATCTTGATCACCTTGAAAAATGAGGAAATCTGCAAAGACGGCATCTCCATCTGACTTGTATCTTGTGAGATATGAAGATTTTTCGATTAGGTGACTTCATGGTTATCTAACAAAAACCTTGATTTTCTTCCCGTTCTTCATCATTTCACTCCATTTTTCTCTGAGGCCTGAATATTTCTGTGTATTCATGGTTGGAGACTTTATGTGGCCATGGCGGAGCTGGTTCGGAGCAACAATGGTGGACCGGGTGTCTGGACAAACATGCACGGAGCCATGGCAAGGTATGAAGCTGTGAAGGAGAAATGAGGGGAAAGAAATGGCTAAGTGCCGGATTTGAATACTCAAAACTTGCAGATGAAGGAGCTAGGTGCATTTTTATGTCCCTGACCTCAAGGATGTGAGGGGCATCAATTTCCACAGTGGTCAAGGTGATGCCATGTGTCCTCGATCCGATGACAGGGGATTTGCTTGGAAAATGCACCTAGGGGTTGAAAGTTGGTCATGTGGGTGTCCAAATGACTCTCCATAGGGGTTGGGCACATTTTTCCATGTTTGATGTCCCCCACGTCAAGGACATAAGGGACATCAGTTTCCACGGTGGTCCTGGTGCTGACACGTGGCACACGATCCAATGACAGGAATGGATGCTCCAAAAATGCACTTGGGGGCTGAAAGTCGGTCATGTGGGTGTCCAAATGACTCCCCGTAGGAGTTGGGCGCATTTTTCCATGTCTGATGTCCCCCACCTCAAGGATATAAGGGATCAGTTTCCACGGTGGTCCTGGAGCTGACATGTGGCGTTTGATCCAACGACAGGGAATGGATGCTCCAAAAATGCACCTGTGGGTTGAATTGTCAAGTCTAGAGGTCATATGAGGGTCCCAGAGGTCACATGGGGGCTAGGTGAATTTTTCAAGGGCTGATGTACCTGACCTCGGGACGTCGGGGATAAAATCCCGCCGAGCTCCCGGTGCTTGACACGTGTCCTCTTGAAAAATGACTAAGTCCTGAACTGCCTTTAAGAGGGTAACTTGGAACGAAGATAAATTGAGCTCCCGATGGAATTTATTGGTGAAATTTTATATGATCCTGACTGAAATGGCATTTTGAATCCAATGGTGGGGGTCTCATTTATTGATTCATTCATCCGATCCCTAAAAATTAGGTTTGTGATTTGAGACTCCACTTGTACCTGATAAAAATTGCCTGCCAATCCTATGTGCTAAGGTGTTGTGAAAAATATTATTTCACCATCATGTAGGTCTTGGAATCCTATTTTCGACGACGTTTTTTTTTACTTCTAATTCCATCCAGAGCTCCCGGAATCTTCTTCTGAAGCCCACCACGGCTTTAGGCCTCGTGAATTGCCTAGGCTTGTGAACCTGCCCGCTTTTGCTCAAACTGCTCCAAGTAGTTAAAAACTTCCCCAAACCTTCCGAAACCATTTCCATGATGTTTTAAGGTCTTCAATTCACCTCCATGTTGAATATTACTCTTGTGTTCCGCTCCAGGGTGGTTGGTCCAGTCTTGGGAAGGCCAAGAATAGCCCTTCCCAATATAACAAAAGATAGCATCTTTTCAGAATTCTTAAAATCACCTAGGGGGAATGGATGGAATTTCCTAAATCACCTAGGGGATAAATTTTACATCAAATAGGGGGTGACCAGATTGACGGATTTGACTTGGGGTGCTTGGGAATGATAAAACATGAAAATTTCGGCACAGGGGTATAGTTGTCGTGCTCGAAAATTGTCAATTTCCATGTTGCACATTTGCCACGACAACAATACTTATAATTTATTACATTACGGAAATAAATTTTTTGTTTCCATGAGTTCCAAAAGTATTCAAAGTAGTTGAAACATTATTGTTTTAATTAAAAGTAGTCTAAAGTGTATAAAACATGGTGCAAAATTTACGCTTTATGTACTTTAATCAAATACATTTTATATATGTCTAATTTTTGTTTATTATATTGCTGAAGGAAGTTATATTGTCTCCACCAAAACCATTAATTTTCTTTCCCTTAATAGCAATTTGCCATCTATAATATTTAATGTTTTTAGTGAAAATTTGTATCAAGTTTCTTGAGAATATTCTTCCATCCCTTTATTCATGAATATTCCATTATTTTTTTCTTAAAGACTATAATTTGTATAGAAATAGACTATAGTTTGGATAGAAATAAATTAAAACAATCTTCCACAACCATTTCTGTGATCTATGTTTAATGTTCCAAAATGCCAAACATTACAATACATGTAAATATGCCAACTCACCATTCACTAACTCCCAAGTGCCAACCATGGCCGAGTCAAGGATATTAAACCCCCTTATCCATATTCCCACACATGCGGCACTAACTAATGCAAGACGCTAAAAATTTAAGCGCATAAAATATTTCAGGCCTTATTACAAGGCCACGTGGAGAAGAATGAGGCCGGTAAAATTTATGCGTTACTGTATAAAATCATAAACCGTCCATGTGCCCATATAAACCGTCCGCATGCCTTGGCTTCTGCCCGAACTTTGTCCTTGCCTTCATAGCATTGACTTGAAAAGTACCGCTTCCAGTCTCTCGACTTTGGTTTTTGTGGTCATATGAAGGAGAAGGGGGAAAATTATAAAAGCAATGGTTGCTTTGATGCTTCCTCCCATAGCGTTGCCCCTAGTTTCATCTATGGTATACCCTGGCCGAGGAAGTTGGAGTGCATCACTAGCAGGTATTAAATTCAAACAGTCTTCACAACAACATTTTGATTAAAATTGGAACAGATTTTGTGGCCCCTAATTAATTTTCATTAACATTTCATTATGTTCTGATTTGAATAACTTTGTGCAGGTGACAATAGCAGTTCTGAAGTGACATACTCACCTGAATATGTAGCTGGAATTGAAAATAAAATGTTGTCCGCCAAGTGCCCCACAACAATCAGGGCCTAATTGATCACTATAACCCAACTCAAAACTAAAATGGTCATAGGGAGAATTATCAGAGTTTTGAGTATTGCTCCTTCATAAGTGAGAAATTTCTCAGTCTTGATATAATGGCTTGGATTGTGAGCATTTTCCCTTTTCTTTGGATTCGAATTGTCACGGAAGAAAGGAATGAGAAGGTTAGGAAGGATGTTTCAAAAGCAATGAATACAAGATTATCCAAAATATACTTCACCAACACCAAATGGACTCTGAGACAAAGGCATTGTCACAAAGATAAAGACCACAACTTGTATCATTCTTCAGGCACAAGTTTAGGAATCTAACACAATGATATTGTATGCTCTACGGGTGTGCTTGACGCCTTTTCCTTTTTTAGATTGGGCTTCTGTGATTTAATCTACCTTTTCATTTTGTGCACGGAAGCATGTTCATTTGTTGGGATTTGTATTGCTATTCATCATCATTTATAAATTTTAAATCACATCTTTTAGATTGTATTGAAAGTTATTTTAATTGTTTTAGATTTGTTTTAATTTGTTTTTTTATTATAAAAGCTTGAAAAATAAATATTAAAATTCTATAGAAACACACTCACTATTTTGGATTTCAAAATCTTTCTTAAATTTTGGATTTAAATGCACTTCTACACTTTATTTGAAGCTTCCCGCTCCTTGGTAAGCTCCGGTTCATCTGCCACCAATTTTTATTTGAAAGCATGCATTTCAGAATTCAGGGTATCAATCCTGCAAATAGGAGAGCTCCCTCAACCACAATCCATTTTCACACCCATATTTGTCTCAAACTCATACATCATGTTTTTTACATCCACCAGGTTATTGTTCCTACCACTGGGGAGCTCCTGACCTCACACTATCACAGTGACTTGGTGAATTCTCCAATGCAGATAAAAACTCCTTGCATTCACCTCTACATAACTAGAAAAAGAGTCTACAATCATAATCACATCAACTGCATATAATCAAAACATTTTCTCATCGTCTGAACTCTTTCGCAACTATCTTATATGCGGGAATCTACACAGTGCCTGCCAAGTCTTTGAGAAACTAAAAAAGCTAGATGTTTTCTTATGGAACTAGATGTGTTGAGTGATAAGATATTTGTGAGTGGCTCGACTTCTTAGCGGGGGTGATCGAACCTCTTATGTATTTCATCTTTCACCGTCGAAAGCAAAAGAAGCAGTCTTGCCGAAGCGGGTTGTGCTTCCTAGGATGCAAAACTTTAACGGCTTCGTACAAGCTTCTGCAACAGTCAAAATTTGAGATTTCGTTTTCACAAATCTTAAAAGGGGGAGCCAAAAAAATCGTTTTCGTTGAAAGGATGTGTATCTGGGCGATGCCTTTCCAACCACACAATCTTCTTTGCAGATCTCTGTCCAGAATGTGTCCTTCCCTCAACCGTGTTCTCTATTTTCTTGTTTGTTTTTCTATAATTTTCTAGCCGACTATTGCTTTGCATTTTTCAAACAACAAATATTTCATTAAACATGACAATCTTCTTTAATGCATTGAGGTACTACATACATTTTGAAGCATTTGCTATTGATGATTTCATAGTACATTGTTGCTATTGATGATTATGCATTGTTAAACTTCTATTTTTTAACATTTAAATTATACATTAGTACAAATGACCTTCACTTATCCCGACATGTGTGAAAAATGACCTGTCTTCATTGCACGTTGTCAAAAGAAAATAGTTAGTGTCACAAACCAGAACTACAAAACCATTGTTTGCCTCTGTATTTATGTTTAAAAATTATATCTATAACAAATTTCCTCCGACAATATTTGCCATTGCATGGCTTTGTTTAAGTATATTTTTGTAGGACTCGACGATGGATTAATATGTCAAAATGTACGTCTTAAGAAGTACATTCAAGATTAAGGTGGGCATTTCATAAGAGATTTATAGTGGCATTATTCCTACTATTGCATTCATATCACCATCACATAAACTTCAACTATCCTCCTAGGCTCCCTTTCTCCCCTACCGACTTGATCATCTTCTTCCACTTTGTCAACACCAAGCCAATGTCATTAATTGGAAGAACCTTTATTTTTTGTCTAATGAATTTGACAAGGATTATATTGACACATATAGAATTGCAATGAATTGAAAGAACAATTTATATATGGAATTAAAATAATACAAAACACAATATATAAATGGGGAAAACTTGTCAAGATAAAAACTCCACGATACAAAAATAACACCTTACAATTATATTAATTTTAAGAGAAACCTACGAATGTCGATAGACAAACATTGAAATCATAGTACAACCTTTCTTCCCACTTCTCTCAAATCATAGTTCTTCACACCTCTAAGTATGTAATAATCATGAATATTTCACTCATCTTCATATGTTAAGAATATATATACATATATATGACCACGATTTCAATAAATTTGAATATATTCTAGTATAGATTACAAATTTGAAATTGTCTATGTTGGTTTTATTTTATCAAATATTGG
Source organism: Taxus wallichiana var. yunnanensis (assembly GCA_018340775.1). Taxonomy (NCBI): domain Eukaryota; kingdom Viridiplantae; phylum Streptophyta; class Pinopsida; order Cupressales; family Taxaceae; genus Taxus; species Taxus wallichiana. The sequence goes on along the minus strand of CM031236.1, from coordinate 456,173,720 downwards.
AATTCAATTTTAATAGTATTGGAATCCAAATTACAGATTTTTGGAATTACATATCATTTTTGTTGGAATTCAATTTAAGAGTTCATGGTTTTTAGTGTGAAAAGAATAATAAATTGTTTTTGTTTTAAATTACATTCATTGAATGTTATTTATGTACATTTATGACCTTTTCATGCATAACAAAAATCTTCACAAAACCAATTAACCACAATTTCAATAAATTTGGACATATTCCAGTATAAATTAAAAATTTGAAATTGTCTATGTTGATTTTATTTTATCAAATATTGGAATTCGATTTTACTATTCTTGGAATCCAAATTACGGATTTTTGGAATTACATATCATCTTTGTTGGAATTCAATTTTAGATTTTATGTTTTTAGTGTGAAAAGAATAATAAATTATTTTTGTTTTAAATTACATTCATTGAATGTTATTTATGTACATTTATGACCTTTTCATGCATAACAAAAATATTCACAAAACCAATTAATAATCAATGTATTTTGCATATAAAATAAATGTATAGCCTATCTCATCACATAACAATAACCTTTATTTTTCCTTTGTTTTGACTTTATAAGATTGAATTTATTAGTCCTCTTCCACTCTATAGAAGTTAAAAATGTGTCGTTTATTCTTCCTTAATATTTAATGTTTGAGAACGGACATATGTTCATTCTATACAAAAATGAATGAAACCTATATTAAGCTTTCTCTATTAATTAAAATATATAATGATGATTATAATTGACAATGGGATGAATAAAAGGTTGTTCACACTTTTGAATTACGAGGACTCACACATTACAAATGCGAGTCCTCACACTTTCGAGGTGCGAGGTCTAGCACTTGCAAAGTGCGAGTCCTCGCTTTATAGTCCTCACATTTGTAAAGTGCGAGTCCTTACACTTGCAAAGTGTTAGTCCTCACATGGAAGTATGGATGGTCCAGAGCTGCCTTTAAGGAAGAATACACACAATCTGGAGTTCAATCCGAGCCCTAGAATATTGCAAAAGTGGCATAATTGTAAAATGTGCATTTGATTTATAGATGTATTTCTGATTGACTATTCAAATAATTCAATTTACTATTCAAATAATTAACGTCTAACTAAAAAAGGAAAGTTATATTGAATTTCAATTGACTATAAAAGTTAAACAATTTAATTGTATATGTTACACAATGTAATGACATTGAGTAAGCTAAATCAATATCCATTAAATTGAATTTCAACTGACTACAAAACTTAAACAATGTAATTGTATTTGTTACACATTGTAATGGTATCGAGTAAACTCAATCAATATCCATTAAATTGAATTTCAATTGACTACAAAACTTAAACAATGTAATTGTATTTGTTACACATCAAACTCAATTAAGCTCACCAATTGTTTTTTTTTGTATATTTCCAAAGAATGACGCATATCTTAGTGTGACCCCACATAATTTAATCACGTGCATAAGTGTGTACACATTTTTCTATCGAGAATGCATTGTATCAGATCAAATGTCCAAATTGATGTAGAGACAATTCAATGAAAAGGGCTTCTTGTTTGTCATGAACAAAGCATTTTTTTCACCTATGAACAATATGTTATCTACTCCATATGTCTAAATGTACTTGTCTATAACCTTTTGCATGTTTTTATGTAAACCAACACAATGTTCCCCTTCTTTGATCTTAAAAATTATTGCTGATTTCACATTGCATTATGCCCCAACAAAAATGAATTCTATATTTTGTAGCCAGTCAAATTTTTGAATGAAGACACGTTGTTCTCTTGAGCGCGGTATGTAAACCACAATCCAATATAAAATTTTTTTGTTGTGCTATCCTCAACAATGTAGGCTAAATGTTCTTAAAAGTATCGGTAACATGAATATGTAAAATTTGGTTGGATGTTTGACGATCTAAATTTAGTAATCCCTGGAACTCCAAATAGTAGTCCTTCTACCCCCAAAACCAATAACTTCCTTCCATGTGGAATGAGATTTGAAAAATCAACCAACACACAATAATTCTTTTCAAAATCAAATAATAGTTTATAATATACATTTATTTTATATATAGATGTATTTGCCATAGTGATATTTTTGGCTATACTCTAACAAAGAAACTATAAATTCAATTTAATATATAATTTCCTCGAGCAATATTTTTGCAATTTTTAGGGCATGAATGTCAAAATTGTATGTATTTAAATACAAATTTTAATCTAATATAAATGATGACATCTAACTATCAATAACATTGTAAGCATTAGACAATAATCAAATCATATAGAAAATGGTCAACGAACATTACAATTATTACAAACGTAATTTTATATATTGATTTGTTCAACTATTATTTGAGACAAACTACATTGCTTTAAGGCTTCTCTTACATCATGTGTATCACCTATTAAGGCTAGTTGTGTAAACAACATTGCCATAAGCCATTTACCACTTTTAAATTCTCTATTTGAAGTCACCTTTGGAGACACCACAAAATTCTCCTCAGGCTCTCCTTTGTTGCTTACATTGACTACAACCATTGTTTCACAATTGTAATGAATATTTGGATCTCTCCAAATTGCATCCAAATTTTTAATAAATATTTATCTTTTTTTTTCACAATGCTCCAAACCCCAACAAAACAATGGATTAGCCTCCACTTTACATGTTTGTAGTAGTTTCGTTGCAATTTTTTCTACATTGATATCTGTATCAAGTGTAGACCAAAATGCTATTTGAAACTGTGTAGACACAACTAAAAGAAATTGACCAACAAAACCTCTTGGTTGAATGTGCTCGTTGTTCAATTGGAAAGTATTTTTCCTTTTAGAATTTTACTTTTGAACTAATAATCCATCTAATTCAAGAACAAGCAAATGTTTCTTTCGAGGCACTGCAAAAATAATATTGAGATACATTATTACATTATATTTATTTAGAATACAATAAGTCTAGTATGTCACTAAGAATATATTTTTACCTATATCCTTACATATTTCCATTGTTTGAATATTATTGTCTCAAGCTTTCGATTCTGCACAATGTAAGAATTGTAATTAATAAAAGTTTAATAAATTGATTCCAACCAATGTTGAAAAGTATTGAATTTTAGAAAAGGTAAAAATAGTATTTGATATTTGTCTGCGAATCAGTTGTCATAATCGATGGTGTAGGGTTCTATGCAACTTCTATATTTGCCACCGTTAGTTGAATGTCTTACTGATTGGAATTGTGAATGTCACCCTTAGGAATAAAATTTTCCTCAGATTGATTTACTTCATTGTTTACACTTGTTGAAGAACCACTCACATATGTTTGTATTCAATATTCTCTTCCATGAAATATATAAGCCCAAATTGAAAATAAAACATTGTTAATAATGGGTATGTGTCCGTTTTAGATATCTCCCCTTTAGAGAAATTTTGGAATAGGAAGAATATGCACTTTGTGTGCAAAGTAAAAATGTAACCTCTATTCTTCCTCCATATTTTCTGTATGAGAACAAACATGTGCCCCTTTGTAATGAAATTACTTGTATAAATTTGATTATGAGCAACAATAGAACACCAAAGAACACAAGATTGTAGATAAATGATCTCAATATGCAAGTAGAATAGCTTAGCCACTTCGAGGGGGCAACCTCCAAACCATACAATAAGACTCAAATGCTCAATATGATGATCAACTACTACCTACTAACCCCTATATATACTATTCCTATGCTATGGCCATCACCAAGGCCGACCCACTAATGATAATATAACATATATGAAAGAGATACATCATGATAAGAAGTTATGATAGCCACAAGTCGGCTATATACATCCAATGTAAGATATATGATTAAGGGCGTAACATGCCCCTCCCTTCAAAGCAACATTGTCCCCAATGTTGGGAAGCCCTGGATGCTGATGAACAAAAGCTTCATCCTCCCATGATACATCCTTGATATTCATATTATTCCACTTGATTAGGTACTCGGTAATGACTTTGGACCTCAGTCTTTTGGTGCACGTCTGAAGAATACCTCTAGGTTCCAATATGATCCTTCCTTCCTCATCTAGTTTAGGAAGTACTAACTGGGTGGAAATGTGCTTGCCCAATAACTTTCTTCAAGTAAGAAACATGGAATACTAGATGTATTTTACTTCCTGGAGGGAGCTCCAGCTTATATGCCACACTACCAATTTTCTGCAACACTCGATAAGGACCATAATATTTAGGAGCAAGCTTATTATCCTTCTTCAGTTGTTTTAATGATAATTGCTTATATGGTCAGTAACCGTACAAAATAAAAGTCACCCTCTTCAAAGTGTCACTCACTACGATGTTGATCAATCTGTTGCTTCATGCGGTTTTTTGCGCCCTTTCCAAATTCTCTCTAAGACTAGAGAGTAGCTCATGTTGGTGCTGAATGTGATATTCAATTGATCTCACCTTTGGTTTGACCTTCAAGCTAGAGATGAGTGATGGAGGATGGTACTGCAAAGTTCTAGAAATGGAGATATTTTGGAGGAGGTATGAAATGAAGTATTGTACCACCATTCTACAAGTGGTAACAATTACACCCAACGTTCTTTCTTATTTGACGTAAAATATCGAAGATATCCTTCTAAACATTTATTTACCACCTCGGTTGCCCATCCGATTGAGGATTATATGATGAAATTTGAGCCAGTTGGGTACCCAAAAAAGAGAACAAATCAGTCCAAAAATTGCTTGTAAATATTGGATCATGATCACTTATTATAATTTTGGGTGTGCCATGGAGCTTTTGAATTGTGTCCATAAATGAGATGATAACTGTACTAGCCATGAAAGGATGAGTCAGGGCACAAAAATGAGCATACTTGGTAAGTCTATCCACCATGACCATGATGACGCTTTCCCTTCTGATTTAGGTAATCTTGTGATGAAATCCATCGACACCTCTTCCCATCTCTCGCTAGGAATAGACAAAGGTTGGAGGAGACCTGGTGTCTTAATGGTCTCACCCTTATTTTGTTGACACACCAAACATTCCGCAATTTTTTTTTGAACATCTCCTTTCAATCCCTCCTAAAAGAAATCTTGCTTAACTCTATGATAAGTTTTCAAGAACCTAGAATGGCCACTTAGTGGAGAAGAATGGAGCTTTGAAAGAACATGGTGTTTAAGTGCATAGTTCTTACACAAATATAACCTATATTTATACCACAATGTATCCCCTTCCATATAAATTGTTCTGATATGGTTGGATCTTCTTGGAGATTCTAAATGAGAGTGTGCTGCATATTTATGCCATTCTTCCCTTGTTTGATCTACCCAATCTACCTTTAGTATAAAGATGACACATAACAATGCTTATGTGGACCTATCCCTCCTAGATAGAGCATTAACGACCACATTTTATTTCCCTTTCTTATAAATAATCTCAAATTCATACCCCAACATCTTAGTGACCCATTTTTGTTGTTCTTCTAAAGATAGTCATTTCTCCAAGAAGTATTTCAAACTATCATGATCAGTTTTGACCTTAAAGTGTCTACCCATCAAGTATGGTCTCCATTGTTTGACTGCATGTAATATTGCCATCATTTCCTTCTCATAGGTGGGTTTCAACAAATTATTTCCTTTTAGTTGTCGACTCTCAAATGCTATGGGATGTCCTTCTTGCATGAGTACTACTCCAATCCCATTTCTGAAGCATTGCATTCAACTATGAAGGTCTTGGAGAAATATGGAGTTTCCATATTGGAGTGGTGCACATTGCCACCTTCAATTTTTCAAATGCCCTAGAAGCTTCCTCATTCCACTGAAAGGATTCTTTCTTCAATAATTTTGTAAGTGGTGTTGCTATACTACCATAGTTTTTACAAATCTACGATAATACCTTGTGAGACCTAAGAAACCTCGTAAATTCTTGAGGGTTCTTAGGACTTCCCATTCCACCATGGCCTGGATCTTGTGAGGGTCCACCTTAACACCTTCTTGAGAGACAATATGGCCCAAGTATTCCACTTCCTATACCCCAAAAGAACACTTCAAGGCTTGGCATATAGTTGATGTTTCTCTAAGACTTCTAAGACTGTATTGACATGTTGTAAATGTTTCTCCCATGATTTGTTGTAGATGAGGATATCATCAAAAATACCAAGACAAAATTTCATAGGAATGGTATAAATACTAAAGTCATCAAATTCTGAAATGTGGAGGGTGCATAAGTAAGACAAAAGGCATCACTAGGAATTCAGAATGCCCTTGATGTGTTCTGAAGGTTGTCTCTTGAATATATTCTTTCTTTACTCTAATTTGGTGATACCCAGAACACAGATCTAGTTTTGTAAAATAAATTGCACCATGTAACTCATCTAATAAATCATCAATGATAGGAATAGGAAACTTATCTTTGATAGTGTACTTGTTGAGTTCTCGGTAGTCTGGACACATGCACCATCTTCCATCCTTGTGGCACACCATCACCACTGGAGCAGAATAAGCACTCTAATTGTGATGAATAATACCCATTTCCAACATTTCCTCCACCATCTTCTCGATCTCACTCTTTTGCACATATGGGTATCTATAAGGCTTGATGTTGGGGGTTGGCTTCTTGGAATCAACTGAATGGCATGATCATGCTCTCTTTCAAGAGGAAATCCTCTAGGATCCTTGAAGACAACTACATGTTGATCAATAACCTTTTGAAGATCAGGATGCACTACCTTGTTGGCGGTTGAAATTCCATGGAGAACAATTGTGCTACAAAAACTTCAACCCCATTTTTAAGAATCTTCTGCATTTGGTGAGAACTAACCACATGAGGAATTTTTTTCCTGTAGTCCTCAAAGTTCAAACTGTTTACCCTCAGAATGAAAGTGCATGAACAATTCCTGGAAATTTATCTCTATGGTGCCCAAAGTTGTGAGCCATTGAACACCTAAGATAATATCAGCTCCACCCATGGGAATAACAAACATCGTAGATTCCAATGTGTAGTCACCCATCATAAGTCTAATTTTATGGAATTTACTTGAACATTGGACTATGCCACCATCTGTGATCATTACTTGAAATTCAGGTGCTTTGGGTAGATGAAACAATTTAGTATTACTACTAGCTTATGATTGATGAAATTATGTGTGCTCCTGAATCAATCAATACTATCACCTTCTGCTTCTTAAGATAACCCACAACCTGAAGGGTTTGTGGAGTAATAATACCTAATAGAGCATGGCATGAAATAGTGGGTTGGGGATCTTTAGATTCTTCCTCTAATTTTTCCACTTCCTCACTTGATGTTTCCTCATATTATTCCTCACAACTTGTCCCTTCAATGCATAATACTTTTTCTTAGAACATTTATGATTTGGTCCATATTTTCTATCATAGTTAAAACATAACCCTTTTTCTCTTTTTTCTTCAATTTGTTGAGGTGTCATCCGAATTGGCCAAGGGTATGATGGAGGCAAGGTGCTACGATCTTTTATGTTAGAGAAGGACTGCCTTCTGCTGGAAATAAATTTTTTCCTCTACCCTATGCGCCATGATAATAGAATCGAAACCTTGAGTGGATTAAACATGTGCACCTCATGCTCAATGTGGTCCTTAAGATCCCCAAGAAATAGGTCATTCAAATACTCTATGTAATATTCTCCACACGTAAGGAAATATTTTGGAATTGATGGACATACTCCTTAACTAAACCTCTTTTTGTCTTAACTTTGCTAATTGGCTGCAATAATTCTTTGAAACATTGGAACTATAGAGTAATTGAAGCTCTTCAGTGAGAACTGTCCATGTGACATTTAGACCATTCTTCTGCCTTTGTGCACATAACCAATAATACCAAAAAAATTGGCCAGGTTCTAGATATAAGGATACCATGGTTACCTTTTGTCCCGATGGGATATGATGGAGATAAAAGAAATTATCCATTTGGGTAATCCAACTGAGCGGATCCTTTCCATTGAATTTACACATTTCCACTTTTGTAATAATGCCCTGCCATTGGTGAGGAGGTCCACTTGAATGTGTAAAGGGGACTCCTAAATTGGAGTGATTTGGACTTGTGTGAGTATTGCTAGAGGAACCCATATGACTGGAATTAGTAGTTTTGTTTGGAAGAGAAAATAACCCCTCCTGCTTCATTACTTGAAAATATGTTTGAAATTCACCCCTAAAGCTAGCTTTCAGATGAAGAAGCTCATTATTAAGGTCATCCTTACCATATTATTTACCCTTTCATAAAGTTGGATGACCACCTTAGATACTCCCGAACTAGAAGATTTTAAATCCATATCTTCCTTATTTGGGGTCATTCTTGGAGTTGTTTGACCTTTCCCTTGGCCTCGGGTTGATCTATCAGTCATGATGTAGGGTTTGGGACTTGGGGTAGACGAAATAGGGAAAATTTTTAGGGTTTGGGGTTTCATAAATTTATGGATGAATAGAGGAAATCATAAAAAATAAACCCTAGCTAATTTTTGGAAAGCTTTCCAAAATATAAAAAAAACTTAGAAAAATTCCAAAAATTGCACCCATGGTAGCCAAATTATGAAAAACATAAAACCACTATAACTTTTGAAAAACAAGTAAAAATGCTTGAAATTTGAATATAAGCTTACTTGATCGATTTTGCCACACCAAAAACAAATTTCGAAAAATTCGCTACCAATTTTGAGATATAGCCAAACCTTCACAATTAGGGTTTGACACAACGCCGACCGAGATCAGGCTCTGATACCACTTGTAATGAAATTACTTGTATAAATATAATTATTAGTAGCAATAGAACACCAAAGAACACAATATTGTAGATAAATGATCTCAATATGCAAGTAGAATAGCTTAGCCACTTCGAGGGGGCAACCTCCAAACCATACAATAAGACTCAAATGCTCAATATGATGATCAACTACTACCTACTAACCCCTATATATACTATTCCTATGCTATGGACATCACCAACTTCGACCCACTAGTGATAATATAACATATATGAAAGAGATACATCATGATAAGAAGTTATGATAACCACAAGTTAGCTATATACATCCAATGTAAGATATACGATTAAGGGAGTAACACCATTCTAAGCAATCCCATTAGAAACTATAGAGAACACATAGATGTTACAACTTTACTTTACGTAGAATGAACATCTTCCCATTTTAAATATTCTCACTTTCTTTTATGTTTTCCTTTAATATGAGTTTAATGGTTGAATTACATAAAAGAGTCTAATATAAAAATTAGAATAACAAATGTTTAATAAAGGCTAATCACTTGGAAGTGTAGTTAGAAATTTATAATATTGTTTCAGCATGAGCTCATGCTTTGGATTTTCCACTATATATATAAGGGAATTCCTTTGAACATTTTATGCTACCTTTATTACATTTTTACCACCATATAATATTAAAATGGGGATGAATCAATGTTGCATATGTTAATCATGTGCTCCCAAAAACACATAGATCTCTCATGTTTGAACGGATGTTCTGTAATGACATCCACAATATCATTGGGTCTGACAATATCCAAGGGCTCATCATGTGACCAATCAATTTCTACTACCATATCTTCATCAAGCTTTTCATTTGAACTATGTACACCATATATGCTAAAAATTATGACAACCCTCTTAGCCCAAGATCTTCATTCAAAACCCTATAGCACCCTTATGAAATGGTTTCATTTTTAATTTTTTTCATGTAGATGCCTATAAAATTATGAAACAAATATATTTATACAAGTAAAAGAAATATACATACATAAATCATTGTAATAGAGCCGATGCATGTGAGAAGTTATATTATATCCTTTTGTGAGATATTACTCACAAGATTACAAAAATTAGCAATAACTACTTCTACACTGAGTGGGGAAAATGGTTTTCTAAACCTCCCAATGTTATTCTTAACAAAAAGGATAAGAACATTGACAAGTAAACTCATATGTATTTGGTTCTCTTAGTTGTGAATTGCTATTAATAAAAGATACATATAATTCAAGGAGATCAATAACATTCTTTGAATAATTTGTCACATCTCCTTGACTCCCTTCCCCTGATTGAGTAGCTTTCCTTTTCTTATTTTTCTTGTCAACTCCAAAATCTTGATAGAGTTGAGAAAAATGAGTATCATGCATTTCAAATTTCTCAATCACATTTGTTGCACTACATCCCATAATAGCAATTTGTTCTGGAATTCTAGTTTGCATATATGATATAACCTTTATTCTTGTGGATCTATTCTCCTTTACCATTTTGCAATAGTCCTCCAAAGCTATTGCATTCACACCAGTTCTATTTTAAACTAAACTTCACCATTGATACATTTATCTGCAAGCATATCTAATTCTTCATTTGTCATACCTTTTGTGCCCCTAAAAAGACCTATCAGTAAATAGGTCTAATGAATTTATTATGAAGTTAGGGTCAATATTTTTTTGACAACCCGTTAATCCACCATTAACATATAAATAAAAAAATAATACCCATTTGTCCCAAATTTCATCTAGAAGAATAAGGAATGGAAGCTTATCAGTCAAACTTTCCACCTTTTTTGTCTCAAAAATGAGTAGACACTAGCCTCTTGAATGATTGCATGTGAACAAAAAAATTAATTTTTATTACTCACATGTTATAATACAAGAAAATCTAAAATTATATTTAATTCATTTATATGTGCAATAAAATGAAGTATAAAATATAAATACCTTCCAATTTTTTGACTTTTCATAGCCAGAACCAACGCATTGTGGTCTCTTTTCTAGGATCCACCTTAATATGGATTTTTACAAACTATCAATAAATATTGTATGAACCCATGTTTTATTGGCCATATTTTTCTATTTACAAATGCTAATTATTTTCTCTGATGTTGCTTTTGAAGATAGAATACGAGCTGACCTTTGCTTTATTCTAACATGCACATATTCAAAATCAGGATTGCCCAAGATAATCTTCTGGGCTGCAATAGTGTGTTTCCCATCAATAATGTAAAATTGAATTTCATTATCTTGTATTTCATGTTCAAACTCAATCTCAATAATATCTCTAGTTTCTTTTTTAAGGGAAGCAATATTGCATTCCGTTGAAGAGGCACAAGGTTACATAACATGGAGTTTACAAGATGACTAACACTTGTTGAGTCAAGTGTCTCGATATTGATATAGTGGAGGAGATTGATGACATTGCCCAACATCAATCTTGAATGATTTTTCATTAAATAAAAATATGAATCTCTTGAGATGTTGTAGATTCATTTAAAAAAAGAGTTTCTGCTAGTTTTAAAAGATATTTCTCCTTTGTAGATCCCTTAATCTCATGGAAGTGTGATATTGAAGTATATTTTTCTAGCTTAGAAATTTTTGTCTTCTAAACATTGTAAACATTTTGGAATGTAAGTTTTTAACCCAATTATTTGTCCATATTCAAGCGATGGGAAACAGATGAAGTAAATGCATACTTGATAAAGTTTTTAAAATACACTCATAATTCCAACACAAATATTCTGACTATCTTCTACACCAGTTATGTCCCCCTCAATATATGGCTCTATTTTCCAACCATAACTATAACAAGAATCTTTGAGATGTTTTATAGATCATTCCATCCCACTTTTTTATATAAAGCAACCTGTAACTCCATTTTCGATATTAAGCATGTTCTTTCATTGTTGTTTATATTTTCAACTTGAATGCATACAACAATATCTGATATATACTTTATGCTCAAATATAATTCCCTTCTCTTGATGTTCGCTAGACAAAGATTCATGAAATAAACAAAAATCATTGTGGTAATTTTCTGGACTGTGAAGTTCCACAAACCATTCCCCATCTATAAATGTAATTTCTTTGTATGGGGTAGCGGTAAAAATAGCTATTTTTCCTATTAATATAAACTTTGTTGATAAAATTCTATATTGCTTGAATCTTCAAAATAGACATATTCCCATTCCAATAATTGCTTATAATATAAGATGCCCTTAATTTTCAAATTTTAGGTAATATAGAACCCATGAGTTTCAAAGAAGATTGTATAAGAAATTATGATTATAATGGGTAGAAGTCCATTCTCATAAGTACAAAGCTCCCGACCATTTAAATTTTTTTCTCAAGTAAAGTAATTATATTGGAGAACAAAATATGAATGGTCAAGAGCCAAGAGTATGAATTGTCTGAGAGTGGAAGTATAGTTTTCATCATATTAAATTATTTTTACAAAAAGGGTTGAACTAAATTTCACATTTACAATTAGGAGTATGACCATTTTGAACACTTGGGAAATATAGAAGGAATCAAAATTTAGGAATGACAATATCAAATATGGATTATACAAGAATGAATAGAATGGAAAAATGTCCATTCTCATTCGTAAATTATATAGAATGATTTTATTCATTCTCACGAATCTTATTTCTCATTCATTCTATATTTAACTTGAATGTGAATGGACATCTACCCATTCTATTCTTTCTCATACAACCATCTTTCTCATTCCTTTAGGATGAATGAGAATGGGCAACTACCCATTCTATTCACTCTCATACAATCATATTTCTCATTCATTCTATATTTAACCTAAATGAGAATGGACAATTGTCCATTCTTTTCATTCTCATACAACTATCTTTCTCATTCCTTCTATATTGCCTGAATGTTCAAAATGGACACATGTCCATTCTATTCATTTAGGCAATATAAAAGGAATGTTGTATGAGAAATGGTTTTTCACCGAAAGAATGGATGATCCGAAGTTATAAGTATGAAGGGTATGGATATGTAACTATGAATTATATGTAGCAGGAAGAATGAATGGTTCAGATCAAGAATTATGAATGGCGAGGAGCAAGATGTATGAATGGTCCAGACTTGGAAGTATAAATAATCTGGAGCTAAAAGTATAAATGGTCCCGAATCGACATTTTTATTTATCAAATCGAAGAGAATGCGAATGAGCATCTGCGCCATTCTAAACATTCTCATACAAGTATGATTATCATTCTAATTCTATATCTTGACGCTTTTACAAGAATATTCTACATTCTTTCTACATTGCATGTATGAGAATGGTCATATTATGCCCATTCTATACATTTTTCATTATTTCAAATATTTTCCACATTTTTTCAATAGTGATAATATGAGAATGGAAAAGGAAAATCTAGTCATAAACCTAAAGCGAGATGAATACCATATACAATGAGCAATCGAATAACATACAACCTAGGCTACTAAATATGGTTATTGCTCATGAATATCATGCAAATGCCCATGCTTGTTTCACGAAGTATGAGAACTGAGAAAATTCCAATTTTGTTTTAACTACAAATTCAATGCCCCATAATATTCATAATTGTTCAAGAGAACCCGAATATTTATGGGACAGGAGGAAAGGGACTATTATATTATAGTTATTGGAATTTATAGTCCTATGACCAAGGAGTTTGGTCAACTTGTTTCAATTAGCAAGCTTATAACCAAAATTTCACTAGGATGTAGGAAATCCGAGTACATGTGTAGGTGCAACTACTAGGGAATCCCTGAATGATGATATTGGTTTTCTTGAGTTTGAGGAGTAGGAAGAGGATGATGACAATGATTTAGATCAAGTGCATGAAGATAGTGATACTGAGGATGATGATGATAGGTAGGATACCAACAAGTTGAAATATATGCAAATGGGTGGTATTGATGATGATGACATAGAAGAACTAGATGAGGGATTGACTTCCCATGATGAATATGCTTAATTTATAACTGGAAATTCAAGCCAATATTAAACAATTAAGTCCTAGTTATTATGCTTAATTTATAATCAGACATTGAAGCCAATATTAAACAACTAAGTCCTAGTTATTCAATACCTCACCGCTTCTTCCATTTCATTGTCATCAATACCACCCATTTGCATAAATTTTGACTTGTTGGCATCCTACCAATCATCATCATCCTCGGTATCACTATCTTCATGCACTTGATCTAAATCACTATCATCATCCCCGCCTTCTCCTCAAACTTAAAAGCAACATTGATATCATCATCTAGAGCTTCCCAACAACTACAACTACATCGTACTCATATTTCTTGCATTGTAGTAAAATTTTTGTAGTAAACTTTCCAAACAAAACAAACTGACTACATGAATTAGTCCTAGTCTTATAAATTCCATCAACCACAATAGACTAGTCCCTTTCCTCTTGCCCCATAAATATTTGGGTTTTCCCGTAAGCTCATGAATATTAGGGGAATACAAATTTGTAGTTAAAAATATGATGGAATTTTCCCAAGACTCCTTCATGATACGAGCATGGGCATTCACATCCACCAACATGTGCCATTTTTTCAAAATTAAAAGAAAAACAAGAATGTACTACCATGTATATCGTTTAGAATATTTAGTTGCTTAAAGTTTGTATGCTTATTCAACTAGGGATATAATGTATTCATCTGCTCTAGGTAACTCTATGAATGACTTGCCCTTTTCCATTCTCATACTGTCAATAATGAAAGAATGTGGAATATATTTAAATAACACAAATGTTTAGAATGGCCATAATATGCCAACATTCTCATACATGTAATATAGAACGAGAGTAGAAGATTCTCATAAAAGTATCAAGATATATAATTAGAATGATAAACATAATTGTATGAGATTTTTTAGAATGGACATATGCCCATTCTCATTCTCTTTTAGATTTAAGAACTATAAGATGCTAGCTCAGGACCATTTATTCTTCTATCGTACTTCCAACTCTAGACCATTCATACATCCTTCTCCTCACCATTTGTAATTCCCGATGAGAACCATTCCTTCTTCCATCTCTAGACTAGTCATATTTCTAGATCCGGACCATTCATACTTCTAGCTCAAAATTGTCCATTCTTATAGCTTAGGACCATTTCTCATACAAACTTCCTTCTCATTCCTTCTATATTGCTTGAATGAATAACATGGAAATATGCCCATTTTAATCATTACCTATAATATGAGAATGGAAATATTTCCACTGTATTCACTCTCATATAATCATATTTCTCATTCATTCCTACTTAAAATGAATGAGAAATGTCAATTGACCATTATTTTCATTCTCATACAACCATCATTAGGTCAACTACCCACTCTTTTCATTCTCATTCCTTCTATATTGCCTTTATGTTCATAATGCACATATTCCCATTCCAATCATTTCATATAATATGAGAATGGACATCTGCCTATTCTATTCATTCTTATACAACCATCTTTCTCATTTATTCTATATTTAAGATCAGAATGTGAATGGACAACTGCCCAAACTATTAACTCTCATATAACCATATTTCTCATTCATTTTATATTTAATCGGAATGAGAATGAATATCTTCCCATTCTATTCATTCTCATACAATCATATTTCTCATTCCTTCAGGCTAAATGAGAATGGGCAGCCACCGATTCTATTCACTCTCATAACCATCTTTCTCATTCATTCTATATTTAACTAAATGAGAATGGGAAACTCGCAAAATGTTGACCTTAAGCCTTAACATGATTTTGAGGGTTAAGTAGTTCACCCTTTTGTTAAGGATGTACCAGGAATGAATTTTAGATTTTTATAAGATGAACAAAAGAATATAATCAAATAGAGTACACATCACACAAAACATCAATTGTCATTTTTTATTAATTTATCCAAATAATTACATTGATTTTCCACATCCATCTCACACACGTCCACTATATTTGAGTTTCCTTATTCCCTCATATCTTTTCTTTCATCCTATTCTATTTCTCTCTAGCCTATCCTTTCTAATTTCTCGAGTTTATTCTCTTTTCTCTCTACATTCACTTTGTCTTTCTATATCTTTCATAATTACATTTCACTACATTGTGTATCTATATTTACTACTTACCCAAAAGACACTACTTTTGGAGTTGCCATTGTTGTCCATGTTCATATTTTGTTATTTCTATGAATTTTAGTAATCTTCTATGAATCAGTATATTCTTTGGTGGCTTTCACTATGATTCCTGCTTCCTTCAAGATCCCACAAATTTCCTAGTTTTCCCATGGCTTTTCCTATTCTCTACATTTTCTCTTGTTTTTCTCGGTTTCTCATGTTTTATGCGGTTTCTCCTATTTTCCATGAATTCTCCTATTTTCCATGACTTCTCCTATTTTCCTAAGGCTTCTCCTATTTTCTAAGGTTTCTCCAGCTTTTTATGGCTTCTCCAGTTGACCTTATAACCGATGAAGAACCTTGTCTTCTTTCTTGATTTGAAGTATATTAATTTCCTTGAAGTCCTTTATCTATCCAACTATGCTTGGAAAACCAAAGCATCAACTTACCAAGACTTAGACGTTTGGAGTAAGGAAATGTTCCTTTGATCGACTCATCTAACTCGAATTTATAGGACACGATGACTTCCTACCAATTTTTTCCCTCCCCTCATGAAGTTATGTTTGGAATATATTTGGCATATTTGGTTGTAATATTTTCTTCATATGCGTGCCATTATTCTAAATGTTGCTTAATTTCTTCTACCCACATCTACATTTGAGTATTTTATAGGACTATCATATATATTTCTGTAGGTGGTTTCTTTGATCGAACTAACATGTATCTATTCCATACGGTTTCTAATTCATATTGCCTCCTTGTCATAGCTCTATCCATTGTTGCACTATATTCTTGCAAATATGCAATCTTTTCAGTCCTCAATTGTTGTTTAATTTGGTATGTTTCATCTAGCTCTGCTAAATATTTTATTTGGTTACCATATGTATCCTTAGCTATATCATATTTGGCCGACTCCTTGTTAAGCCGTGTTTCCAAGTTCTCTAACTTTGTTTTTCTATCTATGTAAGCCCTGGCCGACCAATGGCATATGCATAATATGCAACGTTATTTGTAATTTCTGATTCTAATGTTTCCAAATATTTCTATATCTCCTCCCACCGCTGTTTGTTCTCTAATGTCTGAGGCTTTAAGATTTTTTCCTTATATTCTAGAGTTTCTTCATTCTCGAATCTTCTTCTTTGTCATTTCATCCCAAGCAATACTTTCTTCTAAGACTATTTTTAGTGCTTGTTCCACCAATTTTTCAACTGGAATTCTTGAATCCACCATGTTTTGAGGTTTGGATGTTTTAATAGTAGTTATCATTATGTTCATTACATCTTCTAACTCCACACAACTCTAAATCCAATCTTGTTTTGTACTTTATCTCAATAACTAACCGCATGCATAATTTTGCATTGGTTTCAGCTTTATGTAAGTGTACTATCTAACCTTCTTGTGTTTGTTCAACTACTTCCAATTGTAATTGAAGACTTTGTGCTTCTTTACTTTATTGTAGTGTCTTCTTTATTAATGCTAATGAATCCCACGAGGCTCAACTCCGAGTTATTCCATGGGACACCTTTATTACCTTTGCATTGCTAGTTTGAGTTTTTCCCTATTTTTATTTCTCTTTGTGCTTCTCTCCTTTTTCATTTGTTGTGTTTGTTGTGCTTTCTCTTCCTCTAATCCCTTTGTTTCCTTTTATTTCTGAATTTCTTGTTCTTCTTTATTTTTCTTATCTTTTTCTACTCTTTTCTTTTCTTCTCCTTTTGTTTGTCCTGGTCTTGTTTATATTCCTCTTCTTTTTTATTTTTCTCTTCCTACTTTTTTTTTCCTCATCCTTCTTTTTCTTTTCCTCCTCTTTTTTATTTCTTCTTCTCTTCCTTCTTTGTCCTTTCTTCCTCTTCTCTTTTCTTATTTTCCTTTTCCTTCTCTTCTTTTCCTCTTCTTCTCCTTTCTTCTTCTCTTCTTATGTATTTTTCTCCTCCTCCTCTTCTCTTTGATTTTTTTCTTCTTCTTTTTTATGTTCTCCCTCTTCTCTTTTCTTCTTATCCTCTTCCTTTTTTTTTTTTTCCTCTTCTTCTCCTTTTTCTTATTCTATTCTTCCTTCTTTTTCTTTTCCTCTTCTTCTCTTTGCTTCTTTTATTCTTCTTTGTTTTTCTTTTCTTCCTCATCCTCCTTTTATTTTGGCTGCTTCTTTTGGCTTATTTATCATATGTGTTTTCCATTCTTCCTCCCTTAAGTTTATATATTTTTGATTATTTATCTTCTCCTTATTTTCTATCCATGTCAACTCCTCTAGCTCTTTGATTTGAAAATTTCCCTTAATTGTTGTCTTTTTCTTCCTTTTTAGTTGTGCAAGTTCCTTCTCGAATGTTTGTAAAGTCATTATTTCCTCCAAGTCTAATTGCAACTCAAGTTCCTTTATTAGGTCATGTGGAAGTAAATGTATGATATCTTCCAATACCAAGGAGAATCTTCTCAAGTAGTGGATAAGTGCTTCATTATGGCAACTTGTTCGGTTTTACAACTAACATTATATTGCTGTGCTGCTTGTGAAACTCTACCATGGTCCAAACAAGTTTTACAAAAGTTATATGCGGTTTTAGTTAGTTTTGTTTCCTACCATGATTAAATTTCTCCTGTGAAATATGGACCCGAGTCTTCTTCATTTCGATTGTTCGGAGGAGTTAGTATTGTATGTAGGAGTTCCTCATTCTCTAAATATGAAATTTCCATTGAATCTATTTCTAAATATTTTGTTTCTTCACTTGTTTTTTGTTCCATCCTTATTTTCCTTGTTGCCTTCGTATTTTGTCTCTTTTTGGTGGTTGTGGGCGAGTTTTTTTTTTTCTTTTGAGTTATTGTCTTATATGTTGTTGACCTTACCTTCTTATTTCCTTGTTCCCGTCCCAATTGGCATTGGTGATTTTTCTCTTCCTTAATCATAATCCTTTGGATATTTCTTTTGAAATTCTTCCCATATCTCTGCAATTACATCATCGATTTTAGGAGGTACTAGTTTTGTCTTGTCAATTGGAAGATTATTAATGGATTGTATTATAGCTGCTACTAGATCATCATATGATTCATATGGGAGTGGGGAAATGTGTGAAATCCGTGGGGTGAATGGGCGAGAAAATTGTGTCGAATCGTCTGTCTCATATGAATATTACCTCATTCTCATATTTTGGCATTATTTGTTATGAATTTATAGCTTTGTTTTTCTACTAGCTTCCTTATGTTGTCCATCCACCATATTAGAGATGTAATCTACTATACTTGAGGCATGGTGTTCATATGATTCAATATCTATTATTCTTTAGGTAGGTCTTGATTCGATTGGACTTGCTCTGTTTTACCTGGTAGGGTGTTTGTGAAGTACATGGCTAGACATAATAGAAGTGAGCTATAAAAATGGTATGGTTTCCCTCCTTAATATTCCTAGTGTTCTCATGAAATTTGGTTTCCAGTAGCTCACATAGGATATATTTAGATTGGGTTGTGACCATATCTAGGGAAACCATTGTGCTTAAGGCATGAACACTATCTTCCCTATTTGTATGATATATTTTTAAATAGATGGCTTTAAGCAACATATCTTAGGACATTGATTTTGATTCCTCCAATCCACACTCCTCTTTTTGACATGGAAAAGTCCATAAATTGCATAATTTGTTTCATTGGTGTCTTCTTCTTAGTCAATGCTGAAATCCATTTTTCCAATAGTCCGACGACTCTCTCCATTACTGTGGTCTTGATTTGGTATGGTTGGTATAGGTATAACATTTGATTGTGTAGTCGGCTAATAATAACCCTACCTACATTATCATCCATGGAAAAATATGGAATTCTACTCCAAGCATCTAACTTCAAGTACACAATCATATTAGCATTATTTTTTATTCTCTGTTACATGTTGCTTGATTTTGTTGAAGGAGTAGGTGTCTATCGACATATGGTTAGGTCTAGTCGTATTCCGTGATTTCGAATGTATATATTTTTGTGTATCTCGAGCATGGGTGATCTTGAATGGTACATGAGAGAAGGCTTTGATTGGGTCTCGTTGCATTGATTTAAATGAGTACTTTTGAAATTTCAGCTTTGGGAGGTCTTCTTATGCAACAATAATCGGGGTTGCCATTATGCTTTGATTGTTTTAAGTTCTTCTTTGTGTGCCCTAGCTCACTTTACTCTTCTCTCCTTATCTGCAATTTTCCCTTATGAATTCAATGTGAGTTATATTTCTCCTTGGCATTTATATTTATAATGTATGATGTTCACCAACCCTATTTATTGCTTTTAGCCACAATTTTAATTTTTTCTGTGTATTTATTTCGCGATTGTCTTGAGTTTTCTTACTTTCTTCTCTATGTGGATTCCTTTATGTTGAGGTTTTCTATCCTTTTCCATTAATTATGTGGTATTATCCCTTGGTTCATGGGTTTTCCATATTCTCCTTTTTTTCATGGTATTTTCTTTTGGTTATTTGTTAATTCTACTAATATCTATTTGTCAACTATGTGGATTTGTATGTTTTTATTTTTCTTTTCATGTCACCTTATTTATTTTCCCCATCCTTTACCCCAATAATTTACAACAGTTGAATCTCTCCCATTGCTTTTATATTACTCAAATGTTTATAATGGACATATGTTCATTCTAATCATATCATGTAATATGTGGCAGTCCCCATGACATCAAAACTCAGATTTTTAACATAAAACAAATAATCTTTGGGGTATTTAATAACATTAGGGGCTAATTAAGATCAATAACTCAGGTTCCCACAAAACTTTATAGGTGAAGGATGTCATTTAAAAGGATCAAAATTCAAAAAGTAGCATCTCCTTCAATAATTAAACATTAAGTTTTAAATTGTGCACCATTAATGCAGAGCACACACAATTAACAAGAAATATTGTATGCGATATCAGTACAACCTAATAAATCTATTTAAGCTCATTGTTCACACTATTACATTCAAGAATGCTATTTTACCTGCACCTGTGTCTAGAGCTAATTGTCTCAACAGAGCCCATTTCATCTATATTTCAAAAGAACACAAAGCCATGGCTGGAGAAGTAGGTTATTCCAAATATGTTAGCATTTTTCGTACTCAATGCAGGAGTGATTCGGGACATTGTATTTGACTCGGCTTCCCTAGATCACAATTTTCAACACTACTCGACCGTATTTACAACAATTCAAAAGGAGAGAATGGAGGAGGATCCCATAGTTGTGGATGGAATGTATGTAGATGTAGATCAAAGGTATACCGACATCGAGCATTAAAGAGAGCCAAATTACATATTGTGACATCTAAACTAGAGGTATTTCCATGTCCTAAATTATTATTTCCCATATTAATGCTTGATAATGCAGATAACCACATATTGTCATCCAAATTTGGGACATGTAGGATTTCTTACTTCATTGAGACTACCTTCCCAAGTATAATAAAAGATCCTAGATAGAGACTGTCATCACCAATCCGGCACTATGATAATTCTTCACCGGGAACTCCTCGTGCTATGATTATTTACTAATGCATAGCCTTTAGTTTGGTGGATGTAATCTAGAAACACAACAACAAACATAACACAAGAATACCATCGACTATGATAAGACGGAATGATGACAAATCTAAAATATCAAAGTAAATTATAATATTAACATGAAATTGTTATAATCTCACCCATGAGGTACTTCAAGTGTTATTGACTTCACTTGCCTTCCACCAATACTATGGAAGAAACTTTACAATTACACCTCTTAATGGCTTCTTCAACACACCTTTAAACTGATGGCTTCCTTTACACACTTCATACAATATTTCTCACTACTTCCTTCTATGCTAAATGAGGGGGGTGGCCTCTTTATTTATAGAACTTTCAGGCTTATCCATCTTATCTCTAAGATAGGATAAGAAATCCACTATGACGAATCATATTCCATACCTTAACTCTTATCTGTACATGTAAGCTTATCTTTTAAGATAAGATAAACTTTATCATTTCACATGGGTTCCACATTTTTAGACTTTTTACAAATAAAATACACAAAATATTTATGACCTCACTCCTTGTCCTTATTACCAATATAATATTTCTAATTCCTAATCATATAGACCCTACTTCTCTACTTACCCTAACTTTGACATTTTAACATTACCGGACCACTTACGACAAATATTTACTTTTACCACAACATTCCTATTGTACTTTTGACTATTACCGTACTATACATTATTGGCGGCGTCATACCGGCATAGCTGCCGTTATCTTCTATCGGATGCTACTACTAATTATACTTAACAACATCCTATTCCTAATACATACATTAATGAAATAGAAATTACGGAGGAAAATTTTAGTGTCGACATCTTCCCCCTTCCTAGCTTCTACTCCGTCCTCGAGAGTAGACTATTCTGGTGCTTGGAAAATCTTTAACTTGTCGTGGTTGACCCATTTCATAATGGGAGTGCCATCCAATTCCTCCATCAGTGACGTACCATTTTCATGCACAATCGCTATCTTGTAGGGCCCCATCCATTTTGGAAGAAATTTTCTCTGTCTTCTTTTTTTTGTATCTGAAATCATATACTAGAACCAAGTCATTCACATGAAATGGAGACCACTGGATCTTTTGATCAAAGTATTCCTTCTCGCTTCATTTTCTTCTTATAGCTTGTATCCTTAGCTATTTCCTCATTTCCTCTAGCAAATGAAGATGTACCAACCTTTCTTTTCTTGAATCACTTCCATCCATTCTTTTATTTTCCATTACTCGACCGTGGGAATATCAAACTCAATAGGAAGAACTGGATCAATGCCATAGGCCAACTGAAATGGGGAGTATCCTGTTGCTGACTTTGATGTTGCCCTATATGCCCACAATGCTGCATGAATCCTTTTATCCCACTTATGTACCTGCAAGGCTGCATCTTTTGCTAGAATTTGACACAACACAAAATTTGTTCGTTCCACCTGTCCATTTGTGCTTGGCTTGTATGTTGTTGCCTTCCTGTGCTTAATAGAAAATTTATTGACTAGGGCTTCTACTACCTCATTAATGAAGTGGCTTCCTTGATTTGTTACAATTTCTAATGGACAACCAAATCTGGTGACAATGCGTTCATATATGAACCTTGCCACCTCATCCATGGAAGCTATTTTCAATGGCCTAGCTTCAACCCACTTGGTTAAATAATCTGTGGCAACTACAATATACTTATTTTGGCGTGAGGTAGTTGGAAGTGGACCTACAATGTCTATTCCCCACTTTTCAAAGGGACCAAGTGGAAGAATAGGACATAATGGAGCTGATGAAGTCTTACGGTTACCATGTGTTTGAAAAATATCACATGTCTTACAATAATTATAACAATCTTTAAAAAGAGTGGGCCAGTGATAACCTGCATCCAAGATCCTTCTTGCTGTAAGTTGTCCAGAGAAGTGCCCTCCATATGTACCATTGTGGAATTCTTCTAGTAGTTCCTTCCCTTGATCACATCCAACTGCCCTCTTGTACTGTCCATCAGGTCCTATTCGAAATAATACTCCATGCAGAATAGAATATGGATGACTGGCTTGAGTAATCTTTCTCTTAGTCTTTGCATTGGCACCATCAAGAAACTTGAATTCATTCAGATAATTCCAAATATCTATGTATTCACTAGGGATTGTGTCAAGGGATAACAAGGCTGCATCGGGAAATCATCATCATCACAAGATGATCCTAAACCATCATAGGCTCGAGAGAGTGCATCTACATTGACATGCTTCTTTCCTGGCCTATCTATAATATCAAATTCAAATTCTTGTAGCAAAATTATCCATCTTGCTATCCTCCCTGATGGGTTAGGATTATTGACAATATATTTTAGAGCCTGATGATCTGTTACAACTATAAATTTCTGCCCTAGCAAGTAATTTCTAAACTTCTTTACTGAAAAAAATGATAGCTAGAGCCTCTTTTTCAGATTCATGAAGATAATTTACCTCAGCACTGCTCATTTGTCTGCTCCCAAAGTAAATTGGATGTTCATTCCCATTTTCATCCTTTTGGCTCAAAGTACTTCCTAGTGCTGCATCTGAGGCATCAGTGTACACAATGAATGGCTTGCTCCAATCTGGATTCTTTAAAACAGGTGAAGACACCAGGGCTTCCTTCAGTTGTCCAAAAGCTTCATGTGCCTTATTTCCTGGTTCATAAGTAACATCCTTCTTCAAGAACTAGGTTAGTGGCTATGCAATCTTTGAGAAATTCTTGATGAACCTTCTATAGTAACCCACATGGCCTAAAAATGATCTCAACTTACTTCTATTCATAGGAAATGGTAAATCTTTGATTTTTGAAACTTTATCGATCGCACAATACCATCTCTGGATATAACATGCCCTAACAAAACACCTTTAGAACATCCAAAGACACACTTTGTAGGGTTTAGTGAGGCTTGTGCTTCATCTAACCTTTGAAATGCTATCTCCATCTGGTGCAGGTGGTCCAACTTGCTCCCATAGATGCAAAAATCATCCAAAAATACTCTGATGAAGGTCCCAATGTAGGGTTCAAACACCCTATTCATTAAATGCTTTGGAATGTTGCTTTGGAGCATTACACAACCCAAAAGGTATAACTCTATAAGCAAACGTTCCCCAAGGAGTGGTGAACGTGGTCTTCAATTGATCTTTCTCCGCTATACGGACTTGGTTGTATCCGCTATATCCATCAACAAAACTATAACACTCTTGGCCAGCTACTTCGTCCAAGATCTGATCTGAGAATGGAAGAGGGTAATGATCCTTCTTTGTTGCCTTATTGAGCTTCTTGTAATCAACACAAATGCGTAGCTTCCCATTCTTTTTTATTGAGATCACAATGGGAGAAACCCATTCTAAATTCTCCACAGCAAATATGAATCCTGCATCAAGCAACTTATCTATTTCTTCTTTTACAATCTTGGAAAAATTAGGATTCATTCTATATGGCATTTTCTTTATAGGCCTAACACCATCTACCAGCTCAATAGAATGTTCTACCCAACTTACTTGATGGAGTTCCTTGTAATCAAAAGTGAATATGTGTATGTACCTTCGAAAGAGCTGGAGGTAGGATTCCTTCTCACTCTCCATCACAGCATCACCAATCTTTATTTGTTTGAGACGATCATCAATTTCTTCTTCAGATAATTTTATGGGGTCATGAGTCGGTGTGACTGGAAGGATATCCATGACCGAAACATCAACCTCACTTTCTTCATCTTCGATGTCCACTTCACTGGTACTAGAGTAATCAGAGGATGTCCAATCATCAGTTTCATCACTTGAATCCACAAGTTCTACCTTATGATGCCGAGGATCACGTTTATCTTCACCCTCTCTCTACCATGTCCAAGTGTCATGAAGCCTTCATTCCAGTAGTTTCTTGCATGAACTCTCCTTAGCCATGGTCTTCCCAAACAACATTGGGTACGCAATAGTACCATTTTTCATCACCTGAAAGTATACCACACATACAACACCCATAATGAGATATTGCCACATTTGAAACTACACCTTCTCGGTTTAGTTTTTCCCTTATTTAATGACCTTAACATAAGTGTTGAAGGGCGATCAATTTTAAACCCAACATATTCATTACGAGACTCGGTCATTACATTAATCGCAAAGCACCTCCATCAACTAAGACATCATGAATTGAAATACCATTACATAATACCTCGCCTTGTGGAGCATAGGGATCCGCCTCTGCCTCCAAAACAGGGACCTCAACCTCCTTCCTTCGTCGAGCATTGAGTCCACTTCGCAACTCCCGCCTCTTCTTAGAAGACTTAGCCAAGAGTTGACCATATATGTGTATTTTGCAGCCTTTTGGACGAGATCTTCCAAGATGGAGTATGGTCCTTGCCCCTGTGAAATTAGAAAATCCTACACACCCAACTTTCTTCTCCTATGTTTCTTACTAGTTTCTCCTTTCATCTTCTTAGGGTCATTTCCATCTTGATTATCTTTTTCTTTCTTTCTTTTTGTTACAAACACATCTACTTCATTATTTCTACTCTTATCTACTACATCAAAATAATTCACAGGTGCTTTTCCTTTATCATTATCTCCTTTACCAGATGTAGAAGCTCTATCTGGACAATTATACTTATAATGACCCTTTTTATAACAACCATAACATACAACTTCAGAAATATTTCTTTTTGGACCTCTATCTCCTCCCTGAGAACTAAATTCTTTTCCTTGAAGAAGATTAATAGTTAACTGACCCATCTTTTTGAGCAGATCTTCATACTCAGTAGATGTACTAGGAGAAAGATTTGTGCTCACCGAGAGTGGTTGTGGATTCTGGAGCAAAGGTGCTGGTGTAGGCTCTACTTTAGCAACAATTTCTTTGGGCTCCTCTTCCATGCTTTCTTCTTGCCTTCTTGCAATCTCCTTTGCTTGTTCAATGGTAGCTGGGCGGTCATACTTCACTCGTTGTCTGATCTCTGGCTTCATCCCAAGAATGAAGTGCTTACATAGGAGATTATCCACGCCATTCATCAACCCATCCGCTAATCCTTCCTTCCGGATTTGGGCGTCGAGCTTCCTCCCTTAGACTAGAACACGAGCATGATAATCCCTTATCTTCTCGCTTCTCTCCTTGGGTTAGCTTTGTGATCTCGATCATGAGATCTACATATTTCGTTGTTCACCAAATTCTTCAAGAAAACTTTCAGTTAATAAATCCCATGAATTTTTCACATTTTCACCTAGTGTTTCAAACCACCTAAGTGTTGAACCATCCAAAAAGGTAGGAAAAAATTCAGTCCATTGTTCCCTTCTTATAAGGCCATTACAAATACAAGATCGTTTAAACTCTTGAATGAAAGAGGAAGCATCTTCATTAGATTGGGTTGAAAAAATAGGAATCTTCCCCATTTTCAAAAGTAACTACAGTGAAATACCAACCCAAAAGTACAATCAACAAGACTTATGTGCACCAATAATTAAAATCACTATAATAGAAAATAGAAATGACCATGGTAAACTATGGTAAAACTTGACTTCTTTCATGTGGTAAAACCGACTTTACTATGGTAAACACTATTCATAGTAAAAATGAAGTTATCAAGGTAAATACTATTCACGGTAAAAAGTGACTTTCTTTGTGGTAAATACTATTCACAACAAAAATGACTTTACCATGGTAACTACTATTCATGACAAAAATGACTTTACCATGGTAACTACTATGCATAGTAAAAACAAGGTTACCCTCTAATTGATTTTTGACTAAGTGGAAATATCTCTCCGCATAATCCACCAACGAGGAATGGTCCCGACAACGGAACCAAAATGTCATCGCCAATCTGGTACTATGATAATTCTTTACCGGGAACTCCTCGTGCTATGATTATTTACTAATGCACAACCTTTAGTTTGGTGGATGTAATCTGGAAACACAACAACAAACATAACACAAGAATACCATCGACTATGATAAGACGGAATGATGACAAATCTGAAATATCAAAGTAAATTATAATATTAACATGAAATTGTTACAATCTCACCCATGAGGTACTTCAAGTGTTATTGACTTCACTTGCCTTCCACCAATACTATGGAAGAAACTTTACAATTACACCTCTTAATGGCTTCTTCAACACACCTTTAAACTGATGGCTTCCTTTACACACTTCATACAATATTTCTCACTACTTCCTTCTATGCTAAATGAGGGGGGTGGCCTCTTTATTTATAGAACTTTCAGGCTTATCCATCTTATCTCTAAGATAGGATAAGAAATCCACTCTGACGAATCATATTCCATACCTTAACTCTTATCTGTACATGTAAGCTTATCTTTTAAGATAAGATAAACCTTATCATTTCACATGGGTTCCACATTTTTAGACTTTTTACAAATAAAATACACAAAATATTTATGACCTCACTCCTTGTCCTTATTACCAATATAATATTTCTAATTCCTAATCATGTAGACCCTACTTCTCTACTTACCCAAACTTTGACATTTTAACATTACCGGACCACTTACGACAAATATTTACTTTTTACCACAACATTCCTATTGTACTTTTGACTATTACTGTACTATACATTATTGGCGGCGTCGTACTGGCAGCGCCGTTATCTTCTATCAGACGCTACTACTAATTATACTTAACAACATCCTATTCCTAATACATACATTAATGAAATAGAAATTACGGAGGAAAATTTTAGTGTCGACAAGACACCATTTATAATTCAGTCACCATTGAACCATGGATGGCCACAAGGAAAACTAGGAAAATTCTATAGAGTTGGGCTAAGGACCCATATGACAACATGGATGATCCCCACCTAAAAATATCCAAATTAAAAGGTTTAGGCATGGGGTCTGCTCTAGTATGAAATTAATGAAATGGTTATATGGAAACTCAATGACCTCTAAGTTTGATGTTGCATGGATCCCTCAAGTGGCTATGATAGTTGATGACCATAAAATCCCTGCCCTTGGACAAATTGTTACTTCTCACCTAGCCCTCCAAAAACCAATTTTATTGATCACAATAAATTGTTTCATATGGTCTCTTACCTATTAGATGCGTGTGTGGTGTCCTATCTTATCCTCAATTCTATGAAACAAGGACCCCTTATTGTCCTCTCAAAGTTAATGAATTATAATCAAACCTTCATACACACTGTTTCAAATCCCATATTGAAGACATTTGTAACCATTTTTACCCTATTGTTTACTAGAGGTTGCATAAATCACAAGCCCCAAGTATTTATGAGAATATGCTTAGTGCCATAAGAATATTGGGGAGTAGTTTTCTACCCAGTATACTATTCTAATGATTAAAGACATCCTCTCTTATCCTCTCAGAATCGCCTTACTATGTTCTTGATAAATTGGCGAAACAAGAGATTGCCTTTCAAATTTGCAATGATGGAGTGGCGGGGAAGTTCAAAGAAACGAAACTAAGGGTTCATCCTCCTATACTAGTAGACCTTGGGTACAAAGAATTCAAAAGGTGTCTTGACCTCAAGGCTACATATGCTCATAAGAAGTCCTTTCTCTTTTCCCAAGACTTGTAAAGATGTTATGATCCTAGGTAAAGTGTCTACGCAGATAGAATCTTACAAAGGATAGATGAATTTGATGTATATCCATGAACATGATGTTAATGATTGGTTATGGATTACCTAGACATATGAAAAATTGATCCTAACAAATATAAAGCTCACTGGGGAAGTCCCTCCTCCAAAAGGGGAAGTAAGAAGATAATATTCAAGAAGAAGGATAACCATCCCTTTAGTTGAGCCTCCACAATCTCACTCGGCCCCTCCTAGATTCTTATGTGTATGAGAAGAATCCAAGGTGAAAGTAATGTCTCTACCCGATCAATTTACTGGTCCTTCTCTTGTATCATATGATCTATCTTCTTTAGATGAAAAATATGCCCTACCCGAAGAAAGAACTTAAACTATGCCTCCTCAAATAGAGTAGAGGAAAACAATTCCTCAGGAAACTCTTTAGGCATCCACATCTTCTGAGCCTCAACAAGAATGGGTTAAAAATAATAATTTCTCACAGAGAACAACTTGACTTGGTGTCTCGGAAGAACCTTTGAAATAAATTGAATTCAATCCTAGGATGGGAACATTGAGATGAGTAACAAAGAAAATATTGTCTACACACCAGAAATTATTTATCACAAGAAAACGAATACATATTCTCTCTTAAGAAGAAAAAAATGTAAAAGGTTCACATGTAGCTCAATATGAAGAGGATCCAGATCCTACATTTGATCCTTTGCTGAATTTTCAGCTGAAATATTTAGGGATGTTTAAGCAAGAAATAAGGAGTTCGAAACTCAAATTAAGGCTATTGTCCCCAAAAACATAAGCTCATACGTTGAGGAAACACTTATGGGTCTTTTTGATGTTATAGCTGAAAGTACAGTAGCCAAAAAGTAGGAACATGCCTATATTAGCAAGGCTAATACCTTGATAGACAACATGAACACCATAAGAAGGATGCTTAGGAGTATGGCTTAGGCCATAGAAGAAGAAATACACAAGGACCCTTCGGTTGTCACAATTGAATACATTAGCATATCCCAAACATATGTCGGTTATACAAAGGACAAGTTACAAGAGTGGACATCACGGTTGCAAAAACTCCTACCACAATTTGATGATTTCATTTCTTGAGGAAACCAAATTTTAAATGAGGCCTCTATTGCTGGTATATACAAGGAAAAAATGAATTGGTGTCCGTGAGATATTTCACAAAGATCCTTAGTAAATTTTTGGCTATGTTTAAAAGAACATAGGAAATGCCTCCCAAGTCATCCCAATTGTTTCCTAGGATTGGGAAAAGGTGCAAAAATTGAGAATTTAAAGGAGATTACTAAGAAGGAATTTCGACATTGAAGGCTCTCATAAATCAAGTCACCTCCCTCTTTAGAAAGCCAATTATGTATCTCACAAGGTTGAACATGGACTACAAAATATGTAGAGCGACCTATCTCACCTCCGAGAAGTGTTCAATTGTTCTTAAACACATGCAAGAGAATCCAAATCAGACTCGGATGGAAACAAAAGCATATTTTAAGGCATACCCCACAAAAAGAAATCCAATTGTTAAAGCATAAATGTAATAATTCTATGCTTTGAGTTCTTTGCACTTGTTTTTTCCACTTGTGGGGGTTCTACTAGAAACTCGTTGAGATATTCCTCTTGGCGATGAGTCACCGAAATATTCTCAATTTGTATTCATATTTTGGAATGAGAAAAGGAAAAGGCTCAAGAAACGTAATGTATAAATATGTATCCATTTTCCTTACCAAGGGAGGTGAAATTTTGATCAATGAATGCAAGCTCATGTTAAAAGTTAACAAATATGAGTTTGCATAATATTTTCATCTCACGCTGCTGCAGAATAATGTATTGATAGTTTGATGTTTAAAGTCTATTTAATTCAAATATTCAATAGTGACATCATTAAGATTAAACCATATTGATATTTAGGACAGTCATCATGGCATATTGAATTATCAAACTAGTTAAATGAAAGTGCATCTTAGTAATTTATAATTTGAGAATTTACATCTACCCATTCTATTCAATCTCATATAACCATCTTTCACATTTATTCTATATTTAACTAGAATTAGAATGTGTAGGTGCTCATTCTATTCACTCTCATATAATCATATTTCTCATACATTATATATTTAACTCGAAGGAAAATACATAATTTCAGCTCGAGCCTATCAATACTTCCAGACTCTAGACCTTCCTCTCAATACATTCATTATATATTTAACCTGAATATGAATGGACAACTTCCCATTCTATTCTTTTTCATACAAAATTTTTTTCTCATTGCTTCTATATTATTTCAATGTTTACAATGGACATATGTTCATTCTAATCATATCATGTAATATGAGAATGGACATCTGCCCATTCTAATACAATCATCTTTCTCATTCATTCTATATTTATCCTCAGAATGTGAATGGATAACTACCCATTCTATTCTTTTTCATACAACCTTATTTCTCATGCATTCTATTAATTACTCCGAATGTTAAAAATGGACATATACCCATTATAAGCATTTCTATAGTATGAGAATGAACATATTCCCATTATATTCATTCTCATACAATCATCTTTGATCCCATTCATTCTATATTTAACATGAATTTGAATGGACAACTACCCATTTTATTCACTCTCATAAAACCATCTTTCTCATTCATTATATAATTATCCTCAAAATGTGAATGGACATCTTCCCATTTTATTATTTATCATACAATCATCTTTCTCATTTATTCTATATTTAACCTAAAGGACAATACATACTTTTAGCTCTACACTATCAATACTTTCCACTCCAAACCTTCTTGTCAAGACATTCATTATATATTTAACTTGATTGTGAATGGACAGTTTCCCATTCTATTCTTTCTCATACAATATTATTTCTCATTATGTAGTCACAAAATCATGCACTTTAGACATTTATTTATCCCGGTCTCATACTACTATTTAAAAGGTTCTTGAGTGAAGAAAGTAATAATTAACCCCGTCATTTTGGCCATCTTGTTTATTTTATTTCATAATTTGTGACCTATTGCACCCATATGCCCATCCATTTTCTAACATCCCGCATTACTTTAGCACCGGTTGGGGTGACCAGATTTAGTCTTGTGGCACTCATGGGCACCCTGGTCCCACCTAGGGGTGCCCCGGTCCTTCTAGCACTTTCCCACTACTTTTGGGCCTCTTCTAGCCATTTTTCATCTTTATATTTCTTGTGGTCGGCATTTTCGTGTTAATTACAAAATTAGAGCAAGAGAACACTATAAATATAAAGTTATGAGACCATAATGAGGGACCTAACATCATCTACTACTATCACCCATCTCGAGTTGCATCCATCTATTGAATTTGCATCCACATAGCTCCATCATTAAGGCACAAGCTAGGAAGTTTGCATCAAACTTCATAGGGGGAGGAATCTATTCTATTCCATGCACACATACTATTACATTTTCTACATTTAGCTATTGCTCACTATTTCAAAAAGTGCAATTGGCATAAGAGCACCTAGGGCACGAGATGTACACACTATTTGAAACTACATTTGGGTCTGAAATGTAGTGCAATGCTTAGAGTTGTAAGCCCATTGTTATGGAAGTTGAGGTCATCGACCCATTCATTCTACATTTTTGTTTTTTTAGGGTTTTGATACTTCCTTTTGGTCTTTTGCAGGTCTTTACATCATCTTGAATTATTGGTGACATATAACGTGGGACAATGAACCTAATAAGACACACAACGAGGGTTTTAGACCACCTTCCGACCCTGTAAGAACCAATTCCAGAGAGTTTTGCACTGAGACCAGGGAACCCGGATTACATACTAGAGCACCCATGGGTGCTCCAGTCCTCTTCCAGGTGCCCCAGTCCACTCAGATCTTCTAGATCTAGTCTTTTTAGGACCTCTACACTCTTGTGCTTGCTCTTATTTTCCCCAATCACCTTTCTGCAACACTCATGCATGACAGTCACCATTTATAAAATGAGTTCTTTCCTTACCTCCATCTTGTAAATTAGGTTTTTTATTACATTACTTAAGTTATTTTGTTACTTTACATATTGTATTAGCATAGTTATTTACCGCGTTTATGTCCTCTTATTAGATTAACTACCCATATATCCAATTTTTAGTTAATCACATTCCTTCTATATTGCTTGAATGTTAAGAATGGACATATGACCATTATAAGAATTTCCTATAGTTTGAGAATGGACATATGCCCATTCTATTTGTTCTCATATAATCATATTTGATCCCATTCATTCTATATTTAACCTGAATGTGAATGGACAACTGCCCATTATATTCACTCTCATATAGCCATTTTTATCATTCATTATATATTTATCCTTAGAATGTGAATGGACAGGTTGGCCATTCTATTCTTTCTCATACTATCATCTTTTTCATGCCTTCTATTAATTACCCGAATGTTCAAAATGTAGATATGACCATTCTAATAATTGTGTATAATATGAGAATGGAAATATGGTCATTTTATTTATCCTCATATTGATTTAAATAAAAAATAAGATTAAATAAAATTTCAAAGTAAGCGATATGATAAAATACAACAAAGATACGAGATGTTAAACACTCCAACAATGTAAAAATATAAGAAAATGGGAGAGATAAATGACTTAGCTAATTCTTGTGCGATTTAGAACTGATCTAGTAGTGTAAAGTGCGGGATAGGATGAAAAGAATGTTGTAACTAATCTATGTGAATCCTTAAACTTGAGAATGATGCTTTGGAAAGGGGCGCCTAATATAAGACAAAGATGCCTAGGTACTTGGTGACAACTCCTGGCTCGGTGACCGTGAAAAAGACTCAAGATCTACTTTCTTCGTGTGGCTAGGATTTTAATGCTAATTCCTGTTAGTTACATGATATTTTCTCTTTGATCACTAAATGTACTTGTAACTTGTAAAACAAACCCTAGCTACCTGCAAAAACTCATAAACACATAAAATTTGAATGAAAAATGAAAAATGTGAAGTCGAATCGACCCGATGGTCACCCAAAGAGTGAACTTATTATTAAGCATTGCACTACATTCTAGAATCCATGTAGTTCTTTGTGCTTATGTGTGAAATAGTTTCCTTAGGTTTCCCTCGCATAAATGATGCCAAGATAGAGGGTGTAGCTAGATAAGATGCAAATGTGTGATATGGAATTCGACACTCCCCTTCTTATGCAGTGTATGCATCCTAAAAATGCAATCCCTTTGATGGTAGTGATAGTATGTAGATGTGATTGCCCCTTAGAATTTCCAACTAGAATAATAGTGTGTATGTTGTGTATATATATGAATCTCTTGTTTGAATTTCGACACTAGTGACACAAAAGGACGACTATGAACACATGATAAGGATTAGAAAACTAAAAAGGCCAACCATAAATGTTAAAAAGTGTAAAAATAACAAAGAGGACAGAAGTACCTAGAATGGACAAGCTTCGGGCAACAAAGTGTCGAGAGTGGGCAATGGTGTCTTGGGATAATGTTAGCATGATAGTGCATATGTATATTCAGATTCATAACCAACAATAAATAGTCCATAGTGCATAAACTAGATCTAGATCTTAGAATATATAAAAGATGAACTAAACAATGACTATAACAAGATTTACCATACAAGAACTAGTTTTAGTCATGTTCAACACCATTATCCAACCAATATGATCCATTGTATTAAATATTGTAAAACACAGAAGCTTCATACATTATAAAGGTATCTTCATGAGTCATGTGTGACAAAAACCAACAACATAACTCTACAATAATTGACACTTACT
The DNA here is from genome assembly GCA_018340775.1 of Taxus wallichiana var. yunnanensis. Lineage (NCBI taxonomy): Eukaryota > Viridiplantae > Streptophyta > Pinopsida > Cupressales > Taxaceae > Taxus > Taxus wallichiana. The sequence continues at coordinate 456,138,972 of CM031236.1, read as the reverse complement.
TAACCATGCAAATCAATACATATATATATATATATGGGGACTTTCCTTCACCACCCATGCACTATCTCAAAATAGGCCACATGCTAATAATAGCCATGCACCTTTACAAAAGGATGCAAAACATGCAAGTGCTCTAACAATAGACTTCCTATAGTTAACTCTGAGTAGAAATCCTATTATTAGCCTAAACTATGCATGGTGCTCGGCTGATGCTTGTTCCCAAAATACCCTTGCATGGACCACAAGTCTTCATGTCTTTGTGTGCTCAATACACTAACTCCAAAAATAGCCTTAACAATAAAAACGACTAAGTCTTGATCTGGGCACTTCAGCCATATTGTAGCATCACGCGCTCTTCCAATGCCCCTACATTCACACACCCAACACTTAGCCCCTTTTTGTCCATCCAACATTACCCCACACTAAAATGGATTTCCACCCCAAAATGGGTAATCACCTTGTCATTCCAAAGAATATAGGATAATGAATGAAAGAATAAAGAATAAAGAATACGTTGAGTCATCTTATTGTGTACCCTTTTCTTCTTCTGGTAGAATGAATTCTGGATATTCACTTTGAATTTCCCCTTCAAACTCATACCAGTCCTTAAGCATTGCATTTTCTTATCAGGATGTCCACAATGATGCCATCTAACTCATCTAGAGTCATGTTTCCACCCTCACTCTTCAAAATTCTAAGGATGTTGGCCATACCTGAGACCATCCCTTCCATGACATCCATCTTTGTGGCAATGAGCTTCCCAATGCTCTTGATTTGATCCATATGTTGTTTCCTTACAACATCCAATGTGTCATTTGTTTCTTTCTACAGGTAACTCATTATGTGTGCTGAGTGTTTCATCTTTTTTTCTACAAAACTTCATTTTCCTCTACTTTCATTCTTTCTGTACTAAGTTATCAAGCATTGTACACATGGCCAACACCAATCTTCCTTCTTCATTTCATCCTTTAAGGCTTGCAAAACAACCTCATAGCTAGATATCTTCCTTACAATTGAAGCCTTGGCCCTCGATGCTTCTTTCCAACATCCTTTTGTTTAGGGAGGCATGTGTTGGTCCTTCCTCCAGTAGAAGTAGATGAACTGTTGTGTGTAGATAATGCAGTTCAGACTTAAAATCTTGTGGCACCTTCTCCTAAAATCATGGGCCTCTTTTGTAAGATCTCATCCACTATCTATTCAGCCATCTTCTTAACATTTTGTGCCTCAACCACTACATTATCCCACTCTTGGGTGAGTCACTTTGATCTCTGTGTCTTTATCCTTCTTATCATCCAACAACGCCCGTATATTTTGTCACCTTATCAATATTCTGGCACACTACTTCTGTTGACACTTTAACCAATGTTTCTCACTGTTCATCTGAAAACTGCATGGGCTTGATGGTCATATGGCATGTATGTGGCACCTTCCTCATCTTCTTCAAACTACATGCCTCCTCACAGACATCAAAATAGGGCTCATCCATGTGATTCTGCATACTCCATGATAGTTGCTTGCGAGTGCATATTTTCCATCTCTGGGTCCATCCAATCCCAGCCATACAATTTCTTGTTGGGAGAGTGCTCTGAAAGTGGGTGCGAATAATTTTTGATGGGTCATCCATATAGCCCAAATTCTGAGTACCTACTACCTCTTCATCTTCATGCCGACCTATGTATGTTCCCCAATGTCCTCATGAATAGATGCACCCTCATCTTGTGTACCACAATGCCTACATCCTGTTGCATAATACCACCCACATTCTAGTCTACTTCTTCTTCATTCTCTCCTTCCTTTGGTGGGCATACTAAGACTTTGTGTCTCCACCGACGCTACTTTCCCCTTCACTTGAGCAGTTGTTTCATGGACACTCATGCTTTGGTCTATAGTCTCATAGACTACTCACTCTCCAATATCCTCATCCTCCTACATTTCCACACTAGGGGTGGCCTCTACTCTATGCTCTCCCATACTTGGACTGGCCTCCTCATTCTTTGCACTTGGCTGTGGGGAATCCTCCTCACTATCCTTTACTTGAACATATTTTCTACTGCTTTCTCCTTTCTTCTTCCTCATTCTTCACAGGAGTTATGCATGGTGATCTTCTTACCAGCTGTGAAGTCCCTACACTAGTGTCTCTGGATGTGTGCCTTTCTCCATAGAAATCTCCTTGTATGAATCAGTCTGGTGTTGTCTTTGGTTCCTCCTACTCCAGGACGTTCTCTAACCTGGTAGGCACTAGATCTTCTTGAGTAGGGGGCACCGATGCAACTTTCCTTGAGGTTCCTACTATCTTCCCCTTCTTTGGAGGTCCCGAAAGTGTCATATCCATGCCCTTCACCACCTTGCCATCCTTGAACCTTGGCCTCAAATAGATGTACACACACGCTGGTTCAATTTTTCCTATGACCAAACTCTCTCGACATAATGTCCACATTTTTCAGACTCCATTGTTTCAACATAGGCCTCTTTACCTAGCCATACATAGGTCTTGTGCAAAAATGTGAACATCTGCATGTCTACTTTATCCACATCAAACTAGAGTTTGTGCATGTCATGGAATCTGTTCATAGAGTCTCTAAAGTACCTTGCAGTAAAGGTGAATGGAACTTACACCATGGGATTTTTTCTCACTAGACTTCATATGGAAGTGCCCTAAGCTGAAGTGTTGGTAAACCACAAATTCAGCTTCTCCATCCAACTCCTTGGGAAATTCACATGGAATGTGCCATTCTCCCTCAAATGCCCTACAGCCTCTGAACCACTTCTCCAGACACTCCTTATATGTATTAGAAATAGCCCCATAGAGTATACTTAGCATATTTCTTTTTGGGGATTTTTTTCCAATGAAAAAATCCCAGATGTTCTCCCTTGGTTCATCGGGTACACCAATTTCACTAAATACAATCAACAATAGGATGGCACCCCAAGTTATTTTCTCACCTTTATCTTCTTGGACGTGTGCCTCATTCACCAAGGCTTTCTATAATGTACCCAACGATGTTGTAGTATGTCTTATTTACCATCTTGTGCATATATGCAACCAACATATTTACCTCATTCCATCACTTAGTGGCACCCAACTTGCTCCCTGCTAAGTGTGTTGCAACCCTTGGTGGCCATGTCTGCAATGTTGGTTACTTTAAAGGCTCACCCACCTTCTTATACTGATGTATGGTGGCCATCATCAATGCCCTCATCATCTAATAAATCACCAGATCTCCAAGCCCGAGTCACGCAACCTGTCACCTTCCCAATCAGCTTGGGTGATCCTCATTCTCCTACCCACGAAGTAGAAAAATTCTTCATGCACGCATGACATGAGCCATTGATACAACTACTCGGGCTTCCCAAAATAGGGTAATTCTAGAATTTTCATGACCCCCACATGTTGTCGAAGTAACCTTTTCACAGAGGCATCCAAAACCCTAGTGTCATCTACCAACCACTGGTTAGTTTTCCTATAGACTTCTGCTTGCAATGTCCTTCAGAACTTCTCAGTTCGGTGGTTGATTTCCAAAACCCTACACTATGTTATTTTTTTCTTCCATGGCTGCCCCTCAATCACCTCTTCTAGGTATAACATTTCAACTAACCATTCTTCTGTTGGGTCGTCAACCTCCTTCTCCACAACTGGAGCCCTCCGTGGTGCCATTTCTCCTTTCGATCCTGTAAGTGTGAATGAAACCCTAGCTTGTCATGTGAAAACAAAACCCCAAGTCACCCCCTCATCACACACACACCACCACTTGAATCCTACTTTCCATGCCTAGATGCTCAACAACGTGCTTTGAATCTCGATAGGTTTACTCGATCTACAGAGTGCTCATCATCTCTCCATCTCTTCTTCACACTTCTCAATTTTCTTCAACTCACAAGGTAACAAATGACATTGCAAATGCCATTTTATTACAAGTTTCAAAAATCCCTTCCTTAATTTCTCCACCTACCACCATACATGGCATTAATTCCCATTGAGCACATTTTGTGCTTCTTTTCCCATGCCCCCCATCTCTCGCACCTCAAAATTTTGCACCTCAGTCATAACTTTCTGGCATACCACTACTTATCTATCACAGATCTCCTCTACCCATGCTTCCTTACACCAAAGTAGTTTATCCAATGTGACCCAACATATATAGTCTCTAATGTTGCAACCTCCTTGCTTTATACTGAGCTGCTCATCACCTTACATGGTGTTAACTTTGAGCAATTTCTCTTGAAGTTTTCATTAATTTTGAAAGCATGTTCCCTTTATGGTCACCCATGAGTTTATTTATTTTTGTACTAGACTAACCTTCTTTATCCACCCCACACTAAGGGTATGTGTAGTCCTCTTGCATGAAAACACTTTAGATTGCAACCAGCTTCTAGCACACAAGCTGCTTATTACACATAACACTAAACTAAATTGACAAAGCATAGTAGATGATGAAGGAAACACATCTAAAGGAAATACATTAAGGGAAATCTAATCTAAATGGAAATACTACCTTATTACAAACACCAAGAAGGATTATTTATAGTAGGGCTTCAACCTACTCCCGTTAAAGTAACTAGGAAACCATGTTCCATCAAGCACCTCTAACTAACAAGCACTGAGTCAAGTATATGAGTGATAACATATGGTCCCAACCAATGCACCTTAAGCTTTCTGGGTGGTGCAAAAAAATTTGAATCATAAAGAAGTACCATCTTCCCAACCTCAAGCTTCTTGTCCCTGATGTGCCTATCATGTCATGCCATGCCTTTTCCTAGATTTTTCTTTCTTCTAACTCCATCATGTTATTGCACACCTCTCATCCAGTTGTATCAACTTGTCAATTATTTCTTCCAATGCTTTCTCATCAGCCTAGACCTCCTGCACATGTGCAATACACAAAGAAGGTAACATGAATTCCATGGGAAGAAATTACCTCTTGCGCCAAACACCAACTGAAAGGGTGTTTCCTTATTCAACCATTTTGTAGGTTGTTCTATATGCCCAAAGCACAACAAAAAACTTTATCATCCCAGTCTTTCCTTCCAACATCACAAATTTTTGTCAAAGTTTGGCTCAATATCTTGTTGAAAGCCTCAATAGTCCCATTTTCTTGAGGGTGATAAGGTGTTGTCTTATGGTGTGCAACCATAAATTCATCCAATAATATCTTGATGGTCTCATTAAGGAAATGAGTGCCTCTATCACTTGTCAAACTTAAAGGACATCCATACCTGGTAAGAATATTTTCCCACAAGAACCTTGTTGTTGTAGCCATTGTACAATCCTTTGTAGGTGCCACTTCTACCCACCTTGTAAGATAATTTATACAAGTGATGATGTAGCATGATCCAGTTCTTACGCATGCAACTGGGGGAAATAGGACCCACAAAGTCAATTTCCCACTTCTCAAAAGGTTTGCACTAGTAATAGGCCTCAAAGGCATTTCATCTCTCTACCCAAGTTTTCCAAGGCACTTGACAAGTGATCACATGCCTTACAATATTCTTTGCAATCCTTGTACAAGGTCTCCCACCATAAACCAACTAGTAGAATCTTGTACACATGGTGGCATCACCTACATAGTGTCCACTTACAATACCACCATGAGCCTCCTCCATGATTTTCATTCACTCATGCTCCAAGTACACACCGATGCAATACTTCATCTCGACCTAGTTTGTATAAGTCACCACTGATCAACATGAAAGGTGTGACAAATTGCAAGTTGTTTCTTTTCCAAGGCCTTCATTCCTTCGGGTGTCATACATGTGCATAAAAAGAAAAAAATATCCTCTAATTCCAGGGCACAATTTAACCTATATAAATGTGCATCCGACATTGTATCTTCAATACTCTGTGTCCTCTCCTGATTGAATCCTTGACAAATGATCTGGACCAAAATTGCTTTTACCTAGCTTTACCACCACTAAAGTCAAACTCCTGGAATAATAGAACCCATCGGCATATGCCCCCTATAAGATGGGCTTGTTCACCAAGTATCTCAATGCCATGTGATCTATATAGAAAAAAAAAGGTGTTTCTAGCAAGTACTTTATCGAAACTTATGCAAATGTGTAGATCATTGACAAAATCCTCACACTCCATAGTTGTATAATTTTGTTCTACGTAGAGTCAACTTTCTGCTAGCAAAGAAAATAGGATGATCTATAATACCTTCTCTAGGATGAGCTAGAACTACACCAATGGCCATGCCAGAGGCATCCACATGTACATGAAAAGGTATATTCCATGAAGGAAAACATAGAATAGGTGCACAGTAGTAAGCCTTTCCTTCAATGCTTCAATGCATGCACTTTTGGTTCTCCCAATATAAACTTTCCTTTACCCTTTAATAACTCCTCCAAGGGCATGAAAATCTTAGCATATCCTTTGATAAATTTTCTATAATACCCTGTGGCCCAAGAATCCACACACCTCACTCTTGACTAGTAGGCTCCTCCAAGCCTAAGATGACTACAACCTTAGTTAGATCTACTAACAAACCCTCCTTACAGATGATATGCCCTAGCAGAGTTCCAAAAGGTGTAGCAAATATGCACTTCTTGATATTTAAAGAGATGCTTAACTATCTCACACTCTCAAACATTAACCTCAAATTGTCACAATGATCCTTGATAAGCCCATACATGGTCCAATCATCCAAGTAAACCTACAAGAATTTGTGAATAAAATCCTAGAATGCTTGAACAACAATGCATGAAAATACTACAGCATGCATTTTCTTCAATCCAAAGGGCATCACCATGTATGCAAAAATTCCCCATTCAGTGGTGAAAGTTGTCTTCTCTTGATCTTCTTTAGCAATTCTTACTTGATGATACCCAAAAATCCATCTGTAAAAGAGTAAATTTCACACCTGCAACACCTTCCAATATTTCTTCAGTGAATGGTGTAGGGAAAGGATCAATCACACATGCAACATTCAACTCCCTGTAGTCCACACAAATCCTGATTCTTCCATATTTCTTTATGTTGATTACCATAGGGCTAACCCACTTTGATTCCTCTATGGGCTCAATGATGCCAAATTTCAACATCTTGTCAATTTCTTCTTTAACTTTTACACAGGGTTAGGGTTCATCCTGTAAGGTCTCTTCCTAACCGGGTGTGCACCTTCCTTTAACTTAATTTTCATCTCACCCAAAGATTCATGCACTCCTTTCAACTCATGGTAGCCTCTAGAAACAAGTCCTGGAAAATCACGTAATAACTCAATTATCTTAGCCACTTCAGAGTCAGACCAGTAATCTCTAATTATGGCCTCCTTAGGTTCAACATCCATTCCAATGTTCACTTTCTTCATCTTCATAGGTTCATGGTAGGCACACACCTTCTCATCCACACTATCTAAGACCTCACGCATACCCTCTAAATGATCTATGTCCAAATTTTCCACTTCTTCATCATCCACCATGTAGACCATCTTTCCTTTCTCCTTCTCTAGGAAAGCATGCACTCAAGCAATTCTACATCTGTCTCATCTACTTCTTCAAAATGTGCTTCTAGGTCTGACTCACCAAGTAACTCTGAATGAGTTCTTCAGCTTTTGCACTATCTCCCATAGTCAAGCACTTCATAACCTATAATGCCTCATTCACTAGAGGTTTAGTGGAGAAGTAGTCAAAAGTTTGGATCATACCTGCAGTCAAGTCTTGCCAATTTCCAGTCTCTCTATTCAACTCCATAAACATACCATGCACATGCACACAACCTCGCAAGGTGAAATAAAGTTTGTGCACCCACAACAAAGGTGGTAAAGCTTCCCCCCCTCTTCTAAAGTCTCTCACACTTGTTGAATGTGGTGTTGAACATGATTATTACCATGATATTCACATATTTGAGTAGGTGCATTACTTATGAGAAACCTTGCTGATAGAGAAATTCTCACCTCTCTCCATTCTATGAGATTATCCCTATGAACCATCCACCAACACGTGTTGTTATCCCACGTAGGGTATAAACTAACATGTTCCTTCTGTCCACCTGATCCTTCCACTATACTTCCATGGCTCACAGGAATACCTCAGGGTTTCCTTCACCAGTGTACCAGGGTACATGGTTGTTTCCTAACCACCTAACACAACACATGCTTACTTACTTACATAGTTGTGCTTCTTACCTCATGCCCAACCATCTCATAGGTGTCATGTGCCCAATTGTCACAGAAATACTTGTAGTATCACTGATGGAATGTGCATCATCCCACTTGGAGAACTCCTTCCTTAGATGGCTCAAGTACTTCTAGGTCTCAAATGGGTGCACATAAATTTTTTTCAGATCTTCTTCACTTAAGGGCTCAACATAAGGTGCATATTTCCCATCTGTCAAAGGGATAATAACTCATTCTTCCTTGTTCTCAAAACTGATATATCCCTTATTGAACCATAGATCAACATTATTTTCATAACACCAAGGGCACCCAAGTAGAGCTTGGGAAGTTGTCCACTTCTACAAGCACTAAGACCTCAAAGTCCCCAGTGAACTTGGCCCCTTGTATAGTAATGGATGCATCCTTCAAGACTCCAATTGGCATGGCCTTAGTCTAATTTTCCATATACAATACATTGGAAGATGGTTGTAATGGAGGTCTTCCCATCTAAACCCATGCATCTAAAGTAAGCACATTCACTTCACACCTATGTCAATCAAAATATTTCTCAAAATCCATCCATCCACAACAACATTTAGAGTGATCTCCTTGTCATAATCCAAGCTATGAGGAGGGAGATTAACATGCAAAATATTCCATCCATTCTCAATACCAACGCACGCGAGTGTTTCCCTTTAACCAACTCCTAGTAATGGAATAATGTTCTCCTAACACAACATCTTGCATACTTCCTTCAGATCATCAACATCCAACTGGAAAGTCTCAACTTCCTTCTTTCTGTTCCAACTTCCGTGACTATTCCTTTAAACATTGTATTTCACCTTGCATATTTCTAAGTACCTCCATGGTTTCTTGATAAACCTCCTTCTGATGTGTAGGGTCTAGATATTTTTCATGTAAAACCTCCTCCTTAGTAATGGTAGGCTTATGTTGCAATGTTTCTCTAGCACGCGTAGCCTCAGCGCATGTAGTAATATTCACAGGTACCATCTCAGGATCTAGTGCTAACTTCGGCATCCATTGGTTTTCCACGGCACGTTGTATTCTAACCATCCATACGCCCTTGTTCTCTATTTTTGTGCTTCTTTCTCAGATGTTCATATAAATCTGGGAACTCTTCATAGTTATGATTCTTTCCAAAAAATAACAAGTAATGTTCTTGAGGACACTCATGCTTGTAATGGTCAAGAGATCCACACATGTATAACATGTTCCATGAGGGAACTCACCTCATCCACCACCACGACCTCAACCTCGGCCTAAATCCACCATGGTATCCTCGACCTCTACCATGGCCTCCCTCAAAGCACCCTTCATTATGATCATAGCACCCTTGAGTGTGATCATGATCATGTTGCTCACTTTTATCCTTAGAGTTATTCACAACTCCATATCTTTTGTCATACACCAATATCAATGGCATCATGGATCTGATCAATCAACCTACAATCTTCAGTATTGTGAGTTGTGGACCGAAAAATCTTACAGTAGCAGAGACACATTTCTTCCTTATCACGCATTGTAACAATGGGCAATGGCTTACATCATGGTCTAAATGACATATCTCACAATCCAATAACAAGGAGTGCACCGATCTATGAGGAAAACTATCCTTAGTATGCCCCTCTACTTCACAATATGTGCACCAAATTCTAGTGTGTGTCTCATGTGTTGTATTGGCTGATAGTTTCTCCAACTATTTTTCCATTTTGCAATCTGAGCTTCCAAGAATGGGCTCACTCCAGTGTCTATGCTCTTGACTACCTCAACGTGCAAAGCTACTTCAAGCACCTCGTGTGGTTCATATAAGTCTTATGTGAGAGCACCCTCCTAAAAGGCATGATCAAGCCTCTAAAAACCACTGTGCATGTTGACTTGCATGGATATCATAAGATAGTTTAGACAAGAGTGTTTTGAAATGAGCATCATATTCTGGACACTCTCAGTAGTTCCCTACTTGATATCCTTGAGCACACTTATACTTTTCTACTCAAACTCAGGATATAAAATTCTTTAAGGAAAGCATCTCATAACACCATATAATCCACACAAGTCTAATCAGGGTCAAACTTCATATACCAACTTGTGCACATCCCTATAACGTAGTTACAAACTAACTGCCTTGCTAATTTGAAGTTGTAATTCCTTTTGCGTGCCATAATATCTCACACATATGGACATGCTCAACAACATCTTCTATTCCCCTATACTCTGGGAGATGAAGTGACATCTCCATGTAAATATTCTTGGGGTTGGTGAGGACCATGCCCACTAGATCCAGAACCTCATGTGTTACCTCCACCTCTAGATCCACCAATCTGCTAGATCTCGAGCCACCTATTCCTCCTGATCCTCCCCTGTAATAGGAATTGAACTAGAGGATGCACTACCTTGTGTCCCAACAATAGTGGTGCTAAACTGAACTCCCATAGTCTCATGAAGTTGCACTACTCCCAGATGTGAGTCCAAAGTTTTACACGCCTATGTTCTGTGCCAACGATGTGCCTAAAAGGTACCTCCAACTGGACCTCCAAATAATAAGGAAGATGTCTTCCCGCCATAAATGTACTTGCTATTTGATTTACTCCTAAACTTGTTGATAAGTCAACTTTACCTCTTGCTACTCTACTTACCCAAACTAGCTTGCTGACTACTAGTTGTACTAGAAAATGGAAAACCAAGCACAAGGGCTAGGTCACTAGGTAGATTCAGATGCACACCCATGACCCATGTTGTCTCTATTGGCACACTCTCATAAGAGGCCGATGAGGGTTCCCTATCATGCTTTCCCAAATGGGGAGTTCCAGATGCTCTGGCTCCATGTCCTCTACATGAGCTCCAAATCCTTCACGAGCCATCTCTCTCCACAATGCCATCCATTCTACAACCTCACGCTACTTCTCTAAATCCCTCTCACACCTCATTGAACTTAATCCACCTTTCTTCTCTTTTCCTCTCTACCACTAGGTCCACCATCCTTCACCACACCTACTCTCCTGCCCCACACGTGGTGGGGTTTAGCTAGCCATCGAATTCTCTTCCAAATTCAAGGTTACCATCAAGATCTTGATCACCAGTGGAATTCCATGTAGATATGATCCCTTGGGATAATGTAAAAATTGAAACTCAGCTACCTCTAGACAAGAGTAAGTGGAGATTGAGTACTCCAAAATATAGCTATTCAGAACACCACGAAACCAAGTATCCACAACACACATCTAAATCAGATCAACATCATAGAGGCCTAGAATTATTCTTGCATCCAGAAAAGTGTACAAAACCTCCAATTCCTTTTAGATGCATAAAAACCAGCCACTTGTATAGCTCTATGGGAAAAATAACAAAGAAGCTCTCATATAAGCAGTCATACAGATTCTTCTCAACCCACGTGTGTGCGTCAAACTCAGATCCAATGTTGAATCTCTAGCGTATTCTTCTTCCAGATCTACTATCCACTCCTCAACACTTGCTAAGGTCAACCGATATGTCTTCATCACGCAACATCCTGAAAAAAAGCTGAGAAAGAGGTCTCAAAACAATGGAACCAATGATGTAGCCTAGAATTCATTATAAATGACCTAGGCACGACTGACACATCACTCATCCTGAGATGAGCACTCACCCAAAGCACACAAAGGCACCAGGTCCCTCTTTAGAGTTTTTGTATAGAATGTTAACATGATAGTGCATATGTATATTCAGATTCATAACCAATAGTAAACAATCCACAATGCATAAACCAAATCTAGATCTTAGAATATATAAAATGAACTAAACAATGACTATAACAAGATTTACCACACAAGAACAAGTTTAAGTCATGTTCAACACCATTATCCAGCCAATATGATCCATTGTATTAAATATTGTAAAACACATAAGCTTCATACATTATAAAGGTATCTTCATGAGTCATGCGCATGGTAAGACCAATAACATAACTCTGCAATACTTGACACTTAATTAGCCATGTGAAAATAAATACATATATATAGGGGTGGGGACTTGCCCTTCACTGCCCATGCACTATCTCAAAATAGGCCACATGCTAATAATAACCATGCACTTCTCAAAATCGTATGCCCAACACTTAGCTCATTTTTGTCTATCTAAAAGTATTATAAAGGAAGTAAGAAACATCCTGTATAGACTCTAGAGAAGCCATGTTGCAAAATGTATGTAGAATGTAGAAACTTGTAGCGTGGAGAACCATGGATCAACACTTTGACCCATGTGGCATAAGTGGAGATAGAAAATGTTGTAAGGAGCATTTGGAGAAATAGTTGAAATGATTCAGAGATTTTGAATTGTTGTTCAAGGTGATAGAAGAGGTAGGGAGTGATCAATTCCCAACCTGATTTGTTTGAAAATGGGAGGATTTAGGAATCATTCTTTAGAGGAAGAGTTTTGGGGAGAGAGGTGTAGTATTACTCTCTATTCATGAATGTATCCCCAAAGGTTCAACCACTTACATGAGATATATAGAGACCAAATTTAGTTCCGATTGAAGAACCCATATAGGAGAAGTATAAGAAAGGAAATGATGTCTCATTTCCCCCACTCCTATAGTAACGAGTGTTCTAATTTTAATAATGTTGGATGGATTCCAAGTTAGGTCATATGAAAGTGATAGCAATGAAATGTTCCTCCCAAGTTAGGTCATCTGAGAGATATAGTAAGTGTGCTTATTGTACCGATTGATTGATTTGATTTGAGTGATAGAAGATTGTTTGAAATAATATGTACTTAGGATATTACTCATAGAGAGGTTTTTTATTTTCCCTAGATTAGGTCATTTAGGGAATAAATTTAAAATATTAGAAAGTATTGATTGTTGTATAGAATGATTGTACCTTTTTTTTAATGCGATCAGAGCATTGTAATAGTAATATGCTAGGAGTGTCAATTGATTTTATTGTAACTTGAGAGAGATTATGAGATGATCTCGATTGTATGCTCCCCTTTCGGTGAAAGGGGAAGGATAGAGAAATGAGCACTTGAGCTGAAAACAAGACGTATAAGATGTTGTAATAGTAAATGAGAAAGATTATGGGATAATATTGTCAAAGTATGAGTAGATTTGGATTAGTACATGTGTCATATGTGATCGGGAGATGTTAAAATTTATATGGTATTGTGTTAGATGAAGTTATAATCCATATGGCACAAAAATGAGAGAAACATAGTTACGAGGGTCAAGATATGAGCGAAACCATGTGCCATGTATTAGTTAGAAAAATAGAGGCAAATAGTAACTATAGTATATGGTAAATTGGAATTACTATATATAGTAATAGTGAAAAGGTGAATTGTAATTTCATTTGTACTTGAGAGTAGTTGAAAGTTGGAGCTTTGAGCTATGAGAATGTCATGTGCTAGAGTAGTGAGTTTGACTAGATTTGAGAGAGTAGCGACAATTGTGGCTTTGCAGATGACCGAGGAGCTGGTAAGTGTGATTGTTTTCAGAAAATTTTGTCCAATATGTCTATTTTTAACATTTTTAGCAAGCTTTGATTTTTGTAATTTTTTTCCGTTTCGACCAAGATGGGAGCGGACAAGGTGTTTCTGCTTCTGGGGATAGTAGCATCATGTTCCTAGTGCTAGTGACCTAATTTTAGGTGCTGTGACCCACTCTTAGGTGTTAGTGTCCCGAGTAGGGTTTTGGCATTGTTTTGTGGAATACATGTATTTTGATTAATTTTGATGTTATGATGATTGATTTTCTAGTATGTAAAGTTTAATAATGTAAGGATTTGGTTGTTTTGTGTGTTATGCGAGAGGAACATATAGTCCATAGAGTTTTGTGCAAGTTGTCACTTGAGTATATTGCTTACTTTGGGGTTGTTAGATGTTGAGTGGGATCTATTAGACTATGCCGCCACCGTGACACATTGCTAGGTTGGGGAAGATACCCCATACTATGCCTATGTTGACAGTGTTGCATGAGCAATGGTGCTCGGATACTTGTACCTTCTAGTTTCGAACTAGCAAGATGACAATGACCTTAGAGGATGTCATAAGATACGTGGTTGCCTATAGTAGGAGAGAGAGAGAGTATAGATCATGGATATAGTAGAATCCCGTAGTCAAATGAGGGAAATATGATGGTACTTCATAGGGACATGGGTACATGCCAAGACACATATTAGCTTAGATGCTTTATAATGAGATATGGGGTTCCCATTTGCGGAAGTTTATCGCAACTATGATAGCTTTGTTAGTGGTAGTGGAGGGTGGTGGGTGGGTATTTTGTATCGATGCATGATATTTGTTGCAATATTGAGCATAATAGTACTAGATATTCCTGGGCATAGTGTGTAATGACCCATTTGTATAGGGACTTGTATAAATTTACACAATAAGATCATAGTGGTGGGTTAGGAGTTACTACTTTGTTACATGTGTGGGCATATGAGTATATTGTTATATTGAAGCCACTTAGTGGGCCATGGGATGATTGGGATCAACCCAAGCTATTCCCAATGAGGTGGGTGGGCACCCATAAAAGGAGGATGGATACAACTACATATAGGTCAATGCTAGATTAGATGGGCCCTAGGGCCATTATATGGAGACCATATAAAGACTATGGCATATGAGTAGAGGATGGTGTGGAGTTGTGGTGCATATGACACACCATGTGGTTAGAGGATCATTTCTCAAGGGTGAAAAAGTTATTATAGGGTGAGAAAGTATCTAGGTAGTTCTGCGCATGGCCTAGGATGTGCCCCCAAAGCCATATATATGGTTTTGATCTATTAGAGCTTGTGAGACTACTAGGGGTGAGGTCGAGATCGATAGGATTACAACTAATGCATCTAGGCCTAGATGAGGCATATGCGGCCATAGATTCTATACATGTGGATGATGTAGGGTACACTTAGGCATATAGCCAATGGTGGATGACACACCGATGGGTGTTGCTATTTCTAGTAGTGGTGGATGTAGCTTGTGGGGTGACAAGGGAGGAGTAAAGGGACATGCACCTTTAAAGTAGATGATGTAACAATGACAAGAGTGGAATGTAATTTTTTTGTATGTTATTTGTTTATTGTTTCTTGATTGATATAATGTATGCATGTAAAGATGTGTAATAACTAATGTTGGTTGTGGGATTGTAGGTGATGCTTATTGGTTGTTGATTATAGATAATTCATACACATGTTGACATAGAACATGCCTCTATATGTGCTCATGGGAGGTGGTATGCTAGAGCGGGTTGATGCTATTATGGGTGAGCATGCCCATTTATTTGAGCCAATGGCTATAGTGGCACCCACATGTAAAATGTTGTTGACCGAGCACAGATGAGGCTCGTGTAAAGATAGAGAGAGAGGTCGTAGGAGGAGGAGGCCTAACTAAAGACATATTTACATGCTATGTGGAGCTATAGGGCTGATATGTGGAGCAGACGATAGAGCTTGTTGTGTTACAGAGTCAGCTAGAGAGGTATAGAGGCCAAGATCATCGATGTAGAGTGAGCGATGGAGTTTCTAGTTCTAGAGCTCCCGGTTGTATATAGTGAGAGTGAGGATGATGTATGATGTATTGAATATGATTTAGCAATGCATGGGGCTTACCTCCAGTGATTGTAGTTTGTAACTTATGATTTTGGAGGGTATATATATTGACTTGTGTTGATGTGGAATTTATTATTGATGTGCGTTGTATACTATGTGATGATGATGATATGTTCTTGGTAGTGTTGATGTAGTTTGATAGATTTTAAAGGAACTGTTAAGATGGTTGATTTGATATATATTGTATATTGTTGAAAATTACAATGATGTAGAAATAATAACCAAGTAATCGATTAGATAAAGAATGTGTGTGAATAGGATTGTATATTATAACATGTACGAAATAGAGACGTATGTATGTGATGTATGTCTGTGGTTGATCACTAAAAGTAACAAATAATGATGTGCTGATGATTGCATAATGATGAGATGTAAAATAATGTTTGTAATTATGTACGATGAGAACAAATGGGTGGGGAAGAAGAGGATTACCCCCTAGTGTGAGAATGGGGTTCATTTATAAATTCCCCCTCAACATTCAAGAATGAACCATTGAATAAGAGTACATCATCTAGAAATGGGTTTGTCACATGTAAGGAGTGGCTAGAAAATATATTTCATGAAGAACATAGCCAGAAGTATGGAATGGGAGGTTCATTGATGTAGTATGCCCTTAACATTCAAGTTTGAACCGTATCATGAGAGTACATCATTGGGTAATGAATTGGAAAGTGGATGTCATTTACCATAGATGAAGAGGCCTACAAGACATGGAGGTAGTATGTGAAGTAAAAATGATTTGAGGGTAAGTGCCAAATTGGATGTTAGAGGGAATGGAGCCAAGAATAGAAGGTGTGGTGGGAGGAAGTGCGGAAGCAAGGGGCTTAGGAAGCCAATGAGGTATGACCGTAATGTGGGAGGATGTGACTATAGGTAGATTAGGATGAATAATGAACTTAAGATGTGGGTGAATGAATACTTTAGATGGAGGTGAAGGAGACAAGTGAACAATGGTGGAAGCTCACTTATGAGGGATATGAGAGAGAGAGAGAGTGCTCATGAGAGTGAGATAGGAAAGTAATGACACATTTTTCTTCTAAGCTGTTGTAAGTGATCATGGAGAGCATATCACTCATTATCATGATGGATGTTAATGTGTTGGAAATTATAGAAATGGCAGTCACACTAGAAATATAAGTGTTGAGGTGGATGATGATGGTTAAAAGGTAGACAAATGAGCCATTTATTAAGCAAGGTTAGAAGAACATCATGTGGTTTAGCATTATGTGGGAATTGTAATGGTTTAGGAGTGGGAGATAAATAATACTTAGGTGAATACTAATGAAGTGGAGGAGAAGGAAGAAACTTACATGGATGTAGATATGGGGATCATGCAGAGGGCCAATAGATGAAAGAGGGGAATATTTAGTAGGCATAGGAGGAGTAAAAGACGTAAAGGAAGGTGTTAAGAAATAATCTGCAATGAGGTCCTTTTCTAGATCAATAAGTTTATATCACAAAAGAGTAAATGATTCACATGTATCATATAATAACTTTTCCTTTAAGGGAGGAATTAAGCCACGACAAAAAAATGCATTTCTAAATCAATAGGCTGAAACAATAATTGATACATGCAAGAATTGAAGCATAAAATGTAATCTAAAATTGGTTCATTCTTTCCATGATGCAAAGAAGGAAAGTGTTCATATGTAACTTTAGGGCCATTGTTAGAAATAAATCATCTAAGAAAAGCATCCTCCATATCATAATAAGTACTAATGTATCCATAAGGAAAATTAGTATACCATTGGAGAGCATGGTCAAAAAGGATATGACAAAATGCTTTGAGTAACAAGTGATCGTTGGAATAAGTAGACATTGTTGAACGATAATTATTGAGATGTAAATAAGGATTTCAATGCCATCGAAATAGAAGTTCGAATGATGATGAAGTCCTTTGGGAAATTGTTTTTAGGAATAGGATTTCCATGTAGAGAATTATTGTCAATGAAAGCATAATAGGATTTACTTTCGAGGGTGATGGTATGAAATTGAGATTGAAAATTTCCAAAATCATGCATGAGGGAGAGAATATTGTGTGAAGGAATGGTTGGTGAAGTGCGAGGCATATTTAGGAGTTGGATATTTCCATTGTGAGTGATCATGAGAACCTGAGAAGGAGGAAGGGATGTGGAAGGAGGAGAAGGAGGTGGCAAAGGAGGAGAGGAGCATGGAGGCTCTATGGGAATGCTAGATGGAGGATGAGAAGAGATGCTAAGAAGTGCACTAGTGGTGGGAGTAGAGTCATTATGAGAAACATTGGAAACAACTTCCGTAGTAGAAGAAATAGGAGTGGTAAACTAACATTCAAAAATGGTAAGAGAAGTAACATCATCACTAACATGTTCATAATCAAAAGTGTAATCAAAATCACTATCAAGCATATTTTAAATAGCAAGTATTTCATCAATATTATCATCAACATATAAGGAATTTGTAGGGGTACTAACATCATATTTATCATTGCAATCATTGGAAATAATTTTAGAAGTAGGAAGAGTAGGAGATATAGCTTTACATTCATCTTGAATACTAATAGAAGCATCATCATTCACATTTACATTTTCATCATTAGAAGTAGAATTATTAGCATCCATATTGTCACAAACAAGAACCTCATCATGCAAAGAATCTATATGAATTGTATCATTTGCTATAAGAGAAGGAGAGGAAGATGGAGCAGCATTGGTGGCTACGGGGGTGATTGAGAACATGATGCAAGGCTTTACTTAGGGGAGACTATGTAAATATTAGGAGTATTAAGGCTAATATGAAGGGTATTTTGGAAGGCAAGGAGATTTTGGGGGATGATGGGATCATATTGAGGATTGTAGTAGAGGTCACAAAATTTAGATTATGTAGAAGTATTGTCAAAAATAGGTTACAAGAATGTATAGGTCATATTATGATTGGGATATGAATACCTCTTCTTGGACACGAGGTTTTTGGGATCCTAGGGAAAGGAGTTCAAATAAGTTTAAGTTCACCAAATGATATAATTAAAAATAATATTAAATATAATTTCAAAGTAACTAATATGATAAAATACAATAAAGATATAGATTATAATCACTCCAACAATGCAAAAATATAAGAAAATGGGAGAGATAAATGACTTAGATGATTCCTATCTGATTTTGAACTGATTTGGGTAGTGTAAAGTGTTGGATAGGATGCAAAGAATGTCATAACAACTCCATGTAAATCCTAGAAGATGAGAATGATGTCGACAGGGGTTCTCGGTATAGGACAAAGGCAAATGGGTGTTGGTAACTATGCAAAGACTCGGGATATGCCTTCTTTTGTGCCACTATGGTTTCACCGCTAATGCTTGTTAGTTACTCCGATATTCACTCTCTGATCACCAAAGGTACATGTAACCTTCAAAACAAAACCTAGTTACCTGCATAAGTTCACAAACACATCAAATTTGAATGAAATATGTAAAATGTGAAGTTGGAATGACCCCAGTGGTCACCCAAAGATTGAAATTATGACCGAGTACTAACATACGTTCCAAACTCCATGTAGTTCTTTGTGCTTGTGTGTGAAATAGTGTCCTTATGTTTCCCTCATGGAAATGACACAAAGATAATGGGATGTAGCTATATAATATGTAAATGTGTGATATGGAATTCAATACTTCCCCTTCCTATGTAGTGTATGCATCCCAAAAATGTAATCCCTTTGATGGTAGTGATAGTATGTAGATGTGATTTCCCCTTAGAATTTCCAGCTAGAATAATAGTGTGTATGTTGTGTATATATACGAATATCTTGTTTTAATTTCGATACTAATGACACAAAATGATGACTATGAACATGGGATAAGGATTATAAAACTAAAAATACCGACCAAAAATGTAAAAATGTGTAAAAAGAATAAAGAGGACATAATCACCCAAGATGGACAGAAACACCTAGGTGCTTTAGTGTCCGGAAGGGGGTGGTGTCCTGGGATAAATGATGAAATATGTGAAAATACTATGAGACAAAGAATTCCTGTGACTTTGACTATAATCGGGTACAAAATTGAGATGTGAGAGAGAAACACAATATAAACAATCAAATAAAGTAGATGGACAAAGGATTGTGTCACCAGTGAATAATTTTCTTACTTAAGATCCATGTAAATAACAAAATACTTGACAAAATAGTAAAATAGTAATATGTGCATGATTTTGTGTCTACACATACAATCATCTCTCTCATTAATTCTATATTTAGATGGAATGTGAATGGAAAATTGCTTATTCTATTCTTTCTCATATAGGCATCTTTCTCATTCCTTTTATATTGCTATAATGTTAAGAATAGACATATACCCATTCTATTTGTTCTCATATAGTCATCTTTGATCCCATTCATTATATATTTAACTCCGAATAAGAATGGACATATGCCCATTCTATCCATTCTAATACAATCATATTTCTCATTCATTATATATTTATCCCCATAATGTGAATGGACAATTTCATATTCTATTTTTTCTCATACAACAATATTTATCATTCCTTCTATATTTCTTGAATGTTAAGAATGGACATATGCCCATTATGAGAATTTCCTATAGTATGCGAATGGACATATGCCCATTCTATTGGATCTCATATAATCATCTTTGATCTTATTCATTCTATATTTAACTTTGAATGTGAATGGAAAATTTCCCATTCTATGCACTCTCATATAACCATCTTTCTCATTCATTATATATTTATCCTCAATATGTGAATGGAAAATTGCACATTCTATTCTCTCTCATACTACCATATTTCTCATTCATTACGTATTTAACTCGAAGAACAATACATAATTTCAGCTCCAAACTATCAATACTTTCAGCTCCGGACCTTCCTGTCAATACATTCATTATATATTTAACCTGAATATGAATGGAAAACTTCTGATTCTATTCTTTCTCATACAACCATCTTTCCCATTGCTTATATATTTAATTAGAATGTTTACAATGGACATATGTTCATTCTAATCATATATTGTAATATGAGAATGGAAATCTTCCCATTCTTTCCATTCTAATACAATCATCTTTCTCATTAATTCTATATTTATCCTCAGAATGTGAATGGGAAGCTACCCATTCTATTCTTTCTCATACTACCATCTTTCTCACGCCTTCTATTAATTACCTAAATTTTCAGAATGTACATATGCCCAATATAATAATTGTATATAATAGAAGAATGGACATCTGATCATTTTATTATTTCTCATACAATCATATTTATCATTCATTCTATATTTAACTTGAATGTGAATGGAAAATTACCCATTATATTATTTCTTATACAACAATATTTCTTATTCCTTATATATTTCTTGAATGTTAAGAATGGACATATGCCCATTCTAAGCATTGCCTATAGTATGAGAATGGACATCTGCCCATTCTATTCATTCTCATACAATCATATTTTATCCCATTCATTCTATATTTAACCTAAATGTGAATGGACATCTTCCCATTCTATTCATTCTCATACAACCATCTTTCTCATTCATTCTATATTCATCCTCATAATGTGAATGAACATCTTCCCATTCTATTCTTTCTCATATAATCATCTTTCTCATTCATTCTATATTTAACTTGAATGTGAATGGACAACACCCATTCTATTATTTCTCATACAACAATCTTTCTCATTCCTTCTATATTTCCTGAATGTTCAGAATGAACATATGCCCATTCTAATCATTGCCTATAATATGAGAATGGACATCTACCCATTCTATTCTTTCTCATACAATCATCTTTGAATTCTCATTCATTCTATATTTAACCTAAATGTGAATGGAAAACTACCCATTCTATTCATTCTCATACTCAACCTTCTCATTATTCTGTCTATATTACTTGAATGAAGAAAATGGACATATGTCCATTATAATCATTTCCTATTAAATATGAGAATTGAATTTTTCTTATTCTATTCAACTTTCTTAGATACATCATATAAATTCTCATTCATTCATACTACCATATTTCTCATTCCTTCTATATTTCATGAATGAATAGAATGGACATCTGCGCATTCTATTCATTCTCATAGTAAAATCATATTTCTCATTCATCTGGGTATTTTAACCTTAAAGAGAATGGTTGTCTGCACATAATACTTATAGATCTAGTCCATTCATACTTCTAGCTCCAGACCTTCCACACTTCAAGCTCCAGATCATTCATGGTCCAAAGCTAGAACTATGGATGGTCTGGAGCTAGAAGCATAGTTTAAATATATTGCGAATTTAAATATAATGCCAATAAACGAAAAAATAAGTATACTATAAAAATTAACTATATTGTAAAATTAAATATCTTTAAAATTAATTATACTTTGTAAAATTAAATATCTGCGAATTAAATATCTTTACCGAAAATTAGTTATACCGTAAAATTAAATATTAAAATTAAATACACTTTGTAAAATTAATTATAATGTAAAATTAAATATATCTTTGCAAAATTAATTATATTGTTAAATTAATAATACTGCCAAATTAAATATATTGCAAAATTAATTATACTAGAAAATTAAATATCTTAAAATTAATTATTCTAAAATTAAATATACTAAAAATTAAATATATTGCAAAATTAAATATAGTATTGCCAAAGTAAAATATAATACATTTTAAATTTCTAGAAAACATTACTAATTTACAATTAAATATAATGCATTTAACAATTTTATGAAATTAGTAATCAATATATTTAGTAAACAAAGTTATTAATTTTATAGTATAATTATAAATTAGTAATGTTTTCTAGAAATTTAAAAGGTATTATATTTTACTTTACATATTCATTAATTACATATAGAAATTCACATTCCTATTTATCAGGTATTCAATATGTTATTTATTTTCGGTGACAAGTATTTTTTTTGCTGAAGATTCCTAGGGAGAAGGCCCTAGCCTCAAAAAAGTTCCTATTACAGTCCATGATTAATCTACAAATCACTGGACTTAATAGGGAGAGTAAAATGCACTTTATCGTGCTATAAAAACCAAAAAACAATTCCTATACAACAGTATATATATCACCGAACTGTACATTCCTAGACTGTAAACAAAAAGAGTGATACCCACTCCATACTGAACGAGTTCAAATCAGAGAACCCCGAATTCAATCTTCCATGGTAGATCCTAGAGTATTTTTGCCATAATCTCCACCTTTGAGTCGCTTGAAGATAAAGGAGACGAAGAAGAGCTAGCACAACAATCCAAAAATCAACTTTGGCCTTCTCCGGGAGGCAGAGTCCCTAGTTTTCCGCCACCACCACCAAGCCGCGAGAGAGCTTTCACTCCATGAGTCAGGGCATGAATATGAAATTGTAAACTAACCACCCTCACTTCTAGGTCCTTCATCTCCTTGTGGAGGAGAAACTAGCTTGCTTTGAATTAGAGATAATGTTAGCCGTGCTCAACCCCTGCACCACATCAAACACATTCCTTCGACCCACAGATTGACCAAGGTATAACATTAACCTCCTCAATTTATCATAGAAAACCACTTCTTCTTTTATCATTTTCAATCCTCTCACTACTAACCAAACTCCGATACATCCACCCCCTCATGGCCACATTTTTAATTCTCCCATTAAGCCACTCCGAAAAGGAATCACCCAAATCAAGCCCAGTCTGAGCATGATGCCACTTCCTCCCAAAGCCACTCGCAGAGTCTCCATTGGATGCCATGAGAGAAGAAGGAGAAATAGACCGATGAAATTCAACTTACCAGACCCACCCTGAAGGCAAACCAGCTAAACTATGGAAGAAGGAGCTGAAAAGATAACCCAAAGGCAACCAAAATGTGGCTTAAAATCCAAACACCTTCCCCAAAGCCAATGAATGCTAGGTACGTGCCACACTTCAAATCCAAAACCAAATCCTTCCTTTAAAAAACCATCATTTCGAGAGGGGGAAAATAAGGGGTACAATTTAGAGATTACAAGTCCCCTCTGCACGAGCCAAACACACATCATTAACCAAAAGGGCTTGAATGTCGTTGGGAAAACATCTCCCATGATTGAGTATCACCCGAACCTTATTCCAAAGCATGACACCAATATTAGCTAAACCATCTGCCACCTTATTGCCTTCTCGACAAATATGAGAAAAAATCACCTCCTCAAAATCAAGAAAAATTGCCTAAATGTTATCACAAATGGATTGTAATTTCCATGCATGAGAAGAGTTTCCTTACACTATCATAATGATAGCTAGAGAGTCACCTTCAACCCAAATTCTAGACCATTTCCTATGCTTAGCTTCACCCGAGACCCTCCCATAAGACTATGCCTTCATGGAAATTATTGGAAGATACACCAAAATCAAAAGTCATATTAAGGATAGGCTGACAGATCAACATTATGAAACACACACCCACAACCAGTGGCTCCAGGGTTTCCTTTAGAGGCCCCATAAAAATTTAGTTTGATCCAACCTACTAAAGGAGGACTCCAATGTGTCAACCTCTTATCCTTACTCCCCTTATCAGGAGAAAAGTGGTTTGGGATAACTCTTGTGCCGTAATGCCAGACATGCCTCATCACATTGAACATAGGATTCATGCCTACCTCGACCCCGTCACATTGAACATTGAGCCGGCTTGGCACCATGTCGAGAGACCACCTCTGCCACTAAAGCAGATGACCTACCTAGAACTTCCTAGCGAGTAATGACGAGATATAGAGGTGGCCAGCTCGGGAATGGACCCTGAGACCTCCCACATATAACCCACATTCCCCACCGCTAGGGTAAACCGAACGATATTTTCAGCGACAAGTATTAATGGAATTCAAATATATCAAATTGGTGACATTTCATTTTTGGTGGCAACTAGTAATGAATCGGGTATTTTAAAATTTTGAAGTTAATTCCTTCGAGGTAGTGGTGCAACATTTACTATGGGTTAATTTTCAAATTTTGAAAATTTGGCATTTTTCGTTTTGAGCAACATTTGTTAATATATGAGTACATTATATAATTTGTTTTTTTGAATGATTCAGTTTTGTTTCTCTGTTCTCTTACGACTAGTTTTTGATGGGAAATATTTAGATGAGGTTATAGTTGTAGGTGAAGATATAGGTATAGAGGAGGATACATTTTTATGTGATTATATTACATAGATATATAAGATATTTCTGACCCATGAATTACATTCCAAGTTTTTTCAAATCATCTACAACTGTTTATATTCTCTACATTTCTAATGAAAATAAAACCCTTAAACAATAACTATTTTTTCAAATGAATTTACAAAGATTACGAATGTTTCTATTCTCTTTAAATGATTCATCTTGACAAGTGCAAACAAATAAAAATATGTCTATTGTTTTTAGTTTTAATTAGATTACAAAATTTTGATAAGTACATATATATATGTGTTCAATAACTATAATGAAATTTTTATCTATAACTATTGCATCTACATCTATTTATCTCCAACTATTGTGTTTCCATATCCTTCTCTATAAATCTTGTGTTCTCTTATCTTTCTATAATTGACTCTATCCTCTTATTTATTTTCCTACGGATCATAAAATAGTTAATAAGATAAGTTCAAGATAACTAGAAAGTTTCTCCTTATCAACATTCCTAATTATTTATTAGATATATAATAAACTGTCATTTAATAGAGAAACAAAATAACCCACATGATTAATAGAGAAAAAAATAAAAGATACATTATTCTGGACTTATAACACCCGATCGTAAGAAAAATAGGAAACAAAACCCGAATCATTCAAAACAAATTATATAATGAACTCATAGATCAACAAATGTCACCCACAATAAAAATGCCAAATTTTCAAAATTTGAAAATCGATCCATAATAAATGTTTACTGCAAAATACCGTAAATGAATTAACTTCAAAAATTTAAAATACCCGATGCATTAATAATTACCGTCGAAATTATCTCATCGGATGATTCGAGATATTTGACCTCCATTAATAATCACCGCTCAAAATAAATAGCATATTGAATACTAGATACATAGGAATACAAATTTCTATATGTAAGTAATGCATATGTAAAGTAAAATATAAGACCTTTTAAATTTCTAGAAAATATTAACAACTTTAAGAAATAGTTATTAATAATACTTAGTAGTATTAAATATTATTAGTAATACTTGGTAGTACTAGATATTATTTAGTTATTAATTCATTAAATTATAGATATATTGATTACTAATTTCATAAAATTATTAAATTTATAGTATATTTAATTGTAAATAAATGGTATTATATTTTACTTTAGAAGTACTATATTTAATTTTACAATATATTTAATTTGCGGTATATTGGCGGTTTATTTAAATTCGTAGTATATTTAAACTATACTTCTAGCTCCAAACCATCCATACCTCTAGCTTTGGACCATGAATGATTAGGACCCCAAGCATGAAATTTCAACTTATATGTTCTTGTCAAATAAAAATTTGTTGATGACCTATCTTTGTTAATGAACTATAAAATCTAAAAAAATTTATACAAAAATAAAAATAAGTTGTATATTTACACATATTTTATATATATTTGTAGACGACTATTTATACAATTATACAGTTTTCTAAATTTATTTTCCACCTAACTTTTTAACCTGGAAAATATGGTTAAAATCATAAAAAACAATCTATAACTTGTCAATTTCCAACCCTTTTAGGAGCTTGAAGTATGGAAGGTCCAAAGTGGGAAGTATGAATGGACCGGAGCTGTAATTATAGCGTGCGATGTCTGTTCTATTTAAGGTTGAAAATAAAATAAATGAGAAAGATATTTGTACTACGAGAATGAATATAATTGTCATATGTCCATTCTCATACTACGGATATGATTAGAATGGGCATATGTCCATTCTAATCTTTCAAGTAACATAGAAGGAATGAGAAGGATGGTTTTATACAAATGAAAATAATGGGAAAATGTCATTATGATAAGGAAATTTAATAGGAATGATAATGTCTGGAATGGTTAGATGTACATTCTCATATTAGGATATGATTAGAATGGGCATATGTCCATTATAAAATTTCAAGTAATATATAAGGAATGTGAAGGATGGTTTTATGAGAATGAATAGAATGGGCGGATGCCCATTCGATAAGGTGATTTAGAATGAATGACAATGAATTGAATGGTTAGATGTCCATTCTCATATTAGGATATGATTAGAATGGACAAATGCCTGTCCATTCTCATATGATATGAAATATAAAAGGAATGATAAATATGATTACATGACAATGAATAGAATGGGAAGATTTCAATTCTCATATTAGGATATGATTAAAATGGGAAGATGTCCATTCTCATATTATAGAAAATATATAAGGAATGAGAAAGATGATTGTATGACACCTGAATAGAATGGACAAATGTGTTGGCATGAGTGAGCTATAGTGTTTTCATTGATATAAAATCTCAATTATGAAGAAGATTATGATATAAGAGTGTTATAGGATGATTAGTATGGTTATGAAATAGAAAAATAAGACATAACATGATGGCTTGAGTAGACACATGAGAATGAATTAGCCTAGTAGGCCTAATCAGGTGACCTAGTTAGCTTAGGTGAAAGATCATGGTGGATAGAGTTACATGATGGATTAAGGATAATGGTAGAGGATTGGAGATATTTATGAGAGAGTTTTGAGACTCTCACATGAGCTTCAGAGTGCAGTACAAGTTGAATACTCAAATACAGGTGCTCATAGATAGACCTAGTCTAGGTGCTTGAAGACCAAATGAAGTATGAGAGTGAAGTGTATAGCTATATGAGCTCATGGAATCATCTAGGTGAGTGATACATTATGTATCAAGGTCTTCAGTCCTTTTAAAGAGGTTTCAATATGAGATATGAGGTTATTATACTTTATTTTAGCGTAAACTATACAAAACCCTAAGGCCTAGTCATGAAAGTCATAGTGGTGGTGAAGATTAAGAACTATTTGAGCCAATATGATGAT
This sequence comes from Taxus wallichiana var. yunnanensis, assembly GCA_018340775.1. Lineage (NCBI taxonomy): Eukaryota > Viridiplantae > Streptophyta > Pinopsida > Cupressales > Taxaceae > Taxus > Taxus wallichiana. The sequence goes on along the minus strand of CM031236.1, from coordinate 456,111,271 downwards.
TGGATATGTTATAAGAGGGTGTTTTGGTGGTGTGGGAAAATTTTCAGGTTTTCATGATGAATATTTTGCAAGATATTGAGCTTAGATAAAAACAGGGTCAAAGAAAGTATGTTTTCCACTCGATAGGTAACTTCATTTGCTCACCTTCTCTCACACACTTTGCATGGGAACTTTTGGATTTAAGGGATTTTTTTACATTGAGATAAGATCATTTTTCAAAAATAATTAAGTGGTTTTATTGTCATATTTTTATGATCGAATGTTAATAAATTAAACAACATTTTATGGTCTTGAAACTCTAGTTTGAAGGCGATGGAAAAAAATTCTTGTATGGTAAAAAAATGAATTGATTTTTCAAATTTTATTTTTTGATGTTTTAGAGGAATCCTCTATATTTCTAATGAGGTATTTTAGAGCTTGTGAACATATGTAGGCCACACTCAAAAAGGAAAGTTTCTAGAGTTTTTTAGTCTGTGTAAATTTTGTCCATGGAAACTGATGAATAAATTACCATTTATGAAATAATTATAGTTTTAATACATTTCCATGATAGTTTCAAGTCATGGTCGAGGTTATAGAGTGCAAAGTGTTCCCTATCTTTGAAGGCTAGTTTTTGGGCCAAAAGGGAAATTTTAGCAGTGTTGGCAAAAGGAAGTGCTTGAGAACTCATGAGCTTGTTGATGGAGTATAATGACCTTAGATGTGTTGTTTACATCTCATGTGACAAGTTTCATGTTTTTTTAACTCTGAAAGTGTGAAGATGTGGCATGGTTGAGGTCACAAGTTGACCTAACTTATCAGTTCATGACAGCAGAGAAGGTTTGAAGAAACGATTGATGTTTTGACTTAGATGATGATGAATATCCATTTGAGAGTTAAGAGGGATGAATTTTTTCCTATTAAATGCATTTATAGGTATTTAAAGGGTCATAAAGGTTACAAACCAATTGATTTTTAAAACTGATTTCTAGGAAGTTCGGTTTCATGAAGAAAAAAAAAGAAGAAGTAATTTTCTTTGTTGGATGTTTCACGAGTTATAACATGCATGAATGTGTTATAAAGGTCAATTTATTTATAATGAGTGGTTACATGTCATATTTTATGTTCTTTTGTGATCTTTTGATCCATTTTTGAAGACTGGTTCCTGGAAGTGCCTGTTTTGAGTTGGAAACAATCCCACTTGGTAGTAATATGAAGAAAATGATTGGTGCAGAGAATTGTGAGATCATGGATGATGTTTTAATGGCATGATGGAAATTTTTAAGTATTTTAAGGCTTGAAAAATTATTATGAAGCGTTTTAAGGTCTTGGAGAGCTTAGTGGAGAAGGAATCACATATTTTTAGCCTATTTGGGCTTGTCTTGTGTCTTGGTATATTACCAACCTACACGGGTCCTTATCATGATTTAATATGATGTAGTAGTTATATTTTTAAGTTGGTATGACTGACCTCTTGGGTCATGACTTACCTATGTTATGTTTTTGAGTTGAGTCTCATATAAAGGTGAATGTTTGGTTCGTTTTTGAACTAGTTGTGTGAGAGGAAAAAGTGTGAGTTAGGTGAGAGAGTGTACGTGGTTCAAGGGAATAAAAATAGAGTTGAGAGAGTGATTTAATGTCTAAAGAGTTTTGAAGAACTTGTGTTCAAGGGTTTTTTCCCAAATCGGTCCATGACAGACCAAGTTTGAGTGATTTAGGAGGTGTGTTTCAAGAGGGTTTGAAGGTGTATGAGTTGAATCTTGTGATCACTATTGGTTTTGTGTTGGTAACATATATTTATTGGTCTTATGATAAAAAAATGTGTGATGAGTAATATTCACACGAGACCTTTGTTTTGAGTAATATCAACAATGGTTTATAGGGGTTGGTGCCTCACTAAAAAAATCTTGTATGATGAGTCACATTCATGAAAGTATTTTGGTTTGAGTAGTATAATTAATAGTTTCAGTGGGTTTACTTCCCCTTGATTGTTTATCACTTATATCTTGTGTTCTTATGTACTCTTTCATGGTTATGCTCTTGTGGATGGTTGTTGCATATTTTTAAGATCACATTAATGCATGTTTGATTTTAATGATCTATGCAAGTTAATTTAAATTTTTAAGGGTTCTGAAAGGAATGATTCACCCCCTCACATTACATTATGATTCCAACAATTAGTATCAAAGAAGGTACTTTTGAAATTTTTAATCAATTTAATGATCCTTTGAAGTAAAAATGGTGATTCAAAGATAGAGTGGCTCTTCTTCCAGCAAGGCACCATTGTTTGATGGAGTAAACTATGATTTTTGGAGTCTCATGATGAGGAATAAAATCATGTCCTTAGAATTTGATATTTGGAAATCATGTTTGGATGGATGTACTATTCCTCAAACCCCTCTAACAACTATTTTAGACAAGAAGCTAAGTAGTGACAAATCTAGGGCTATGAATGCAATCATGTGTGGATTAGCTGAACCTAAACTTGTGAAGGTGATGCATTGCACATCGAAAAGGATATGTGGGAGAAAATTCAAGTCATTTATGAGGGTGATTCCAAGGTAAGAATAGATAAGCTTTAAACATTTAGAAATCAGTTTGAAGGGCTAAAAATGAGTGATGAAGAGTCCATTGCTGCATACTTGCTTAGAGTTGACAAGGTTGTCAATACCATGAAAGGATTAGGTGAATAAGTGAAGGAAGAAGTTGTGGTACAAAAATTATTAAGGTCTCTAACTCCTAGGTTTGATTCTAAAGTATCTTCTATTGAGGAAGCCAAAGATTTGAAGGTCTTGACAATGGATGAGTTGCATGGAACCTTGAATACATATGAGATGAGGGTTATTGACTCAAAACAAGCTAAGAAAGAGATAAATTTCAAATCTAAGATGAATTCCAAGGGAAAGAAAGTTAAGGATGATGGTGATGCTCCTAACATTGATGATGAAGAACTCTTTGCAATGGTTTCTAGGAGATTGAAGGTTGGCTCTGGAAAGTACAAAGGTAAGATTCCTTTTAAATGTTTCAATTGTGGTGAAGTAGGCAATTTTTCTACTAAGTTTCCTCACGGGAATGAAAAATAAGGCGATGCGAGATGATCATAATGAGAAAAATCACAAGTATAGTAAAGTAAATAAAAACTTCAAGAAGTTTGACTACAAGAATAAGGGAAAAAGAGTTTTTACACAAAGGAAGATGATTTTTCATATGAAGAAAGCAATTGTGATGGTATTTTAGATCCAAAATATGAATCGAGCATGAATATGCTGGAGATGAGGTCTTATTCATGACCAAGGATGCTGTAAGATCTATGAGTGATGGTCCTATAATTTTTGGTGACTCCATGCACTTTAAAGATGAAGAATAAGAAGATGATATTGATGATAAATTAGTGTGTATTTAGAATGAGTTGAAGCATGTTGAAAAGAATAAAAATAATCTGAGATCTCAAGTCAAGGGATATGATGCAAAGATCCATGACCTAAAGGAGAAAAAAATATCGTGAATAAGGTATGTTAGGAGAATCAGTCAAGAGGTTAGAAGAGAAGGTAAAATTTTTGGTCACAAGCATGCAAGACAAAGAGAGTGATTGCACCAAAATTTAAGAATATATAATGTTCCTAAGGATAGAGTTATCGGAGTTTCTAATAAGGCTAAAACCATTCAAAAATTTGAGAAAAACACCAAGGATCTTGGAAATCGTCTTAGCATTTAAAGGTCTACAGGTGATAAGACATGTTTGGGGTTCAAAGATGACCTCAAAGGAAAAGAGGTGATGTAAGAGAAAAATGCTATAAGCAAGGAGATTGAGAGACTAAGTACAAAAGATAAGCAAAAGGAGAGAAATGTTAAAGACAATGCGAAGAAAAATTCCATAAGGAAGCCTAATGCTTCAAGGTTTGAGAGATAATTTAATGGTTATTGTTTCACTTGAAATAGATTTAGACATAGGGATAAGGAGTGTGGGAGTTTTATTAAGGCATAACATCCATAGAGGGATAACCGAGATGAGAAAAGAAGGAATGTGGTTTGCTATAATTGTCATGAGAAAGGAAATATTGCTAGGTTATTCCTATATGATAAACCTAATTAGTTTTTGAGGAAAGGAACTAAAGGTAAGGATTAAATTACATGTTACAACTGTAATGAAGATGATCATGCTGTTAGAGAATGTCATTATGGATCTACAAGGAAAAATAGGAGTTTTTCCAGGGTCCTAGAATGTATGACAAAAAGACAAGGCATGATATGGGACGCAAGAAGGAATAATGTGGTTTCATAAAAAGAATATATGGATGAAAACCAAGGAGTTGATCAGGTAAAAATTAGAAGAAATAAGAAAAATGTGAGTTTCAAGTATCAAAGAGGTCTTAAGGCCTCTTCAAGTCAATCTTCTAGATTCTTTATGAAGAGATATTTCTCTACTAGGATTCTAAGAGGCATAATAATCCATATGAAGATTTGAGAGAAGGGGGAGCATCTAGGATTGGTAGTCGATGTTGTTGGTATGTATTCAAGGTATCAAGGTATGTATATCATGTTACAATTTTTTTATTCTATTTAGAGATGTTGTAGGCAATTTCATGATGCAATGATATTTGTATCGGGAAGATGAAATCAATGTTGCAAGATTGTGAAAGCTAAGAAGGAAAGTTTTTCAGGATCTTACATAATATAGGCCCTAACTCATGCATGATGTTCTCGAGTGGTTTGAAGATGCAGATGTATTTTCATAGTGGAAAACATTATCATTATGCTCTTTAAGAGGTTGGTGTAGGTGATTTTACATGATAGGTGTGCTAGACTTGTGAAGAAGCAAGTCATTTGGTATGATGACTTGATCATACCATCCGAAGAAGAAGGATTTGATGCTCCCCCGAGGTATGTAAGTTAGTTGAAATTTTCTATGCAGAATTTCTAAGATTTGAGAGATGTTTGAAATGTCTCCAAGAGAGTTAATGTATCATAGAAATGTATGGAGAAGTATTAAGTAGTGCATGTCTCATATTATTATTAAAGGTCAAACATGGGTTTCTAAGATGGTAGGCATCATGTTAAACTCATGTATGGATGTTTTAGATATGTAATAGTGTCTCAAGAAGGAGTGAAGGGTATCAAGAGAGATTATAGGATATTTTTGCACAAAATGAAGAATCAAAACTTGTTGAAATTCTTTGGAATTTGTGCATGTACTTCAAAGAAAAGGTGTTTCTATTAAGGTATTATAGTATTACAAAGATTTTTATGCATTTTCAATCTTGTGCATGGTTGATTAAATTTTGTAATGGTGTCTTGAGAAAAATTATGGAAAGATAGTGTTGTGTGTAAAATTATTTGCCTCTTATATATGGCTCACGAGTTGGTGTAGTGTAAAAGTTATCTAAAACTGAAATATGGTTCTTGAGTCCATTCTAAGAAAGGGTTGAAAATGCCAAGGTGAAGAATATCATGTCATTTACTTGATTGCATAATGATTCATGGTGTTTTCTATAAATATATGTTGAGTGGGAGAAAAATTTCTCTCTATCCTTAAAATGTAGAGTTTAGTATGTTGCAAGTTCTTTGTAGGTGATCTCTTGAATTCTTGAATGGACATTTGCATCATAACAATGTTCAGTAGGTGTCTTGCAATGTGTAGGCTATGAACTACATGTATGTGGAAGCCTCTTGAGGCAGGGGGAACTAGTAATGATCCTCAAGGAAGTAATTTAGGTATAAATAAGAATAAGATTGCATAATTGTTAATGTTTTGCAAGCAAAATTACATGGGAGAAGACCTTGAGCTAAATAAGTCACAATAGCATGCAAAAGGCTAAAAACACTAAAGTGTTGCTACAATACTTTGAAGGTATGAATGATCCATCTCTAGAACAATTGTTCAAGGTTTATGATCATATGATTATGTTTAGAGTTAGTTATAGGCAATATGAACCCAAGGGAGCTATAAGGAATTATTTCATTTTGTGTATGGGATTATACAACAAGGAAAAGTTGAGAAAATTTACATTGAAGGTCTGACTTAGGGCTCTTAGACCTAAAAATGATGATACACTATATATATATATATATATATATATATATATATATATATCAGAATTCGATCTAAATTTGAGCATCCATCAACTAAGACAAATCAAGGAGGAGGTAAGAATGATGTTTCCACTTAAAAACTAGTTTTTGGCATGTATGAGTTCTATGTATGCTTCTTCCCAAGGGTGTTATGTGTTCTTATGATGAAATGAAGTTAAAAATAGAGTCATGGAAGGTGAGACATGTCTATATTCTTAAATGGTAAGTTTGGTTGATGTTTCTAATCAAGAGGTTATCAAAAAGAGGTTAAAGGGAAGGATATCATGTGCTATAGGTATGTTTTTTCTTATGTAAAAAAGGGGAGAAGAACTAGGTGGTTTTCCATCAATGACAAAGGGGAGATTGTTGGCATGAGTGAGATAGAGTGTTTTCATTGATGTAAAAGATCATTACTAACAAAGAGGATGATATAAGAGTGCTAGATGATGTTTATTATGGTGATGAAATGGAAAAACAAGGCATATAATGGTGGCTTGAGTAGACATAGTGAGAATGGCTTAGGCTAGTAGGCCTAAACATGTGAACTAGTTATCCTAGGTGATAGAGCATGGTGGATAATGTTTCATGATGGCTTAATGATCATGGTAGAGGCTTGGAGAGATTGAGGAGAGAGTGTTGATACATTCACATGATCTTTATAATGAAGGTATAGGTTGAATACTCAACTACAGGTGCTCATCTAGACCTAGTCTAGGTGCTTGAAGACAAATGGAGTATGAGAGTGAAGTTTAGAGTTATGTGATATCATGGAAGCATATAGGTGAGTGAGACATGATTTATCAAGGCTTTCAGGTACTTTTGAAGAGTTTTCAAGATTATATATGAGGTTCTTCTACTCTATTTTGTCTTAAACTATGTAAAACTCTAAGGCCTAGTCATGCAAGTCATGGCAGTGGTGAAGATGCAAAAAAATTGATCCAAGATGATGATTAGAGATGTTAGCAAAGGGTGTTGTGGGAAAATTTTTAGGTTTCCATAATGAATATTTTGCAAGACATTGAGCTTAGAGAAAAATAGGGTCCAAGAAAGTATGTTTTCTAGCTAGATAAGTGACTTCATTTTCTCACCTACTATCATCAAATTTACATGGGACCTTGTTGCTTTTAGGGATGTTTTTACATTGAGCTAAGATCATTTTGCTACAAGAATGAAGTGGTTTCATTGTCAGATTTTTATGAACGAATTTTAAGATGTTTAAATGATTTTTATGGTCTTAAAACTCTAGTTTGAGAGAGATGAAGGAAAAATTCTTTGTATGGGAAAAATGGATTAGTTTTACATATATGATGATTGGTGGTTGTAGAGGAGTCCTCCATATTTATAAGGAGGTATTTTATAACTTTTGAAAGTATATGGGCCCCACCCAAAAGGGCAAGTTTATGGAGTTTCAGTTTGTGCAAATATTTTTGATTGACCTAATGACTAAATTACCATTTAAGAAATTCTGGGAGTTGTGCTACATTTCCATGATATTTTCTGTTCATGATTGAGGTTCTAGATTGAAAAGTGTGCCCTATCTTTGAAGACTGGTTTTTGGGCCAAAATGACAATTTTAGCAGTGTTGGAAAATGGAAGTGCTTGAACACTTGTGAGCTTATAGATCAAGTATAATGGAATTGGATGTGTTTTGAAATCTCATGTGACAATTTTTTATTTTTAGTTGAGCTCGAAAGTGTGAATAGGTGGCATGGTTGAGGTCACAAGTTGATCTAGTTTGATTGGTTCAAGATAGAAAAGGTTTGGAGAAAAGATTGATGTAGAATACCTATGTTTTGGATTAGATAATGATGGATATACATTTGAGAGTGAAGAGAGATGCATTTTTTTGATATTGAATGCATTTAGAGGTCTTAAATGGGTCATCAAGGTTGCAAAAAAGTTGAGTTTTCAAAACTTCTTTCTAGGAAATTTAGTTTGTTGAAGAGGAAAAGAGGTGTGATTTTATTTTTTGGATGTTTCATGAGGTATAACATGCATGGATGTGTTTAACATGTTAGTTTATTTCTAATGAGTGGTTGCATGGTAAATTTGGGTGTTTCTTATATGATATTGTTTTTGGAAATAGGGTAAAAGTGGCGGTTTAATATGACCCTCATCCTCTTACAGAGAAATTCCCTTAAGGAAAAATGTGGCAATGAAGAAAAGAATTAAAAATCCCATAGGAAACAAAAACAAAAATCCACAAAGGCACAAATCAAGTAGAGAAAATACCAAAAATTTGATAATAAGAAGGAAAGCAATTGCCCCCATAGCATAGCTGCAACCATAGTTGCAATAGTGAAACTCTGTTAAAGCCCAAAGTAATAAATCACAAGATGAAGCGGGTCAAAACTAAGAAATGCATCAATGGAAAACCAAGACCCAAACCAAAAACCTACCACAGGAGATTGCAAGAGTATGATTTCATGTCATTCAAACAGCAAAACCAATTTGTGTTTTTTAACCTTAATCCAACCCCGTCGGCATTGGGGTTAGGTGATACCCCAATTCATTTTCAAGTGACTCGTCTTCCATGAGCCTCACTTCCAAATGGCCTACTTGGTTAACCTCCATCCCCAACCCCCTCCATACCTATACCACATGTAAAGGACCCACCGAAAGGCTTGGAAACATGTCACTCAACGTAGTTAATGAAAGTTTCAAAATTTGAATTTTGAATCCATTCCATGCTCCCCAAGATCCCACCCCACCTGTCACTAGAAGATCAATCTATAACCATGAACAAAACGACCTCCTCCAACCTGAAACTATTTCTCACCAAGTCATCCATACCTAAACCAAGCATCTCGGACGTGAATATGTTATGTTATGGAGCCTGTTTTCATGTGTGGAAGTGTTGAAGGCTATACAATTTCCATAGTTCTTTCACTGGGGTTCGGGGCATCCCCTAGAATTTTTTTGGCCTAAAAAAACAAGCTTGATATATTGGGAAATGTCCTCTTCTCATATGGGTGGGATTTTTGACACATATGTTTATGGGACAATTTTGGCCCATGGTTTTGGTACCCACGGTATTGTAAAATTGTTTAAGCAGTTGCTTATTTCTATGGTTTTGTGTATATTGTAGGGTTGATGTAACATTGCAGATGTGTGTGATTTCGTGTGTGAATTTCAGTAGAGTTTGTTGAGCATAGCTCCAAACATATCCGGTATTGTATTGAGAGAAGAGGTGGCTTGTAATAAATCGAGCAAGTGATTCTTGGTGGATGTATCCCAAATTAGGTGAACCACATTACATACTATCTCTATGTGTTGTGTTATTTTTATTTTGCACTTTTATTTCAAATCTGTAATAATTTTTGCATATTAGTTTTCTACTATTGTAATCATGCGAGGTATTTTTCTACGTATTTTATCACTTATTCCCTAACAATTGGTATCATAGCCTAGTTTGGTTTGTTGAAGTGTTGAATCATAGGAAATTTTAGCTTGAGTGGGAGCTATGGTTGATGATGAAAGATCAAGGGTTGATAAATTCAACGGGTAGAATTTTAGTCTTTGGAAGATGCGGATGGAAGACTACCTTTATCAAAAGGATATTTATGTTTCTCTGTCTAAGAAAGTACATAAACCCTCAAGCATGATGGATGAGGAATGAAATTTTTGGATAGGAAGGAACTTGGTACAATCCAACTATGTCTTGCATATTCGGTATTATTTAATTGTTCAAAGGAAAAGACTAATAAAGAACTGATGGATGCATTAGAGAAGTTGCATGAAAAACCCTCTGCCTATAACAAGCTATTTTTATTGAAAAAGTTTTTAATATGAAGATGTATGAGAATGGTTTAGTGGAAAATCATTTAAATGATTTTAATACGGTTGTAAATATGCTAGCTTTGGTTATAATAGAATTTGATGAATAAGTTAGGTCTTTATTAATTATATGCTCTTTACCCGAGAGTTGGAATAACTTGGTAATGTCGGTAAGTAACTTCGTTATAGATAACTCAAATTTAAATTTTGAGGATGTTGTAGAGGTAATTCTAAGTGAGGAAATGTGAAGTAAAATATTTGGGGAATCTTATACTTTAGGGAATGATTTGACAGTGGAAACTAGAGGGAGACAGAAAAATAGAGCAAGTCATGGAAAATTGAAAGATCAAGAAGTGTCAAAACCCAAAAGCAAGATAGTATGTTGGCATTGTGGAAAGTCTGGGCATGCAAAGAAGGATTGTTGGGAGCTTCAGACAAGAAGAAACAACAAGAAGAAAACAAGGAGGAAAATGTGGAAATGGGTAATGTATGTCAGGATGCTTTGATTCTTTCTTTGCACAATATTGTTGAATCTTGGGTTTTAGATTCGGGGCTTCTTTCCATGCTACTCCACATAGGAATTATTTTGTTTATTATGTTCAAGGGGATTTTGGGCATGTTTTTCTTGGTGATGATGAGCCTTGCAACATAGTTAGAAAAGGTTCTATTCAGGTTAAGATGCAAAATGGGAATACATGGATATTGAAGGATGTTATACATGTGCCTACCTTAAGATGAAATTTGATATCGGTGGGGCAATTGGGAAGTGATGGTTATCTTTGTGATATTTACTTCAGACTCTTGGAAGGTTACCAAGGGTGCTCTTGTGGTGGCAAGAAGTAAGAAGGTTGGAACCTTGTACTTAACCACTGATAGAACTAATATTTGTAATCTTGTGGCTTTAGAAGAAGATACAACATTGTGGCACTATAGGATTGGTCATATGAGCCATAAGGGCATGGAGATCATAAAGAAGGATTTTCCTGGATATACAAAAATAGGTTTGGAGTTTTGTGAGAACTGCGTATATGGGAAATAGAAGTGAGTAAGGTTTCTCAAGGTTGGACCTATAAAGAAAGAGAGTAAGTTGGAGCTGGTACATTATGATGTGTGGGGGCCAGCTCATGTATCATCTCTTGGGGTTCAAGTTATTATGTTACTTTTATTGATGATGCAAAAAAGAAATTTTAGGTATATTGTATTAGAAACAAATGATGTATTTAACACTTTTGTTAAATGGAAATCCTTGGTAGAGAATGAAATAGGTCTTAAAATAAAATGTCTCATGTCGAGATAATGGAGAGAGGTATTGCGGTATTGATTTTGATGATTATTGTTTTAAGAATGGAATCCATAGGAAAAGGACAGGTTCTAGGAACTCTGCTGCAAAGTAGAATGCGGTGTCAAAAGGATGAAAAAAAAATAATGGAACGTGTTAGGAGTATGAGGTTACATGCAAGATTTCCTCTTTCTTTTTAGGCAAAAGCGGTGAGCACAATTTTGTACTTGATAAATAGAGGACCCTCAAGTGCTTTGGATGGAGGCATACTTGAGGAGGCTTGGTATGGTAAGAAATTTGATTACTCATTTCTTAGAGTCTTTGGATGTGAGGTATTTGTTCATATTGACAAGGATGATAGGACCAAGCTAGAGGATAAATCAAAAAAATTCACTTTCATTGGTTATGGTGGTGATGAGTTTAGATATAAATGTTGGAGTATTAAGGACATGAAAATAATTTGATCTAGGGATGTGGTATTTAATGAGAAATTTATGTATAAGAAATAGTTGCAGGAAAATATGGAAGAATCTAAGAAAGAATATGCAGTGGTAGAGGATCTTCTAGATGTGAAAGTGACACATGAATTGGTTTAGGAACCTACTCAACATGAACCCCACACTCCTATATTAAGGAGGTCTTCTAGGTTTAGAAGAGAACCTGAACATTTTTCTCTTTCTCTTTATTATTTATTACTCATCGATAGTGGAGAGCCAAAGAGCTTTGTTGAAGCAATGAAGGTAGATGTCGGGAAGAAGTGGGAGTAAGCCATGGATGAGGAGAATCATGCTATCATGGATAAACCAACTTGGGATTCGGTGAAGCTTCTGAAGGAAAAGGAGCATTGTAGAACAAGTGGGTGTATAAAGGTAAAGATGAAGAAGGAGGAAAGAAAAGATACATGGCCAGTTAATGGTCAAGGGTTTGCCACGAGAAAAAAAGGTATAGATTTTGATGAGATTTTTTTCTCATGTAATAAAAATGACTTCTATTATAATTTTTATTAGAATACTTTGCAAGTAGAAGACTTGCACTTAGAGTAGCTAGATGTAAAGACTACATTTCTCCATGGGGATTTGGAGAAAGATATATATATGCAACAACCGAGAGGGCTATGAGGTCAAAGGTAAAGAGGAGATCTTTGTGTAAACTAAAGAAGAGCTTGTATGGCACAAAACAAGCTCCACATCAATGATATAAGAAATTTAATAGCTTCATAATGGAGAAAGGTTATATTCGATTCCATTCGACCATTGCATATATACTGAAAGAAATTTGAAGATGACAGCTTATATTATCCTATGATTTTATGTGGATGACATATTGGTTGTAGGAAAAACATGCGGGAAATAAAAGTACTCAAAAAGAAACTAAGCGAATCCTTTACTATGAAGGATTTGGGGGTAGAAAATAAAATCCTTGGTATGATGATATCTCGTGATAGGAAGGAACAAAAGCTCACTTCATCTTTGGAAGAGTATATTAATAATGTCTTGTAGAGGTTTAATATGCGGGATGCTAAAATAGTTGGGACTCCTTTGACGAGGCCATTTCAAGTTATCAAAGGAGATGTGTCCCAAGAAAAGCAGAGAGAAACCAAATGTCCAAGGTACCTTACTCCTTAGCGGTTGGTAGTTTATTATATGTCATGGTGTGCACTAGGCCCGATATTGCACATGTAGTGTGACTAGTGAGTAGATTTATGAGTGATCTAGGTAAATATCACTGACAGGTAGTAAAGTGCATCCTTTGATACTTGAGAGGGACCATGGGGACATTTTTGTGCTATAGTGGATCAGACACCACTTTGCATGGTTATGTAGATTCGATATGGTGGAGATGTAGATAAGAAGAGGAACATGACAAGGTATATTTTCACTATAGGTAGGACAATAGTGAGTTGGATTTTATGACTACAGAAGCTTGTGGCTTTGTCAACGAGTTAGTGTAAAATCAAAACACCCCGAATGGCCTGGGTGTGAAGTGGCACATTCGGTGTGATTTCACAACATGGGACCATCTCTCAAGCTGTGGGATTTGCAGAACTTGAGATGGACCTCCAGAGAAAGTTGGTTCTTACTTCCTAATATACCTACCACAAGCTACTCACGTGCAGGAAGAACATATTCTATCCTAATCTAACCATTCCAAGGGATAGAGAGAGAGAGAGAGGGTGAAAGAGCCTACACTAAGTGGTGATACACCAGAAAGGAAGTGGTTGAATCACAGTTTGACTGCCTGAAGTGGAGAGAGGTGAGCAGAGAGAGGGTGAATAGAATGCACCACGGACCAGAGATAGATTTCACATGGAACACCACTTCAAAACCCATTAAGCACAACTCCCGAGAACCTGCAAAAAAATCGAGTATGCACAATATATCCTGCAATGATGAGAGGTAAGAATCCAAGGATGGACAGATGCATCACAAAATAAATTTTACTACTCCAAAATGTTACACGGTACATCATCAGTGGGCAAGAGGCAAGAAAATGCCATTACAGAGCCATGGGAGGAGGATTAGACTCCACATTCTACCCTAAGGAAGAAAGAGAGAGGGGGCAAAGGAGAAACAATGACCAACACTTTGAATATGCCCCTTCATTACAATATATAGGAAGAATGAGAGAGAGGAGGGAAGAATTCGAATCCTACTTCAACCACCTTGAGATATGAATTGAATCCTACTTTGAAATATCAACCACCATCAATAAATTCCCTTTCAAATCCACCTACAATCTATCAATTATGGTTCCCTAGCAGATCAAATTAAATCTAGTCTGGTAGTTGAAGAAATCAGATTCTACATTAATGTCCTGGAAGACATTTTCCCATTTTTACCTACTAAATCCTATTAAGAATGATATTTTATGTTTTCATGGTGTAGAGGGTGTCGAGACATTTCCAAAAAGTCTTCTCCCACCCAAATATGAGTTTCCAGTCAAAAGATATGGCCATTTGAAGTTTCGGGTTGTGGGAGCGCAATATTTCTATCCATACAGGGTCCACATGGCGGCCTCACGCATCTTGGAGATTTGGCTCCTTCCTTATGCTCTTAAAATCACACCAGACTGACACATGGCAGCTTCCATGAGCTCCTTGGGCTCCTTTGTATTTTTCCAAAGTCTCCTTGCTTGGTGGGGCCAAAAGTCTGACCTGGACACGTGGAGGCTTGGTGCTTGTTTGAAACCCACCCCAAATTTTACTTTTGAAGTAGTGCCGTGTTGACACTTGGCTCCCTCCGCTGGCCTACCTCTACTTTGACTATTCAACCCCGACTCTGTCCCTTTTTTAATTTGGACTACGTGGTGAGCCCGCGCTCATTTGGGTCTCTGCTCTTTGGATTTATCTTTGAAGTAGCATCGTTTGGACACTTGGCACCTTCCGCTAAGTCGAAGAATTTTCAATGGCTGGTGTAACTTTTGGGGCTCTGGACATGTGGGGGCTTGGTGCTTGTTTGAGTCTCCCTTTTGGATTTAACCTTTGGAGGTGCACCACTTGGACACTTGGCAGCTTCCGCCAACACTTTTATACTTAGCCAATTTTGGGGCTCATTCTAAATCATTTGCAGAGCCCAAGACTTCGAGCCTTCACCGTTTCTTTTCCTTTGAGCCTCTGGTTTCTTTGACACTGTCTTCTCTTCCCGATCCTACTATTTTATTTTAGAGCCCGCTGCTGAACCTATTTGTTGGATTTGAAGCGTGGGGTCATTTGACGGAGCCGTTTCTTTAATTTCTTCTTGCACGATGTCGTGTTTGATCAATTTTTTCGGGGGACAAAATAGAGATAACATCAACCACGAGAGGATGAGTATGTTGCTGCCACGAGAGGAAATAAAAGAGATGATTTGGTTATAACAATTTATTTAGGAGTTGGGGCATAAGCAGGAGGAAGGGAAGTTACATAGTGATAGTCATAGTGATATTCACCTAGCTAAGAACTATGCTTTCCACTCTAGGATGAAGCATATATAGATTAGGTACCATTTCATCAGGACAACTTTGGAGGAAGAGAAGTTGAAGTCGAGAGAATATTCATACTAGTCATAATCTTGTAGACATGATGACCAAGGTGGTCATAAGGGAGAAACTGAAGATGTGTTCAACTTTGGTTGGTCTTCACGGACGATAGTGAAGGGTTAAAAATCTTGCTAAAAGGAAACCTAGTCTCCAAGTGGGAGATTGTTATGTTATGAAGCCTATTTTCATGTGTATGGTTGATGTGGTTTTGTGCATATGGTAGGGTTGATGTAACATTGCAGATGTGTGTGAATTCTGTAGAGTTTTTTTAGCATAGCTCCAAATAGAGATGGGTATTGTATTGAGAGAAGAGGTGGCTTGTAATAAAATATGAGCAAGTAATTATTGGTGGATGTAGGCCAAATTTGTTGAACCAAATTAAATATTGTCTCTTTGTTTTGTGTTCTTTTTATTACGCACTTTTATTTCGATCTGTAATAATTTGTGCATATTATTTTTCTCTCTTTGTTGTAATTTTGTGAGGGATTTTTCTGCATATTTTATCCCTTATTCCCTAACGAGATACAACATGAAGATAACTAACCAATGTGCTTACTCCATTATTAGTGTCCTCCTCCATGTCTTCATCAACCGAGTCCTCATCATTAGACTCATCATCAACATGGGACACGGTAAAACAAGGTTCGTAACCCTCCATGTTCACCAGATGAGATGGTGGATCACTACATCATTTCTTTATGTCGTAGCTTCCATTCTAAATTTACCATAGATTATCGGTGAACTCTCGATTTCTATTTTTGGTTCCCATTTTCCACAATAAGATTCAAAAAAATTCTTTTTGGACCCATAGATCCCACTGGAAAATTGATGCATAGGTGGGAAAAAAATAACCTAGATGGAGATTTTGTTTTCGGATCAACAACAATCAACACCCCCATAGACCTATTAATCCCCAAAAAAACTTCAGGTTCCCAAAATTCCAAAGGGAGTGTTGGGAGATGGATCCAGACAAGGAGGTCTTGAAATTAAAACTCTTGAAACACCCCAAGTTGCCAACGATGGAGGCTAAGGGCCACTTTCCCATAAAACCATGATGAACCCTATAAAACCTTTTGCAAATACAATTATTCATGGAAATAAAACATAAATCCATCCATCGCGAGAACTTGTAGATCTAGCTTACAGGCCCATTTTCTGCACTAATCTCTTACAAAATCTGTGTTATTTCTAAGACCAACAAAATATCCAACTAGCGCCGTATGTTTAAATATATCCTTGTCCCTATCAACAACTAGCCTCGAGTCTTTAGATGTGGATCTTCATCTCTCAAGGATGGAGAGATATTTAAGGTTTCCCCATGATCAACGCCAAAAGCTTTGTAACCCACGTCTCGGTAGCCACATGTGAGCCTAATACCTACCTCTAAAACATTCACATTCACCCATACAATCATCCTCTTTCATCGCATATCCTAAAAGATGAGAAAATTGATAAAAGTAGTCTAATATAGATGGAACTTCATCAAAAGTGGGCTTACTTGATTTTTTTTTCTTGTGCGATATTGAGCTTCATTGTTAAAGATTGGTTCCTAGAAGTGCATGTTTTGAGTAGGAAACAATCCTACTTTGTATGAATATGAAGAAAATGATTGGTGTATAGAATTGCGATATCATGGATGATGTTATAAGGGTATGATGGACATGTGTGAAGCCTTTGGAGTCTTGAAAAATTAGGATGAAGTGTTTGAAGGTCTTGGAGAGCTTGATGGAGAAGGAATTGCATGTTTTTGAGCTTAGTTGGGCTTGTCTCTTGTCTTGGTGTATTTCTGACCCAAATGGGTCCTTATCATGATTTTATATGATGTATTAGTTATATTTTTATGTTGGTATGTCCCACCTCTTGGGTCATGACCAGCCTATGTTATGTTGTTGAGTTGAGTCTCATATAAAGGTGAAGGTTTTGTTCATTTTGAACTAGTTGTGTGAGAGGGAAAAAGTGTGAGCTACATGAGATAGTGAAAGTGGTTCAAGGGCATCAAAACAGAGCTAAGAGAGTGAGTGAATATTTGAAGAGTGCTAAAGAACTTGTGTCTAAGGGTTTGTGCTGAATAAGTCCATGAAAGATCAAGTTTGAGCGAGTTAGGAGAAGGTGTGTTTGAAGAGGGTTTGAAGGTGTATGAGCTAAACCTTGTGATCAATATCCGCTATGTGTGTTGGAAGCATATATTGAGTGGTATTCTCATAAAAAATTGTGTGATGAGTAATATTCACATGATTCCTTTATTTTGAGTAATATCAACAAGGGGTTTTAGGGGTTGGTGCTCTTTTTGGGGCTGTGCCTCACTAAACAAATTTGGAGTTATGAGTCACATTCATGTAAGTATTTTTATTTGAGTAATATAATCAAAAGTTTCAATGGGTTTTATTCCCCTTGAGGGTTTCTCGTACACCCGAGAATCAACACGTGACTCCTAGACACACATGACCTTAGAGGTTATCTTTGTGACAAATGAGATGGAATGGATAGATGTCTATGGAATGGATTAATAGGAATAAATGGGATAGATGGGAAATGTTGACCGGAAAATCAAGGAAACAAATATCCTCAACTGGAAATATGGGTATTTTCTCATTAAGTGCAATGAATTCCTATCTAACTTGATCATGTGTGATGGAATGGTTGGCGATAATGGCCACACGAAGATTATGATCAATGTTCATTGGACCAAATAAACCTTGAACTAGTTATGGAACCTAGGGAATCCTCCTCCATCTCTCATAAATTTATCTCCATAGAGGATCATGAATATGAGATGAGAGATGGGAAAAGGAAAAGTTTAGTCTCTACTAGGCTGATTTTCCCATAACTCGTTGGCATTATCCACCTTGTTTTTGAAAGCAATCAACTGTTGTTGGATGATGCTAGGTGGATGGGAGTGGTCTAGAAGATGATATATCTAAGGCCCTAATCAATATTAGTCAATTGTGTAATAGTGTTTGGTTGTAATACTATTGGGTCACACACTCTTTGTCTGGGTTGTCTTGGGCCTTTGATGGTCATGTGGACATGGAATAGATAGTCTATGGAAATAAACAAAACACGTAAAGAGACTAGAAGAGGATAAGGATAAGTTTAGGTTACCTAAGCCGCTAAGAAATCGTAGGGGTTTGTGTTAATTCTAGTATAATTAAATCTATGTTCCTATCTTAAACAAAGAATGAAAACAATTTAAATAAAACAAAGTCAATTACTCTCCTTTGATTTAATTAAATCTACATGTAACTAATTAATTAAGGAAATAAAACTAATTAATTGAAGAAATGTAATTAATCTAATCTACTTGTTTTTTAATTTTCCAGAGACTTTTAAATGAAAGGAAATAAGACAAATAAACAAATCTAACTATTTTAATCTATGTTTTTGAGGATTTTCTGGTTTATGGAAATAAATAAATAAAAACTACACAAACAATGAAATTTCTTCTAATTAAATTAAAACTACTTCTATGTCAAAACAAAACAATAAAATAGATGGATGTGGTTATTTCTTTGTTGTAGATTGATTGACTATAATCTAATCTAAATAGAAGATTTATTTTAATTTTTAGTTGTGGATTTATTAACTACATATTTACCTCGAGAATCATGGGATACGTTATAATTTTATTAGAAGTAATTTATTTTGTGAGACTTCTAAGCAAAATACTCAAATCTACAAAAATATTTTTTGAATGTGAAGAAACACAAAAAATACACAGAGACACGAAGCTTCTTCAAACTCACTTTCCTTGCAAATTCACAAGGACAGACAAGGAGAAATCTCTCAAGAGAATCCTTGCTCGTATGCACATACAATCTAACTAAATGAATATAAGAAAGCTACAAGTGTTTTGAAAGTGAAGAAATAAAATAATTTGTGCACAAGAAATTCCTCCAAATCCTTCTTAGATAAATCCACAGGGATGAGCTGAGAAGAAATCTTCAATGGAAGCTACTTATGAAATCTAACTACTTTTGAAAAAGCGTTTAGAAATTTTAATACACCTCCAACCTGGAAATGTAGAACAAAAACAATGTCCAGTGCTGGTTGTGCTATTATTGATCCCCTCAACTTCTTTTCCAATAATGATTCCAATGTGGTCCAGGGAACTATTTTGGATGGTATGAAGAAGTGTCGAGCTAGCTGGTTGCAGGTAGTCTAGTAGTAATGCAGGAAAGAGAGTAACAAGGCAAATGATCTTAGTTTGCTTGTGTGCTTCTTGGAAAGATTCCAACAGAGTAACAATGCAATTCCAAATCAAGTGACTACAAATAATGCTTTGTGAAAAATATTTGTTCTTATGAAAAGTTGGCAAGGAAATTGTGCGGCACACTTGGTGACTAAGAAGTGCCAAATCACCATGGGAAGGGGTAGTTAACTTATTAAGAATAGTAAGTAAAGAAGAAGAATTCTATACACATCTAACAAGCTCAAAGGTGGCTGATTTGGTCAAGAAAAATGTGAGAAATCAAATGTGGAAGAAGAAACATGCGTATTGAACATGTTGTTAAAGTATCCGATTAATGCACATAGAACTCCCAGTCTATGCACACCGGTGGTTATGCAACTGTGGGGTAGTTTCGTAACTTAAGGTAAAAACTAAGGAAAAGGGGGAAAAAGCGTTTACAGAAGCATGCAAGGCTAGGAAACTAAGAAGAAAAGTAAAATAAGTCACACAAGCAAGTGAAAAGAGAGGAAATTGGACTTGGATTCATCATTTAATCTAGAAATGGAAGTTATCATCATTGGATATTTTCACTTTTCCGACAATATAGCACTATGAAATTTTGGGTGCGTATAATTTCCTAATTATATCTTTTGTTCTTGTGTACTCTTTCATGGTTATGATCTTGTGAATGGTTGTTGCATATTGTTAAGATCACATTAATGTATGGTTGAATGTTAATGGTGTATGAAAGTTAATTTGAAATTGTTTAAGGGTTTTTAAGGACTGATTCACCCCCTCTTAGTCCAATGTGCTTGTAACAAGATGTCCATTATCATATTAAGTGATATGATTAATGGGCATAAATCCATTCTAGACATTCAGGTAATATAGAAGGAATGAGAAAGATGATTGTATGAGAATGAATAGAATGGGAAAATGTCCATTCTCATATTACAGGATATGATTAGAATGGGCATATGTCCATTCTAAACTTTCAAGTAATATAGAAGGAATGAGAAGGATGGTTGTATGAGAATGAATAAAATGGGTAGATGTCCATTCTAAAAAGGTAATTTAGAAGGAATGACAATGAATGGAATGGTTAGATGTCCATTATCATATAAATATATAATTAGAATGGGAAGTTGTCCATTCTCATATTATAGGCAATATAAAAGGAATGAGAAAGATTATTGCATAAAAATGAATAGAATGGGAAGATGTTCATTCTCATATTAGAGGCTATGATTAGAATGACCATATGTCCATTCTTAACGTTCAAGTAATATAGAAGGAATGAGAATGATAGCTATATGAGAATGAATAGAATTGGAAGATGTCCATTCTGATAAGGAAATTTAGAAGGAATGATAATGAATGAAATGGGTTGTGTACATTATCATATTAGGATATGATTATAATGGGCATATGTCCATTCTAGACATTTAGGCAATATAGAATGAATGAGAAGGATGATTGTACAAAAATGAATATAATGGGAAATGCCCATTCTCATAGTTCGGGATATGATTAGAATGGGCATACATTTTTCCATTATCATTTAGATTAAATATATAATAAATAGAATGGTCATATATCCATTCTCATATTATAGGATATGATTATAACTAGCATGTGTCCATTCTGAACATTCATGTAATATAGAAGGAATGAGAAGGATGGTTGTATGAGAATGAATAGAATGGGAAGATGTCCATTCTCATATTACAAGATATGATTAGAATGGGCATATGTCCATTCTGAACATTCAAGTAATATATAAGGAATGAGAAAGATGATTATATTATGAGAATGAATAGAATGGGTAGGTGTCCATTCTAATATTATAGGCAATGATTGCAATCAGAAATTTTATGTCCATTCTAAACATTTAGAAAATATAGTAGGAATGAAAAATATGGTTGTATGAGAATGAATATGGATTATCCAGGAGAATCTCTAGAAGTATGGCTTGTTCGGTGTTGGAATTATTCATGGTCTAGAGCTAAAAGCATGTATTATGCTGGAGCTAGAAGTTTTTATTGTTCGGAGCTGAAAGAATGTAATGTTCAGAGATGGATGAATGGATGGTACATATCTAAAAGTATGTATTTCCTGGATCTGAAAGTATGATTGCATGAGAATGGTGAGAATGGGCACATGTCCATTCTCATGTTATAGGATATGATTAGAATGGGAATATGTCCATTCCGAACTTTCATGCGATATCGAAGTAATGAGAGGGATATATGGATTTTCTGGAGAGATGGAAGTATAGATTGTACGATGTTGAAATTTTTGATTGAAGAAGTATGAGTTTTTAAAAAATCCAACGAGACAAAACCCTAAGAAATAGGATGAAACCCTAGGTTAGGCCGAATTGGAGACCTATAAAGGAAGAAAATTGTGTTGGGAATGATAGAGAGAGATATATTCCAAAACTTTTCACAAAGCATAAGAAGGGAAAAGGGTATCAAGAAAGTATCTCATTTTGGTTGAATATTGGTATATTTTCTAGTCACGGTGCTTTACATGAAAATAGGGCTAAAAACTTACCTACTGTAAAAATGATAAAGGGATAATAGAAGCAAATTGGTAAAGTGTTTATTGATGAAACTTTATAGGTTAATTAATGGGATAAATGGGTGTTATAAAAGTTTACAAGTGAAGCTTGAATCAAGGTTTTGTGTCTTTTATGCTAAAAATGCATTTTGAAGGGCTAGTAGGAAGAGGTGAGGTCAAATGGAACTAGTACTAAAGAAAATAAAGTAACTAAAATATGAAGGGTTTATGGACCTTGAGATGGAATAATGATGTGGAAAGCGTAAATGATGGATCCTTCTCCGTAGTAAGCTAAGTGACCTACAAATCAAGATAAATCAACCTAAAAAAGATTGGATTAGTAGATAGATGGGAGGGTTTCCTAAATTTTTCAGTTCCAAGAAGCAAGAACTTCCTAGGATGGATGTCAACCCTTGTTTTGATAAGATAAGATAAAAGTAGATATTGATAAATTTGATGTATCTAAGATCTAGATAATATGTAGTAAATATGAGATAAACAAAATATTGAAATGTTGGATCCAAGATGATAAAAGTAGATATGACCTAAATAAAATAAATGTAAAGTAAATCAAACTTGCAGGGGTGCGATGACAACCCGAGAGATGTAGAGGGGAAATCAACGAGACTAGGGTAGGTGAACCAAAACAATGATGTAAAATGTAGATCTAAAAGCTCTGATGGAAAATCTAATAATGCACTATGCTGATCAACATGAACCTATAGAAAGGTTTAAAACAAGATAGAACAAAAAGGATGTAAGAAAATTAAGAAAATTAGATATTTAAGGGAAAATACTGAAAATATGGGTTAGTCGAAAGGTGACTAGGTTAGGATCGAGTGGCAAATCAGGGATAGAATGAATCAAGATGGAGATGAGATGAAAGGGGAAAATGATCTAGATGTTGGATGATGCAAATAGAAAACATGATTGTTAAGGATCCGGATGATAGAAAACTGATATGATGGAGACATGGTTGATGGTGATTAGGAAGATATAGGATGAAGGTGTATAGAAAATAATAGATGAGAATTGATGATAGAATGAAAGCTAAGGCTGATGGATGAGAACTAAAATCAAGTCCTTGATGAAGGCCTACATGAAAGATATTAGGGAAGTCTGATAAGATCTAAAATAACAATGAATGGAAAGATGATAAGAGGAAAATCAAAAAGATCTGTTTAAGAAAACTCCAAAATTAAAAAGATCTTCAAGATGTGACTCTAAGATGAGAGCATGCCACTTCAAGAACAAGAGAATCCTTTAGAATGAAGGCAAGATCACAAAGGGTGAAAGTCTCAAAATTATCATCTTGAAAAAGGGGGTGAGGGTGGCTTTATAGGGTCAAAAATGACCTCGATAAGTCACTTGGACTACAAAGATCCATCCATTTGGGTAATGGAAGATGATTTAGATCGAGAAAAGGAGCCCATATGAAGCGGGATTAGGGTTTAAATGGAAAGGATAAAAGGTAGGTGATAGGTGAAAAATTAAATAAAGGTAAGGTGGATGGTTGAAATCATTAAATAAAGGCCATTTGAGAACAAAAAGGGATAAAAATAGAGGAATCTAGAGATGGGAAATTAAGGATTTATGGAGGATAAATAAATTAAATGAGAATTAGGGATGATTAAGGGTGATTAGCATAAATGGGATGAAATAATGGGATGGTGAAAAATGGTGATTAATGGGATAAATTTAGGAGGGAAGATAAAATTTGAATGGATAGACCATGATGAGAGAAGAGAGGATGTGGGGTGGAAGGGTGAGATACTAATTTTTGGTGTCTACATTTTCCCCCTTTTGAAAATTATTTTACGTTGGGTAAGCCACAAGACAAAAATAAGAAGGGTAGAAAAGAAGATTGATTGGGCGTTCCCCCTGAAACTAGGGGTTGACGCAACAAAAGGAAGTTGATCATGAGTTTGAAAGAGACAGATGATGAAACAATAGAAAGGATGAGAAAAGAAGATGAGGGGATAAGATATCCCAGGCGAGGATTGAAAAAAACATAAAAAGTAAAATAAATATATGGTGGTGATTTCGGAGTCATATTGATAGGGAAAAAAGAACGGTCTTTAGAGAGATGACAGAAATGTCCTACAGGCTTGTGAGTCGGTAAAAATCACTGCAAATGGAGGGAAATCAAGGGGAATCTACTCAAATGGATGTGTAATCCATGGTACTAATAGGTCAAAGGTAGACATCAAATATGCAGTAAAAACAAAAAGGTGAACAATGGTTACTGCAAGTAGAAAGGGGAGGAAACGTAAAAATATCCTAGAGGTAGGGAATCGAAAATATCCATTCGGGGTGGGATGAAAAAATGGATAAAAAATTATGGTGCCCCAAGAGGGAACACAAAGATGACCACAAAGGTAAGAGGATGATAAAGTTGGGCTATATAAGGAAGCCCAATTGGGACATAAGAAGGATACAAGATGAAGACCACTTTAAGGAAAAAGTGGAAGAAAATATAATTTTGAAATAAAGGATTGATCGAAGAGAAAAAAAGGAAGATTGATGAAAAAAGTAGGGTTCGAAGTTGATGAGACCGGGTATAATCTAAGGCCAGGGGACCTAATAGGGACGAGGCGGTGATTTGATCTGGCTACCTACCATGGAGTCGGAGGGTTTCATTTACAGGTGTCTTGTTAGTGATTTTAATGAACTATGGGTTTTAAAGAGAGAGTGAGATTTGGAGAGAATGATGCCAAAGATGTATTTTGGAAGCACTAGAGGACTATATATATATATATATATATAATATATATTGTTTTAAAGCATTTTTGTTGTTTTTCTTTAATTTTATGCATTTTTTCATGGTTTTGTTAGCTGAAGATGTGAATGTTTTCTTATGATTTTGGTTCATGTTTATACATGATCACCATCGTAGACATAAAATGATCTCATGGACCTTGACTTAGATGTGATGGTTCCAACATCGATGGATTTATGTTGAGGAAAATTTTTATTAATTTTTGATGAAATTTTGATGATGATGAATATTCATTGTGATGTGACTTGTATATATGGATGAAAAAGTGATTTATGTTATGGATAAGTAATCTGAAAGATATGGTAAAATATGGATGATATTGATATGAGTAAGGTCAAACTTAAAAGTGAACACGTAGAGATGGGTTAAATGGTTAGATAGGGTAATATCTCCACTATGAGAGAAAGGATGAGATTTGATGAAGTTTACACGATGGAAAGGTGGGATAAATGACACGTAATCTTAGTTCAAGGGGTGAGACGATCACACGAAGAAATGATGTATATCACATCCCGAGATTAAACATAGAAAAGATAGTTCCATTACTTAAGGCAATGTACTTGCACCCACATAGTAAGTGTTAATGCACATATTACATTTTATTTAGGAGAATTTTCATACTTATGAGATCATGATGGAAAAGATGGACGATTGATATACACCTGTTAGACATGAAAAAGGTGATAAGATATAACTTACATGTGGGAATATAGGTTCTCCATAGTGGGTTTCTTGACATATACCCAAATTGGGTAGTGGGATGAAAACTTATCAATGAGAGAAGTTTGCTATGGATGAGAAAGTTGATCGATGCGGGAAGCTTTCTTAGGATGCTTACTAAATTTGAATTTTATGCTTTATTGTATTGAGATAGAAGGTTGATCAATGCGGGAAGCCTTCACCGCCATGGATTACAGATGATCATCCTTCGAGGAGTGGTCTATTTTTTTGCTTTATGGTGAGCCAATTTAGGATTTTAACTTTTTATAGATGGCAGGGATGAATATTAGTATGATAGATTTCCTTTAGAGATAATGAGGTAGTGCCACGTTTTATTTTGAATTTTGTTATGGGATTAGATGTAGAGATAGTGGGTAGACCACTTAGGAGGATAATGAAAGTTTAAGTGACACCCAGGACCCTTAGCATGGTTCGAGGTGAATAAGAGGTTAATGGATGTAATGATTGTTTGGTTCTCACCAAAAAGGAAGAACCTATTCATATAGAATATGCTATGAACCAGAGATATATCATGTCCCGACATGGCGGACTTTAGAGGAGGTAGGGATATGATGATGATGATGTAGGATTTAGTGCAGGGTTTGGTGATTGATGACCACATATATAGGAAAGTGATAGACCACACAATTCTAGATCATTATAATGAAATATGAAAATGGCTAATGATGGATGGATGACCCTAAAGAGAGGGTAGGGATGAATAAGCTCACATTAGTAGTATGATACCTAGTAGAAAAGAGATCCACTGAAATGCATTAAGAGGATCTTTCTAGTTTCCATCTTCGGAGATCCAGAATGATGATGGCCCTAGAGGGATTATGCATCATAATATAAGGCCTATCCAGATAGATTCAAACTTTCCACGATGGCTCTTTTCTAGTCATGTAGTGAAATTTTGATTTTAGGAATAAAATGGTCATCGATGTTAAAGTAGCATTCCTTAGATGATTATAGCTACAAGATAGATAAGAGGTGAAATATTATGAGAAGATATGATCTTAAGATACAAATACATTGAGATATATGTATCTAGCGATGAGATGAATCGATGGCCAAAAAAATGGGCTTAGGATGAGTATGATGCCCCAAGATAGGAACAAAGATAGCTAGAAAAATGAACTTAGAATGAGATGCACATAAAACATAGGGATTGGGTAAGATGAGAATCATATCCCAAGAGATGAAGGATAAGTAGACTTAGAGGATAGCATGTGAGATTGAATGAGATGATGTTACTATTAAGAAGAAGAGACCATAAATGTGGATTGAGAATGATATGGAATAATATATAAGTGGATTATGGAGAAATAAATTAGGTGAAGGATAAGTACATCTAGATGAGATTAGATGACAATGTCCATACCTAGATGGTTGGATAAAGAGAGAGGATGATTCTCCCATGAGTATGGTTAGATGAAGGAGGAGAAATTGAGAGGATTAAGGAAGAGAGAGTGGATTCTCCACCAACAAGAGATACTACATCACATTAAGAAACTTAGATGTAGATATGGATGAGTTAATATATGCAAAAGGGATGGGGTAGAATTGTTAAAGGAGTAGTGATGATGCCTCTAGGTTTTGATTGGATAGACAATTGAGGATCGTGAGGGTGAGGAGGATTAGTAATGTGATGGCGTCAATGATGAGAGAGGGGCTTCCCCTTAGGAGAAACAAATCTTGGAGGAGGGATTATAGCAATTGATTTAGGCAAAGAACCTAATGATTCCTAGAGGTGAAGGACACTTAGATTCCTTAGGAGGTGAGGGTTTGATGGGAGGATTGGATTTGGATGTGGATGAGATGGAAGGAAGAGGGTGATCTTTGTGGATGAGAAGGTCATCTTCCACATTAAATTATGGATGAGAGTTTGGAGGGCCTTACAATGTTTGGTGTCATGGCTTAGGTGCGATGATAAGTACACACAATGTTAGGATCAAACCATGATGGATTTTGTCAACATGGATCAAAATACTTGATAGGGGGAAGGTGATTGTTGAGGTTTAGGAGTAAACATTGAAATATTTTAGTATAGGACCCAATGGGGGTTGTTGAAGAAATGGTCATAGATGAAGTGGATTTGAAATGTAGGAATAAGGATGATCTTTGCTTTTATGAGGCTTCATAAGAGCCTTTGGTTTAAATTTAGATTTGGAAGGAGATATGGATATCTATGATTTAGTTTTGATGATTTGAGAACTTGGATGATTTTGAAGGAGGATTAGGTCTAGAAGGAGGTTAGATTGCTTGGACTTATATTGGTTGATGATGGGTATCTTAGATGAAGGGCCTGGTCCTAAGATGGAGGGATTTCTCCCAAGAGTGGTGATGTAACATTGGTTTTCTTAGGCTTGGGAGGAGGGAGCTCCACCTTCTTGTGCAAGGATGTGTAAGGGATTTTTGGATAGGTATGCCAAGGTTCTTACACTTTGGTTGTAAGGATTTTCCTTTGGTAGGAATTATGAGGATTTTAACTAGGTGGTTCGTAGAGGTAGAACCAGATGATGTGGATTGTATTGGAGATGAAGATATTGAGGATGGAAGGGGTTTTTAGATGATTTGTTTGATGAGATTAGAAAGGGTTGAAAATCGTATAGGTTTCAGATTGATTGGTGTAGGGGTGATTGGTTTTGTAGATAGGGTAAGAATATCATTTGTGGTTGTCTTAAGTGGGGGTGTTTGTGTAAGAAATGTTTCAAGGGGTATCATATATATGTGTAGATTGAGATGTAGATGTAGGTATGGTTATGCTAGAAGATATGATTGATGTGGAAGTGGGTATAGATGTAGGAATGGTAGATGTTAATGAAGAATCATAGATATGATAGATTGGGATGTAGTGGTAGTGGGTATAGTTGAGATGATTGTAGATATAGGTGGTGTAGATACTGTAATATGTGTATTTAAGATTGACATGGATGTAGATGAAGGAATGAATGTGATATGATGATATGTTGTAGGTGTAGAGATAGGTGGGAATATAAATGAGATTATTGTTGTAGAGTTTTCTAAAGTAAAGGTAGATGTGGTAGATGATGGGGTAGTGGATATAGGAAATAATGTAGGCTCTTGATTTATGGTGTTAATTGTGTGAGCATTAGGTTCATAAGATATGTGGGGTGAAACTTGATTTGTGATGGATGATTGGGGAATGGTTGTTTAGAAACATCAAGGGGTTGATTAGGTGATGTGTTAGGATTGTCTACTTGGAGATCCCCTTGATTTATAAGTTGTTGGACGCGATCTTTGAAGGAAATGAATTTCTCAATGTCATGACCTTGGACTTGATGATATTTACAATATTTTGCCTTATGATACCATGCTAGTTTGGTCGTGAGTCATCAACAGGTCAGATTGGGGGAAGTTGAATAAGGTGGAACTCCATCAACTTGTCAAATATAGAACTATATGATTCCCCTAGAGGGGTATAGTTAGGAGGTGGTTTAGGAGCTCTTTGTGGAGGCTCCGTGTGAGAAGTGAATGTGGATGAATATTGAACCATGATGTATTAGTGACATTTTTAGATTTATCACCATGTATGGAGGATTTGGTGAATCCAGGTTTGGGTTTGTTTGATCTAAGCTTAAGGTGTCCTTTCTCAAGGGCGCAAAGTTCAAGTTTGTGAGCCATAATGAAATCCTCTTCAAAGTTTTGAAAATATTGAATTTGAAGATTTGAAAGATGTGATTCACACAAGACCATGAGAAAAGCTCAATTAGTTCATTTTGTAGAAGGGGGAATGATAGTTGGTTAATAACGCTATGCCATTGTGTGATGAAATTTGCAATGGATTCATCATCATATTGTAAATGACATAGAGGTAGGTAATATTGATCTTACACAAAATTTTGATCAATAAATGTTCAAGGAATAATTGCGGAAGTTTAGTGAAGGTGAATAATGAGTGTTGTGGGATATTATTATACCAATCCAATGTTGGGACCAGAACTAATGACATGGGAAATGTGCGGAGCATGAGATCTTGATCATGGGTAATAAGGTAACATGCATTTCAAAAAGCTCTAAGGTGTTGTTGGGGATCCTCCTTGCTATTGAACTTGGATAATTTTGGAAATTCCCAATGAGGAGGATATGGTTTCATGGGGACAAATGGATTGATGGGTTCACTGCAAATTTGTTCATATGAAAATGTGGTTTTAGATCCCAAAGTGTAACTTTCAAGGATAGATATTATACTTAATAGAACTTTGTAATGGATCATTATATGGTTGAGATGTAAGATGGTGGATGTGGATGGGTTGGGTTGTTAATATATTTGATAAGTTTGAGGATGTGTTGGTGTTAGTGGAAGAGGTTGATAAGGGGGAATATAATTAAGAGGTTGAGATAAAACTTGATGTTGAGATAAAGGTTGATGGTGAGATGTGGAAATGTGGTATATTGGTTTGATTGAGTTGGTTGTTGTGAAATAGGAATGTTTGATTGATTTTTTATGGGGTTGGTTGGGATGTAAGTGATAGGTGGTTGGGATACTTGAGTTGGTTGAGTGGGAAGTATGTAATGATAAGATCCTTGATGAGAGGAATTTTATGGGTTCTCATTGATTCATATGGTTGAGGTTGTGAGATGATTACATTACCATGAATATGTGAAGTAGAGATAAGGGGTAGAGTTGTGTTATGTTGTGCAGATGTAGGAGGAAACAAATGAATTTGTTGAGATGGTTGAATATGCATACTAGTGACAGTAGTGGATGAAGTGGGGATAGTGTTGATATGAGGTAAGTTGGGTGGAATGGGATCCACCAATTGAGTGGATTAATGAGATTGAGGTATTATGGAGGACTTAAAAGTAGGTAGTCATAAAGGGAGATAAGATTAACATCAAGGAGTTCCTAAAACTATGATAATCCATGAGGAATAGTAGGAGGTCTAAGAGTATCTGAAGGAGGAAGAGATAGAGGATAAGCTGGTCTAGAAAAAATAGACTAAGGTGAAGTTTATCTAGAAGGATTGGTTTCAATATGAGGATCATTTTGGATGACATGGTCTTCATGAAGTGAGACCATAGAAATAAAAGGTTGGGAGATCAAAGGTGTGGTATCAAGTTCAGAATCTTGTTGGGAAAGATCATTGGAAGAAGGGATGTCATTGGATGAGGTGGATTGTTACATTTTCTTGGCTTGAGAAGGAGTGATAACGGATGAATAGATAAAAATTTGTTTATGTAGTTTATTAATAAAAAAATCAAGCAACAATTTTTTATTATCTTGATTATTAAAAGAATGTGAGAAAGGAAAAGAAAAAGGTT
This sequence comes from Taxus wallichiana var. yunnanensis, assembly GCA_018340775.1. Lineage (NCBI taxonomy): Eukaryota > Viridiplantae > Streptophyta > Pinopsida > Cupressales > Taxaceae > Taxus > Taxus wallichiana. The sequence continues at coordinate 456,080,632 of CM031236.1, read as the reverse complement.
CAAAGGGGAACCTAGGAAAACGACCGATCTAAGGATGGTTTTGGATTTGAAGTCCCGATATACCTAAAGGTATGGGATACTTGAATCTATGATAAATTTATAACTCGCGAGCATACATGGCATATTTCCTATTGGTAATGAAATCCTAATAGTTCCACATGGTAAGGGATGTTTAGATGTATGTTTGGTTGTGTGTGATGAAGTGAATGCAACATGTTAAACCCCCTAGTTAAACTATATTCCCAAGAAAGGATGAAATATTTATTTTTAGATCCAAAATGAACTTGTGTGGATTCGATGAGGACAACAAACAAGTGATACAATAAGATAAAGGAAGAGATGGGGAATAAAAAATAAGGAATACCTAGAATACCCTTTTCCTTTTTATCGATCTTCAAATTAAATAAGCAAGAAAAAGAGAATCTAATCAATCCATGATCCAACACAATCATGAACCAATGAACATTCCTTCCCTACAAGGTTACTAGAAAATGAAAGAAATAAGATGAAAATGAAAACAAAATAACAAGATTCACCTAGAAATGGTGTGTCCCATTGGGCATGCCATAATGTTGATAAAATTTCCTCGTTCCTGCTCAAATTAGTGAACTAGTACTAATAAAAATAAAGTAACTTGAAATATGAAGGGTTTATGGTACCTTGAGATGGGATGATGATATGGACGGGTGAAAATGGAAGATCCTTCTCCGTGGTGAGCTAAGTGGCCTGAGAATTAAGATAACTCAACAAAAAATATTGGATTAGTAGATAGGATGGGAGGGTTTCCTAAAAAATTCAGTCCCAAGAAGTAAGAAATTCATAGGATGGATGTCAACCCTCATTTTAATAAGATACGATTAAAGTATATATTGATGAATTTGATGTAGCTAAGACTGGATAATATGCAGTAAATATGAGATAAACAAAATAATGAAATGTTGGATCTAAGATGATAAAAGAAGTTCTGATCTAATATGAAAAAATAAATCAAACATGACAGGGGTCAATAGAGATTCGAGATTGTAGGGGGCCATTTGATGGCAATCAGGGCGAGTGAACCAAAACAACAATGTAAAATGCAGATATAAAATCTTTGATGGTAGATCTAGAGATGGTGCAACATTGGAATGATAAAGAGGAACCTTCAAAATATCTAAAACATGAGGAAACAAAAAGGATGCAAGAAAATTAGAGATATAAGGGTAAATACTAAAAATATGGTTCGTGTCGATGATGATTAGGCTAGGTCGGTGTGTGACTCTGGGGCTGATAGAATGAATATGAGATGTTAGAGATGTAGAGTGGCAAGATCTGGATGACGAGAAAATATGATATGATGGAAGCGGTCGAAGGTGACTGACAAGGTTGATAGTGACCGAGGCAGATCTAGTATGAAGGTGTATAGAAAATGATAGATGAGAAACACAAAATGAGGGATGAGGATATGATAGAGCTCTAAGGTGGCTGATGAAGGCCTATATGCGAAATGGGAAGTCGTCAAACTGATGTAATATGATGGAAAGATGAAAATAGGGATTCAAACAAGCATAAAGTGTCTAATATCTCCACAATTATGAAAATAGGTCTTCAAGAGGTAAATCCAAGATGAGAGCAGTCATTGTTGAGAATAAGAGAAACTTGTAAAAATAGGTCAACGCCAAAAGAGACCAAAAATTCTATCCTCTTTCAAGGAGGGGTTGTAGATGGATTTATAGGGTCGACGGTGACCTAGATAATTCATCGATGACTATGGAGAGCCTTCCATTTGGGCTATCGAGTGATGTACAACTTGAGGCAAAGTGGCCCAAATGAAGCTTTGGATTATGGTTTAGATGTATATAGACAATCTAGGGTTGTATGGAAAGGATAAAAGGTAGGTGAGAGGTGAAAAACATTAAATAAAGGCAAGGGGATTGATGAAATCATTAAATGGGGGTGGTTGAGAACATAGAAAGGATAAAAATAGAGGAATCTAGAGATGGGAAATACATTAATGAGGGATTAGGATTAATTAATGGATATTAGGGATAATTAAGATAGATACAATTAATGGGATGGGTAAGATAGGATTAAAGGTGGGAAATAATAATAAAATGGAATAAATTGAAATTAGGATGGAATGTGAAATTCGTATGGATAGCCATGATGTAAGAGAGTGTATGCGAGGTGGAAAGGGTAGTGATACAAAATTTTAGTGTTTACACTGGGTTGAAATACAAGATTTTGGCTTCATAAGAAGGTGAAAAATTGTATGGATTTGAATGAGTGTTTTAAGTATTTGTTCTAACATTTTAATTTTTGTTGATTGACATTAGTCTCTACATCATTTGGTTTCAAATCAGGTGAATGTTCTTTATATTGAAAGATGAAAGATGTTAAAAAGAAGAAATGAAAAGTGAAGGTAGAGAGCAAGAAACCTATCCTAGAAGGCTTAAATAAGAAGGAAGAATAAATTTAGAGGAAATACATGGTGAAACAGACTTGGAGAGATAAAATAAGAGTGAGGAAGAACTAATAAACTAGGTAAGAATCCTAAGTGAGGTGTTGAGAAGAATAAAGGTGCAAAAGACTTGTTTGAGGAAAGAAGAAAAGAGTGAGAATAAGAGAGAAAATGAGAGGCTTCTTTATAGATGACTGCTATAAAAGGATGAAAGAGAGTAATTTGAATATGATAATGTTTGGTGAAGAGATGATGAAAATATTAGAGAGATAAGATCTGACTTACGGTGGCTAATAGAAATAAGTCAAGAGGAAAATCAAGTTTGGGGATGAAATATGAATAAGAAAGTGAAATGGCCTATAGAATGTCTTATGAAAATCAGAAGGAAGTAAATAAAGGCATGGAAAAGAGAGGAAGGAAGGAATAAAATATTCATGGAAGTCAGCACATGTTTTTCAGAAGTGAGAGATATGTGTAGTGAAGATGAAGAAGGAACTAGTAAAGACAAAGAGCAATGTGAGAAGATGAAAAAGAGATCTTGTAAAGATATTCTCTAGAGGCTAAGTGGCCTCAAAAATTTAAATATGATAGTGTCTTTGTATGGGTGAATGTAGGTACTCAAGATGAATAAGAAAAGGCAAGAAATAATACCTTGAATGAAGATCTAGAGAACAAAATTGAAGACAAGCAAGAGGAAGAAACTTGTGAACAAGCTCAAGTTTAGTTTGAACCATTAAGGGTGAAATTGCAGCTATTAGTGTGATGAAATGATCATGGAAGTATCTTAAAAGCATGTGGAGATAATTAAGTGGATAAGATGAGGTGGAAAACAAGACAAATCCTATAGAAACCTTGGAAAATGAAGTAGACAATGAAGATGAAAGCATGGTGAAGATTCAAGAAGAAGAAATAAAGAAAGAATACGATGAACTACAAAAAATACAAATATAACAATGAAGGATGATGAACAAAAGGATGAAGACTTATAGTTGGTGAAAATAGAAGACAATAAAGAGACTAGTTTTCATCTATTTTTACAATCTAAGGTGGCTTTTATCTATGTATGTGTAGGTATGGACCAAGATATGAATATGAAAGATGAATAGAAGCAAGAAATTGGTGATAAAATGCAAGTGAAAGATGAAGAAGAAGACAAAGATGAAGAAAGAGGAATAATGAAGCAAGAATATGAAAAGGCAAGAAGGCAAGGAGAAGAAAAAATCAAGCTAAGAAACATGAAGATGAGCTCAAATGCAACAGAAGAGGAAGAAATTCAAAGAAGCAAAAGAATTAGAAAAAGAGGAAGAAAGAAAAACAAAAATTGGGCTCAATTCTCTCCTCTTAGGGAGTATGATGCAGGAGCATCATTGTAAATAGGAAATTTTGGTGTGTTTTAGTTATCTAGGTGTGTGTGGAGTTCATATGAAGGATTATGTAACATAATTAGTCCATTTGGACTCATTTTGGTTTGGAATAAGTGGTTTCCTCCAAAACCACAAGTTTGATTTTTCAAATGTTTAGTTAGTAGTTCATAAGCCTAGGTGTTAGTGAAAGTATAATAAATGAATTAAATGAGGTCTTGAGACTTTTTCACCACCTTAGACATATTCTCATGGACTCAACTAGGCATTTAATTCACTTGGTTAGACTATTCCTGGGTGAGTTAGTGGTTTAAACCCTAACTAACTTCTCAATCTTCCATTATTATGAAAGTGTATTTGAATTATGAATGATGGTATGAATGGTGGGAAAAGAGAGGAATTTTGTAAGGTGTAAGGGATCTCAGAATGACCCAAGTGGCTCAAAAGCCTTGTATCATTCAAGGAATTGATGAAATGAAGGATCTTCTTGGAGCATTTCTCTATATATTTGATTGAAAGTATGAGTTTGAGTAAATGAATGATTGTTAGAAGTATGTGCCATAGATAAGTATTGATTTTTATGAGTTTGTGACAGGTATGAAGGATTGCACAGGGTTATAATTCCTCGAGAGTTTTCATTCATAGAGAATGTAATAAGAGTGGAGTATGAAAGTATGAGACTATTTACAAGAAGGTAAGGATCATTTACTGAATGTTTTGGGAGTATTAAGGACTTAATGTGTGGTGAAATTATCCTCAAAAAGTAAAATCCTGACAAGAGTCTTAGTAACTTAGACATTAACCTAAAGTTCAAAAATTAAGACATTCATAGGATTATGTAACAATGAGCTATAGTTTCCTTGATAATGGTTGATGAATCGAGTGAACTCATGCAAAAAAATGTTTTCAAAATGGTCAAGAGGAATATAGATGATTAGAAGCATGTAGTTGGGCTTGAAATGCTAAGAAGGTGTCAAAGAGGACTAATCAAGTGAAATAAAACCCTAGATTTGTCTTAAGTACGGACTCTACCCTATTCTTGAAGGTTAAAGTCAAGAAAAAGTTAGTATAAGCCTTAATAAAACCATGCATACTGTTATGACTAAAGGATAATGCATATTAGGATATTTACAAGGTGTTAGAAGCATCAAACTGTTGTGAAGGAGGTTATAACTTCAAAAATATGTTGAATTCAATGTTGATTGTCTTGTGAGAAGTTGAGGAGCATGTCAGGAGGGTTGATAATGTAAAAATATTGTTTTCATGAGCTAGGAGTTGGTGAAATCTTTCAAGGTTGAATAAATGTATAAAGATACTAGAAATCCTAAGAAACGTTGTATTAAAGGGTCTAAAGTAACTCAAGTAGTGAATAAAATAGTGTGTACATAGTCATATCTCGATCTACTATAATAGTTAAGAAATTTTAATAAATAGATAACTTAGAATCCAATATTGATAATCCATGAGAAGCTGATCATATTAAAAGGAAGGGTAAATGTGAGTGAAGTTATAAGAGGTATGTATATCTAATAGAGGCATCAAGTAATATGTGTTCATACTACCATGTTCAAGTCATAAGAGTAAACTATGTCACCTAGACCAAAGTTAATGACTCAATGGTTTATGAAGGAAGAAAGAGGAATAGGTAATCAAGAAGCTACAGGAGTTAGAGAGAGATCATTAGATAAAAAAATATAAGGTTGGAAAATACCTTGCACAAATCTAATTAAGAAGCACTACAAGACTGTCTTTTAACAAGTACATCTTAAGGTAGTTGGTGACATAAGGATATAAGGTATAAGGAGCATTAAAAGAAAGTGATTGAGAGGCATGAGAGAATAGGTTGTGAGGTCATAGTATAGTGAGGGGAAAGTGATAAGGAGCTTAGAAAAAGTCAAGGGGAAAGAAATAATAGTGTAGAAGATCAACAAGCATTAAGACCAAGTAACCTTAGGAGTACCAAAAGTGAAAAAATGGAAATAACTAAGAGACAATGGTAAAGGAGATGTAAAAGACCTTAAAAGATAGAATTGGGTGATTGAATAAGTATGAGTTGTTGGGAATATCCGAGGATGCAAAACCCTAAGAAATAGCATGCAACCCTAGGTTAGGTCTATTAGAGACCTAGAAAGGAGGAAAATTGTGTTGGGAATGATTGAGAGAGAGATATGTTCTAAAATTTTACACAAAGCACAAGGAGGAAAAAGGGTATCAAGAAAGTGTCTCATTTTTTGTTGAATGTTGGTAGATTTTTCAGTCACGATGATTTGCATGAAAATAGGGCTAAAAAGTGACCTAGTGTAAAAATGGTAAAGGGAGAATAGAAGCAAATTGGTAAAGTGTTGATTGATGAAACTTTGTAAGATCTTTAATGGGCTAAATGGGTGTTATAAAAGTTTACCAATGAAGCTTGAATCAGGTTTTGCGTATTTTGTGCTAAAAATGCATTTTGAAGGGCTAGTAGGAAGAGCGAGGTCAAAAGGGTGTTAGCCTTCAAATGAAGTATTGAAACTTTTCTAAGCACATGAACAATGCTAATAAGTGAAATCAAATAGGCGTGAAGCATTCTTAGGCTTTAAATTAGTTGTATAGGGTGTTTTAGGTTGAAATACAAGATTTTGGCTTCCTAAGATGGTGAAAATGTGTACGGGTTTGAATGAGTGTTTCAAGTATTTTTTCTAACATTTGAATTATTTTTATTGACATTAGTCTCTGCATCACCTTTGGACTAGAGAAGCCATTCCAATTTATAGCATTACAAACTATCCTTTCATCTACTCCCACATGACTCTTCACATATCCTTATCATTTGTGACCTTTCATATTCCTAGGAAGTGAGTCTTTTTCTTATTATTGGAAAAAGGAATCTTACAATGTTTAACTAAGGGTCACTTAAGTGAATAGGATGAAATAGTAAAAATTACATTCTTAATGAGAAATTAAAACATGGAGAGAGAAGAAGGAAGAGAGATAGATAAGGGGTTGATTGATATGATTACGATGAATCCTGAATAATGGAGAAATTTCTGATTTAAATCATGATGCTCGCAAATTCCTCCTTCTACAAGATGTGAAAACATTCTAGACTCGCTAAACGAGTGTTTAAAAACAATATTGTGAAGCATTACAATGTGATCTTGATATGTATGCGGGAATCACTCATGATGGTTCCTTCTTGATCTCAAAATGAGATTGAGGATCACTTTCTTCCGTCATACTTTCACAAATGGCTCTAATGATCATGAGATACAACTCCATGGTGCTTAAACCTTTTGACGTTTATCCTTCATTCACTGAAATAGAACCTCACTTTGTAGATAGAGGATTGCTTACAGAATGAGATTCTTGAGAAGTGGTCACTGTTTGGAATGGAATGAGATGATGGAAATGTTATTCATCCTAAGATATACTCACACTACAATGCCTTAGGTAAGTGGTTAAGGGCAATATCATGTGGATGACAACAATTGAAAAAAAGATGATTGCCCATTCTTGTACGCAACATGCTCTGAATGAAGATCATTACCTTCTTGTCTTTCTTGGATCCAAAATATGTTTATACACCTCTTGTTCTCATGGGAAGGTTTCTACCATTAAGAAATATACACTTGGATTCCCTAAATAGATGGAGGCTACAACGGATCACTCTTGCTTGACTCAATAGGCTTAATGGGACCTATGACAAGCCTTGCTTCTTGGAGAGGTGATGATGGATTTAAGACATGTTATTTGCAAACTTTCTGATGATTTTATCATTTCACCTATGACCATGATGAAATACTCTGATGAATATTGAATTCTAATGGGGCTCCTTGACTCTTTGTGAATTCTTTCCAACTACACAATTTCCCTAATTTTCACCTATTGTACCTTGATATGCTATGTTTGGCTCCTTGACATAATTCGATAAGAGGTATGCTTTAGGATCCTTGTGGAGGGTGTATTTTCTAGTTTGAGATGTGATACAACTTTACAACCATGTGATGATGGAAAAAGTACCGAGGACGAGTGAAAACGGATCCAACTTCTTTCTACACAAAAATGAAACTTTTAGTTTTGATAGGTGGGGCCAGGAGTTGTTATTTTGGGAATGTTTTGATTTTTGTTAAAATTTGGTCTTCTGAATATCCTAGCATACTTAAATCACCTCCATTGATGACACTTTACCATTTTTAGGAAGTTTGTATTATAGCAAGTTGTTTTTTCATAACCTATTATTTTGGGAAAATTACTTTTTTTGCCTTGTTTGTTGTTTTACACCGTTTATGGATGTGCTGAGTGATAGGATTTTTTTTTGTTTTGAGAGAATTAATATTGTTATTAATTCAATATACGAGTATGTGTTATTTTTAGAAACTGTTCATACTAGTGTCGGTTTGTAATGAAAACACCATGGTTGGATTCATCTACTGCACCGTGATCCTGTGCTCTAATTTTTATTGTGTTCTCGCCAGTTGGAAATATTGAAAATAAAAAAAATAAACTTTGGATGGTAGGTTTTTATAATTTACAGCTGTATAAAACTATGGCGTCATCTACTATGAAGCTTAAATGATCACAAAGGCACCGGAATGAGAAAACTTAGTGAAAATTTTAGTGCGATTAGATTTCTTGTTGGTGAGCTATGAAAAAATATTCATTTTGCAGAGTCATGGATGGTCCGGAACATGTTTGGAAGCATCTATGATGCATTTGGATGTTTTTTTCAGGTTTCAAAGTTGCATCAATGGTGGATATGCACACATGTGCAAAGAAATTTAACTCAATAAAAAGCTAGCTTGTTTTCATATCTTACTTGGTTAATTGTTGTTTAACCATGGGTGGTTGAAGTTGAGATAAAGTTGGTTTTGATCATGGGTGAAATTTTATGTACTTAGTGTCACCTTGGAAAAATGTACAATATGTGCAAAAATATGAACCCTAACAAGATCGTGTTATGTGCCACAATTTGGTCGGGTGTGCGGATGTAGGGATTTAGCTAGGTAAGCACTCGAGAGTTGGAAAGTTGATCGTATGGAGAACCAAAAAGAGGAAAGTGAGGGGGGGAACTCATTTTTTCCCCTCTATACCATTTGGAAATGTAATAGAGGGAAAAAGTAGCATCATGAGTGAAATCATGATATGTGACATTGAGAAAATTGGCTAAGTATAGGATCAACACACTCTGCACTAGAGAAAACTTGAAAACAACATTATCATAGCTTGAAAAGGTATTTAGGGGTAACATTTTATATTATTATTAATCCAAAGACAATTATAAAACTAATGAAACATTATTTAGATATTTATTCTTCTCGAAACTCTAAAAAATGTCCCTATTTTGATCAAGACAACGAGGCGTGTTTGCAAAAATTGAGCTTCCTTGAGAGATTCTTAGGTCTTGTGTAAAATATTATTCTTCCACCATAAAGATTATTCTATAATATTTTCATTTCCTATTTTTTTCATTTTAACTCCTCACATAGCTTCCATCATCATTTGAAGAAGCTCATGTTCATATCTTGACCATTTATTCCTTACACCTGAAAAACCCACTTTTGCACAATATGTCCCTAAAACATCAAATATTCCCTAAATATTCCTAAAACACTTCCAAAACCTTATTAGATATCCAATACCACATCTAGATTATTATGATCCTTTGGAACCTTCTTGGAGGATGCACACCTGCCTTGAAATGGCCAAAATTGGCCTTTTTCGGCCTGTTGGAGAACTAGTCTTGATAGTAATTTCTTGAATGAAAGAAATGACCTTGTTAAATTTATTCAAACACTTGAACATTATTTTTCATGATATTTAGAGGACCTGAAAGGTTTGTATGATCATTAAATAGAAGAAAAACTGACCCAGAGAGGGATTTGGAGTAATTTTTCACATTTGGCTTAGTTTCCACGGATCACTTTTTGAATATTTGGGCTTGCAAAAATGCATGACAATAGTTGGCTCTAACTCAGGGACATTAGAATGTAAATTTAAATAGATAATCTCAATGCTATTGCATGAGCAAACCAATTCCTTGTTTAAATTGGGAAATAAAGTCAATATATAACCACGAACACAAGCAATGAGTACACATGAGGGATAAAACCAAAAACACACCAACGAAGGGAGACACACTCAAAGCAGAAAGGAAACACACAATAAGGGAAACTATGTTACAAGGAAAGGAAATTCATTAAGGTAGGAGAATAATACACACACCTAAAAATGTGTTTGGATAATTACGTACCATCATGGAACAATGGGGTGAATTCAAACCTATGAAGCTCGAAGATCATTATCTGACCATGTCATGCTCTCATGATGGCATTGCATGGTTCGAGAATAAGGATAGAAAATAATATTTCATCTTCATACGATATTGTACAGAGAGACCACTCTTGCATTTAATGGACTCTTTATAACATGTTGGAACGTCTTATCTTTTTTGCCTTCACTTGATGCTCTGAGTATGAGAACCCATTACTCCATGTTCTCAAAAGTAGAATATCTTATTTTGTCTTGAAGGAATTAACCATCCTTTAATGAAGGTTTCAACATGAAATCATTTCTAGAATCGGAGGGAATCTAGAAGTGGTGATATCAATTTTATTATTTTCCCATTCACAATCCTCTTCAAGCCTATCACTTTTCTTCGTGGAAAACTTTCTTTCTACACAAACCAACTCAACATCGAGCTTGATATTATTATTAATGATGGAGGTTCTATCTTCATGAAAAAAGACATCCATAGGAGATTCAAGTGCTTCCATTTCTTTCCATTCACCATGAATACAAATTTCTTCATAGAATGAAAAAGAGGGAGATTTTTTTCACATTCATATCATCTACCAAGGATCAAAGGAAAGCATTGATCTTACTTGTTTGTTCAATTTCATTGCTGAGAACTAGTGCATCAAAAGAAGGATCATGATTGAAATCATACTTATCTTTAAAATCCATGGCATGAGTCACGATCTCAAGAAGCATTTGAGGGTCTTCAATCTTTTTGCAATCTTCAATATGTCTTGCATAGATTCCTCCAAATATTACACATACTAATTTTCAAATTCATTTGAAAAGTCTTCATCTTAGGTGCTAAGGCCGAAAATAATTTGAAAATCCTCCTTCTCATGATCCATACTTCATTCCATCTAGGGGTTACATTCTAGCAAGTTCAGACATGCCTAGTTTTCATCATTTTCAAATAGAGAGAAGAGATCCATACTACATAGGAAGGGCACACATTTCAATTCAAGATTCATTAAATCATCCTCATGACATGAGGAAGAATACAATGTTGCAACATGAGGAAAATATTCTTCTCCACCTTGAACACCTCCTATAAAGTCTTCTTCTTTGCAAAGAAGTGAAAAACTCCATACTTGCTATGGTGATCAACATTATATTCTTTCGGTGATTACAGGGAAATCAGATCCTCATAGAGGTCATGTTCAATTTTATCATGCATCTTTATCTTGGGAAGGGAATTTTATTATTTAATTATCTCCATTTCATCATTTAACATTTGTGCATCAATTGAAGAGTCAAAATTGGAAATAAAACTATCCATGATTACCTCAAAGTCATCATATTAAAGAATTTGAGTTCGAGATGGAGGATTGATTTATCAAAGCATATCTTCATGGTTAGTGACTTTCAAAACAAGAACTCCGTCATATATTATGGAATAGGAATCTTCATCTCTCGTATCCATTATTTCTCCAAAGGGTTGTGCTTTGAGCCAAAATGAATTTATGAATGGAGGTTCAACTATCATGCTTTCTTCATCATCCTCTAAGGTGCTGATTTGACTTTCATTAGAAGGTTCAAGGACATAGCATTCATGAGAAGTGCACAAGAGCCTTTTAGGAAAAAAACACCTCATAATATGGGAAATCATCAAAATCTACTTCTAAAGGATGAATCTCTTCTTCCTCATCATTACAGAGTGTTTCAAGATGCTCATACCTTCTTTGCATAGCCAATGCATAATTTAAAATTTCATAGTTAGTTTGGGGATCAAAATTTTCTTTTGCAACACTCAATATTCTTCACAAAAACTCAACTTTAAAGGATGTCATTTCTTCATCTCCATATGTAAGAAAATTATCCATCGAAAAGAGACAAAAGATAGGGATTTGAGTTTCTCGTTCAGATGTGTGAATTTGAAAATATTACCTTTAGTAGATTCTTCACCATCATGCCCTTCATACAAAATTTCATATCTCTTCTACATCTTCCTCATCAATTTCTTGGATTATTGATCATCAATAGGTACACGCCCAATTTTCTTTCCTCTAGCAGCAGTACGCTTGAATTAGAGCCACCATGATTTGATGGTAGGATCTTCACAAATAGTTATTTTCTCCATTCTAGATATTATTTTGATGACTACTACAAAAATGGTACTAAACTTCTTTCCTCGGATAATTGCATATTTTTGTTTAAATTGAGAGAATCCTTCATTGTGTTAGAATCCTTACCTTTGCAAGGGCTGGTCAAGAATGATGGCTGATAAAAAAAAATTGCTTGGTAGTCATATTTTTCTTCATTGTTGTTGTCATTCATTAGAGTTGAACACCAATCTTGAAACTTCATCATTATGATGTGGGAAATGAACGTGACATGGATTCATTCCTTGATAGAGTCGCCTTCAAAATATGATTTTTCTTTGAAACCTGATTTTTTTTTTTTGGAATATATAATTTTTAATATTTTCCAGAGATCTTTATGGGTAAACGAGGGAAATCTCTCCCCAATGGAGTCTCTAAAAACTGTTAGCAAAATAATTTCTCATGTTACAAATAATTGAGTTTTCACCAACAAAGTGGGGGCTAAGCCCTCCTTCTTGTATATGGGGAGGCTCCCATTATTGAATGTAAACTAATTAAACTACATAAATTTTTTGGGTGGTTAATAAGTCAGGGATCACATAGGAACACTCCACTAAACCTATGGAAACTACTTGTATGAAGTACAAGGAGGATTTTAGTAAAAAGAGAGTAAAGGGGAGTTAGGAAAATTAGGAGAGAGAGGGTTACTATTGTGAGTAGGCTTACAAAATTTACATATAATATCCAGACTAAGTCCATGTCTAATTAGAAGAACACAAAATATAAACAATGATAATACAAAAAAACCATAGACATAGATTTCCATTTATTTAGTTATCAAAAACGCAAACACCTTTCTTGGTTTTACAAGATTATCATATATGCAAAGTTGGAAAGAGAGAATAGAGGAACATAAGATAAAAAATAGAAGAATTGTAGCTTTTATTGCTTGATGTAGAAGTGGTAACCTCAACAACATACATTCAATCAACAATTTCCAACCCTTTGGAATGGAGAATTCATTCCAATTTATAGCATTACAAATTGTCCTTTCATCTACCCCCACATGAATCTTCACCTATCCTCATCACTTGTGACCTTTCATATTCCTAGGAAGTGAGTATTTTTATTATTATTAGAAAAAGGACTCTTACAATGTTTAGCTAAGGGTCACTTAAGTGAATAGGATGAAATAGAAAAAAGTACATTCTTAATGAGAAATTAGAACATGGAGAGAGAAATAGGAAGAGAGAGAGAGAAGGGGTTTATTGATCTGATGAAGAAGAAGCACTTTGTATGATGGAGAACTTGCTGATTTGAAGCATGATGCCCACAAATTCCTCCTTCTACAAGATGCACGAACACTCAGTATTGTTGAATGAGTGTTTAAAAACACTATTGTGAAGCATTACAATGTGATCCTGAGATTACTTTGCGGGCATCACTCATGATGGTTCGTTCTTGATCTCTCGGTGAGAGTGAGGATCAATTTCTTTCTCCTTATGATTTCACAAATGGCTCAAAATATCATGATAGAAAACTCTATTATTCTCAAACCTCTTAATTTTTATCCTTCATTCACTGAAATAGACCCTCACTTTGCAGATAAAGGATTTCTTCCCGAATGAGGTTCTTGAGAAGTGGCCGCGGTTGGAATGCAATGAGATGATGGTAATTTTCTTCATCTTGACATATTATCACACTACAATGCCTTACGTAAGTGCTTAAAAAAATATCATGTGGATGACAACAATTTAAATAAATATGATTGCCCATTCTTATACACACAATGCTTTGAATGGATATCATTACATTCTTATCTTTCCTAGCTACAAAATATATTTATACACCTCTTGTTTATCATGGGAAAGTTTTCACCATTGAGGGAGATTAAATTGGATGTCCTTGAAGAGATGGATGCTATGATGGATCACTCTATCTTGACTCAAGAGGCTCTATAGGATCTATGGTGAGCCTTGCTTCTTGGAGAGGTGACGATGGATTTAAGATGTGGTGTTTCCCAACTTTCCCGACAAGTTTCCCATTTCACCTATGACCATGATGAAATCCTATGATGAATATTAAATTCCAATGGGGTTCTTTGACTCTAGTACATTTCTTTCTAATTGCACAATGCCCCTAATTTTCACCTATTATGACTCAATATGCTTTGTCTCACTCATTGACACAATTTTGATTAGAATATTGCTTCAGGATCCTTATGGAGGGTGGATTTTCTTGTTTGAGCTGTGATAATTCTTTATAACAATGCAAGGATGGAAAAAATTAGTGAGATGGGTGAAAACAGAGCCAATAAAAACTTTCTGCACTAAAAATTGAAACTTTCTAGTTTTGGTAGGTGGGGTTAGGAGCTATTATTTTGGGAATTTTTTTCCTTTTTTTAAATTTTTTTCTTCTAAAGCTCCTAGAATACTTAAATTACATCCATTGATGATACTTTACCATTTTAGGAAGTTTCTATTTTTAGCAAGTTGTTTTCTTAGAAACCTGTTATTTTGGGAAAGTTGTTTGATTTGCCTTATTTGTTGTCTTGCACCGTTTCTTCGGATGTGTTGAGTGACAAGATATTATTATTTTGAGAGAATTACTATTTTTATTAAGTCACTATACAGATCAGGTGCTATTGTTATAAAGTGGTCATACTAGATTTGGTTTGTAACAAAAACACCATTGTTGGATTCAACTCGACACTTTGATAATGTGCTCCAATTTTCATTGTGTTTTGTTTGCTGGAACTAATGCAAATAAAAAGGAAACTTTGAATGGTATGGTTTTAGATTCACAGATGTAGAAAACTATGGCATCATCTAGTATGAATCTTTAGTGATCACAAAGGCTCCTGGAATTAGAAAACTCTGTGAAAATTTTAGTGCAATCGATTTCTAGTTGGTGAGTTATGAGAAAATATTCATTTTTGCAGTCATGTCTACTCGGAATGTGTTTAAAAGCACCTATTCTATATTAAAATGTTATTTTTAGTTTTAAATTTTTAAGTAATGGTGTATATGCATACTTGTACAAAGAAATTTAGCTCAACAACAAGATAGCTTTTTTCATGTCTTCCTTGTTAACAATTGTTTGACCATGGGTGGTTGAAGTTGAGCTAAAGTTGGGTTTTCTCATGGGTGACATTTTCTGTACCCATTTTCCCCTTGGAAAAAGGGATAAGAGGTGAAAAAATGGGCACCTTAGGAATATCATGCTATGTGTCATAATTTAGTCAAGTGTCTTTGATGGAGGGTTTAGCCGGTAAGAACTCGAGAGCCGGAAAGTTGATAGTATGGAGAACCACAAAGAAGGAAAGTAGGGGGAAATAATTTTTATCCCCTCTAAAAACTTTTGAAAAGGGACAAGAGGGACACAAATAGGCACTTGGAGAAAGATTATTCCAAGTGGCACAATCCAATGTAGTGTGAGGAAGATCAATTTAGCCAATTAAGCCTCCCGCGTAGGTAGAGAGGGTCATATGAAGGACCAGAGAGGGGGATAATGGGGGAAATAATTTTTCATCCCATTTGTACCATTGGAAAAGGTAAAAGAGGGACAAAAATAATCACAAAGAGTGAAATCATGACATGTGGCAGTGAGAAAATTGGCTAAGTATGGGATCAACACACTTTGCATTAGATAAAACATGAAAACAACATTCCCGAGCTTGGAAAGGTTTTGGAAGTAAATTTTTATGTGATTATAACTCCAAATAAAATTATAAAACCAATGTAATATGTTTAAAATTATTATTATTCCTTAAACTTTAAAAAATGGCCTTGTTTTGATTAGGACAACAAGGTGTGTCTCGTAGAAGTTGAGATGCCTTGAAATATTCTTAGGTATTGTGTAAAATATGATTATTCCACCATGAAGAGGATTATATAATATTTAAATTTCCTATTTTTTCATTCTAACTCCTTACAGAGCTCTCAGAATCATCTAAGTAAGCATAGGTTCATATCTTGATCATTCATTCCTTACACCTGAAAAACCTATTTTTGCATAGTATGTCCATAAACAATAAAATATTAGCCAAATATTCCTAAAACACTTAAAAAATTAATTTAAATCTAATACCACCTCCAAAAACATTATTATTTTTGGAACCTTCCCGTAGGATGCACACCTACCTTGAATTTGCCAAAATTAGCCTTTCTAGGCCTACTAGAGAACTAGTCTTGAGTAATACGTTATTAAATGAAATAAATGACATTGTTACCTTACCTAAAAAATTACACATGATTTTTCATCATATTTGGAGGACCTTAAATGTTGGTATGATAATGAAAAAGAAGACAAACTTACTAGTAGAGGGATTTGGGAAGGCTTTAGAGAAAATTTTCACATTTGGCTTCGTATACATGACAACACACATAAACAAGAGATAGAAAATATAAGATAAAAGTAAGAAATATCTTTCTTTGATTTATTCTTTAAGGAGGAGGAGGAAATTAAAAATTCCATATTCAACCAAGTAAAGGAAACACTTGTACATTTCGGTTTTGTTGTAATAACAAATGTATTTATCTCTTTCTATCCTAGTTATTTAGCATTGTTTCAAAAAGTAAACTAAAGTTTTAAGAGAAGAATTTAACAAAAAATATTTATTTGATAAGATAAAAATATTCAATTTCACAATTAAATCTATAACATAAAAAAACATCACTATTTCCTTCAATAATATATTTAAACACTCTTTCAAACTTCAAAAAAATTACATATTTAAAATTATATTTTCTTTATTTCAATCCTTAACCATAAGAATAAAAATCATTCTTAAAATACAAGTACACAATACCCCAAAAAGGTGGATACAATTTTTTTGGAAATTTTATAACTCTAAAACAACAATAAAAACCTATAACTTTTTCCATGATTCCTTCAAATCCATGCTCCAAATCCATCACAAAAGCTCCCAAAAATCCACAAGAACAACTTATTTTACCATCCAACCATTTGGAGTAATTTTTGTCTCAAAGTTAACAATGAGAGCATCCTATCCTCAACCAATCCCATGGGAAAGAGGAAAACATGTCTCTAACCAACACTTAGGATAAGGAAAGCAAACACAAATACAAGGCTTGTAATTTCACAACATAGCCAAAACATAAGAAGTAATAACAAAACTTTGAGAAGCTCCATGCTTCTTTTCATGGGAAGAGGGGATGAAGATATCCCAATTTTTCTAAAACATAATAACCAATAATTTCCAAAACATAAGCCTCCAAATCTACTTATCTCTCCATTTTTCTCCCCTTATCTCTCCATTCCCCTCTCCATCAAGGGTTTTCAAACTTATAAGTTTCCTTGAGTGAAGATAGGAGGTGATTTCCAAGCCAAATGGAAATCAACTCCTACTACAAACCATATTTAAGAGGAAGTATGAACCCATTAAATAATGAGGCTGAGAATGAAAGGGATTCCTCCCTCTTCCCAACACACTCTCAAATCCACTCCCCTCAAGGGTGGATGGAGAAAACATAAAATCAAACACAATTATAATGCTTTCAAACACAACAATTTTCACCATGAAAGTAACACAATTTCATAATCAAAACAACAAGAAAATGGAACAAGATCCTATCTCATAAGAAATTGCAAAGTCCAAATCCAATTTTTTCCATAAATTACTTCTTTTTGTTTTCAATATCCTAAAGAAAACTCTTTTAGAAATTAGGACACCAAGAGGTGGGGTGAATCAATGTCAATTAAATTTTTTTAGTACAATTCAAAACCAATATATTGGAATCAACTTAATATGGAAGCAACAACCACACAATTCACACAAAGTCAGCAAACAAAACACATGGAGAGACAAAATTTTAAGTGGGAAACCCAAGATGGGAGAAAACCCCTGAACCAATGCACTATGCTTACAAAGGTTACAAATTTGTTGAGCACCCACTCAACATGAAGCACCAACTTCAAGATATAATCAAGCACCTACTTGACTGATTGCAAGCTACAACTTGCATGAAAGCAAATAATTTTAGAATTTTTGAGATTTTACTCAAAATTTACAAAAATGTTTATCACACACTTGACTTAATTACAAAAATAACATATTGTGATCATAAATTTACTCATATACTCTCTTACACCATCACCTAGTTTGCAATAGTTTCAAAACATTATCACATTTCTCACTCTCTCATCCTTACACTCAGCTATGATAAACTTCAACTCTAACTTCATGCTAAAAATGAGCTTTTATAAAAAAAAGACTTACCAACATGACCTTTGACCTTCATTACCAAGACTCTTCAATTGAATAACTTGTCCATACGTACAATGAGATGAAAATAACTTCATAAAAAAGTTCCATCATGAAATGATTGCTTCTAAACTATAATGGCAGGTATAGGTTCAGGATTTTCACATCTTTGTTCATATTATTTGAGGAAAATAATGACAAGATATAACTCTTAAGCATCCCAAATTTCTGTCTTCTCTAACATCTACCCCTGCAAACTATTTGTAACTACCAATACACTATTTTTTCTCATTCTCTGGTGAGTGGAAATGTATGAGACATAACAGAGATAAGAGATAGGTGTCAATATGATGCAATTATGGTACTAGATCTCCAATCTTGCTTATAAGACTCCATTACACCTTCTTCTTCGCCATTTAGGCTTCATTATTCACTTTAAGAAAAAGTGAGCACAAGTAAGTGAAAGAAACATTCATGAAAATTTGATTCTTGAAGAAAGACAAGCTCATGATCTCGATCAATTTATGTAGGCATGAGCATTAGATATGTAAGAGGTTTAATCCAACCAAAAGGGTTTTGAAGATCATCCAAACATGGCAATACACCTTTTAACAACACACATTCATGGAACACATGGTTACAAAACTCAAGAAAGGGATTAACACACCATAAAGAAAAAGTATTCAACTTCTTAACAACTTGGAGAGGACGACTTAAGAGAATTTTATCATCTACATCAATAAGGGAAACATGACACTTCAAATTCTTTATGAACCATACTTTGAGATGAGATATACACTATTTTTATAGAACATAGTTACATCTTAAATTTTTTAACAAGTTCTCACAATTTCTCAGCCAAGCATGACTTCAATAACATCTTTCAAGAATGTTAAGGATGAGGAAAAAATCCTAGATCCATGTTTTTTTCTAATATAATGCCAACAAAGTAAGACTTTCTTGATCTTCAAACTTTGCTCGAGTTAAGGTTTTAAGTTTCTAAACCTTGGTCATACATTTTAAAGCTTTCAACACTTTGTTATTCATTTTTATGTCAATGTAATTTAAGAGTGACTTCATCATATATTCCTAAAATGTAGGTTCAAGCCTTCTTTTGTAAGTATTAATAGGAGGCCTTCCTAAATAATGTCACTTTGTCACTTTCCTTCTAGAATGTCACAAAAATCAGACACAATCTTCAAGAATGAATAAGTTTACATGTGTGAAACTTTTTCCTTAGCATCTAAAACACATTTTTGAAAATATCCTCTCATTAAGAAAATTTCTACTCCAAATATACTCACCAAATCAATGAATATGGTCATGAAAAAAGTATTTCTCAAATCTGTGTGAACTTATTATCAAGGTGTTACAAACTAGTCTTAACCTAGATATTTCTTACTAACAAAAATTCACTCTCATGACTATACATAGTAGGAGAAATTCAAGGAAATCCTATAAACCACCTCCAATAACTTTAATTTAGAGTTTGTAAAGATAATATTACAAGCACAACTCAAAGTATAATATTCTTGATAAGACCTATACAATAGAATTGACAAGAAATGAGTTTTAAAATTCAAATATATTCACAAGAGCATACCAAGAGCTCCATCAAATCACATTTGACCTTTAAAATATATTCATGTTTATTTTTTAACCCTAGCGTAAGGTTTATACACACCGACACCTTTCAAATCCTCATGAATGTTTTGATTTTATTGTCATTTAGCGGTAAGAGTGGAATATTGATTGAGTTCATACCAAAATGCACTGAAAATTCCCAAGGATATTCATGAAACCTAAGAAATCATCACATACCATCTTCCACAATAGGAGATTCGACTTGGAACCTTTAAATTAGGATTGTATATCTAAAAACTTGTATAATAGGGTAAAATTTGTATAGAGAAATCATGTTCAGAAATAAAAATGCCACCAAATTGGAATAATAGGACCTCTATACATCCATAATTTGTTTTCATGACATGACCAAGTGATTTGGAGACCAAAAATTCATTTCTTGTCTATCGCTTGAAGTAGAAAGTTTGGTTAGGGTTTGAACACTGATAGAAAAATGAAGAGAACTTTTTTGTTCCTTAACCATTTGACCTTGGGTTTTTGAAAATTTAGTCTTGGAGTACTCTTCAAAAATCCTCTTATGATTTATCTAAATAAGGCTTGTCAATTTTTTTGAGTGCTAAGAAGACATGTCACTATTTTAGCCCTTCTCACTTTACCCGGTTTTAGTAAAACTTGAATATCTTCAACAATCTTCTTCAAAATTTCATGAAACTTGACCCAGAGCACTAAAAACCTCTCGATACATGTTCCATTACTTTATTTCTCATAAGTGATCCTGTACAGTCAATACCAATATCATTTTTCTATGTCTCCATTGTTAGTTCTTAAAGGTAGTTTTAGTGAAAAGTAAAACATTTTCCTCCAAGAGATAAAATATGACTTGTAGCTACTCATTAATTGTTGATGTAGTGTTCCTAGGATCCTACCTTGATTACATAGGATTTTCATGGCCTACTTTGAGCACATACACTTCATTAGGCTATAGAATAGGCCTAAAATGAATTATTTTCAACTGTGACTTGTAACACATAACCTAATGATCACCCTAGAATCTCTTACACATCCATGAAACACCATTTTAGACCTATAGGAAACCTAATAAAATCACACCAAGCATATAAATACCTCTAGTGGGAACCAACCTCATTAACCAAGCCTATAGCACCATGAAACCATCCCAAACTTTCATGAAACCACCATTGAGAAGGCACCAATATTCATGAAATTTCAATCCTCCTTTACCATAAATGCCATGTGACATTAATGAAAACACCAACCAATGCAACAAGGTTCAAAAATCTCCCCCTTTGTCATTGATGGCAATAAACTCATAAACCTTGATGGAAAACCAACACCCTAACATCTTCAAAGCATTCAATCTTTGTTTCTAACAACACTCTCTCCCCCTTTGACATATATGATAAAGGTACACACATCCAAAAACATGAGTACTAGAAAGAAAACAATATCAAGGCACAACCTTACCTCAAGAAGCTCCCCTTGAATTAGACTACTCCTTTGTCAGATAAGACTCAACCAACTGCATGAATTTTTTCATCAATAAGATTCAATGCCCCCTTGAACCTATTCTCTTGAAATTATACCTTTTCATCCTTTGCATATGCCTTTCTTTGGTCTTCTTGACTTGTGCCTTGAACTAGTGAACTAGATCCCCTATCTAAACACATCTTGAGCCTTCTTGGAGTAACTATGGAACGTGAACTATTCCCCCTAATAATCTAATATATTTAGTGATTAATAGCAACTAGGATTACCCCCAATTTGTATCTTAACTACTCAAAAGCTGATTTTGGTAGAGTTTTGGTCATTATATCAGCTACTTATTCCTTTATTGACACATGTTCAAGCTTAATTATTTTCTCATTCACTTGATCCCTCAAGAAATGGTACTTGATTGGTATGTGTTTTGTCTTAGAGTGCAACACTAGATTCTTGGACACACTTATAACACTTGTGTTATCACAATATAGAGGTATAGGACCTTCATTTTCAATTTTATAGTCTTCAAGTGTTTTCTTCATCCACATCACTTGAGTACAACATATGGTTGTTGTTACATACTCAACTTCATAAGTAGAAAGTTATAAAAGTGATTGCTTTCTACTCAACCAAGACATGAGACACTTACTTATAAAGAAGGCTCCACTAGTTGTGCTCTTCCTATCATCAATGTTTCCTACCCAATTTGCATCAGTGAAAGATTTGACTTGAAACTCATTACATTTTGGATACCAAAGTCCATATTCCATGGTCCCCATGAGATACCTGAAGATTCTTTTGACAACTTGAATATGGATTTCCTAGGATCTTCTTGAAATATTCCAACCAAACCAACTACTTGTATGATATCATGTCTAGATGTAGTTGAATACAAAAGGTTTCCTATCATAGATCTATATGAGGTCTGATTTACCTTTGGTGAGTTGTCTTCCTTACTAATTTTCATCCTAAAACCATTGGAGTGCTTACTGGATTGCAATATTCCATTTGAAATATTTTGAGCATTTCCTTGATGTACTTTTTTTGTGATATGAAGATACCTTCTTTGGATTGACTAATTTTCAGCCCTAGGAATAATGAGAGTTCACTAAGAATTGACATTTCAAACTCCTTTTCATGACCTCTAAAAATCCATGTGACATAGTCTCACTATCACTTCCAAAGATTATATCATCAACATAGACAAAAACAAGCAACAAATGGCCTTCTTCCTCTTTTATTTACAAATTTCTATCATCTACTCCTTTTTGAAGCCTTGATCAACCAAGTACTTGTCCAATCTACTATACCAATCCCTAGGGGATTTCTTGAGACCATAAAATGCCTTCTTCAACCTACAAACATAATCCTTGTCCTCAGTGAGAGAAAATCCACCAGGTTGTAGACTTCCTCATTCAAGTGCCCATTTAGGAATGCTAACTTTACATCCATTTGATATAATTTGAAACCTTTTATGTGATGCATATGCCAAGAAGAGCCTAATGGACTCCGTCCTTTCCACAAGAGAAAATTTCTCATCAAAATCCACTCCTTCAACTTGAGCATATCCTTTGCAAACTAGCCTTTCCTTATTTCTTGTAACTTCACCTTTTTCATTTAATTTGTTTCTAAACACCCACTTGGTTCCAATGATGTTCTTATTCTTTGGCCTTGGAACAAGCTCCCATGTTTCATTTTTATCTATTTAGTCTAGCTCTTCATTCATTGCATTGATCCAATTTTGGTCCTTGCTAGCCTCTATAACATTATTTGGTTCTATCTTAGACAAGAGAGCAATGTTTTCTTTATTTTGAATACTTTTCAACCTTCTTCTTGTTTGAATTCCTGCTTCCTTGTTTCCTATGATCTGATTTGGTGGATGATCCCTTTTAACCTACCTTAAAGGTGATTTTGTGTAAGTTCATTCTTCATTTTCATCTTCTTCTTATTGATAAACTTATGTAATTTTATCATCGTCCGATTTTTAGTGCTTTGTGGAGTCTCTCTTGGGCTGAGTGGTACTCTTATTTGTATATGATTCATCAATGGTAACATTTGTGCTCTCTAATATATGTTTTTGGCTCTTATTGTAGCACCTATATGCCAAACTAACAAGTGAGTAGCCTAATAAAAATTCTTCATCACACCTTGAGTCAAATTTGCCAATTTTCTCATCATATCTTTTGATAAAACTCTTGCTTCAAAACAATATTAGGTGTTTTACACGTATAGTTCTTCATCTCCAAATATCATAGGGTGTCCGTACGTACCCAAAATTGTATGTACTGTACAGTCAGAAATTGGTTACAACAGCCCCAATGATGATACAGGTCTCCTCGCAAGGTGTTCGGAATCCAGAAAGCCCGTTAAACATGCGTTAACATCCCGCATGCCTCGCTTTGCCCCCGCGCCCTTTGTTTTTCCCTTTCTTTCCTCTTTCTTTGGCTTCTTGGCCTTCAGTGACGAAACCGCCGCCTGCAGGGAGGCGGTCTCGTGACCGCCGCCCTGAACAGGGAGGCGGTCCTGTGCTCCAGAACCGCCGCCCGCCCGGAGCGGCGGTCCTGTGCACATTTTCCAGAATGCTCTTTTGACGCGACCCGCGTGAAATGTCACGATTTACCAACTTTTCTTTGCCGACTTAAGCTTGTATTTATGTTTTTGCCACTGAACAGTGATTTATCTTTGTTTAATAGTGGGAGAGTTCAATTTGAACTTGCCTTCTGGTGTTTGCAAATGCTATAAATATGTAGCTTGTGCTGAGGCAAATGGCCACCATTTCCTTGTTAGAGTCTTCTCATTTTTCAGTGGTTTGGTCTGTTAGCTTGCTTAGGATTGATAGTATAGTTCATTACATGTTTAGATAGTATTGTTCAGCTGTTGGTAAGCCACATACCCATCTTGTGCAGGCAGTGCTGTTGTTTCACCCATGGTCTGGTTTGTTTTGGGCTGAGTTCTTTGGTTTGGAGTCTTCATTCTTGGGCTTTAGTCTTCAATACTCAGTCCTGGATTTATTTTATGAATCATTTTATTTTAGCATGGTTTAGAATTCTGAGTATTTAGTTATGCCTCACTGTACACCGACAACGATCCTGCTAGGAATCGTATAGGCCAAGCTCTGTTCTCTTGTGCCATCCCTCTCCTACTTGTACTTCGTTGTATTTCTCTGAAGCTGCTATTATTCATTGTTTGAGTACCTGTTGTTTATCATTTTGTTTTATCATTGCTGCAACAACCCTGCTAGGAATCGCATAGGCCAAGCCAGTTCACTTGCGCCATCCCTCTCCTACTTGTGCTTTGTGCCATTTTTACTTCAAAGTAATTGTTGTCCCAAAGTGCCTTCCCTTTCCGATGTTGCTATGCTCCTACTCTTTCTGGATTCACGTGAACACGCAAGAACGAAGAGATCACTCTGAGGGGACAAGCTACAACACAACTGGATTTGCCTCTGCTCGCCATAAATGCCAGTTTAAATTATCAAAGTTATTATCAAATAGAGTAGTGAATCATTTTATTTCAGTTAAGCTCGCTTTCAATATTGCCGTGAAAGTCATGGGGAATGATAGTTTCGAGAAACTATGATTTATTCCTCACTTCGAGGTAGGATTGAAGGTTTTCAATTAATTAATTAGCTGTCTTTTATTTAGATTCACACATCTGCACAGGTGAATAACCACACTGGGTTATCTCGCTTGTTTAGTTTTAGTATAAAGTAGTTTAATTGTTGCTTGTAATTATAATGTTTCAATCATATATTTTGTTTAGATTAGTTTCCCTTTCAATAGTAGTATAAATTGTTATTTTCAGTTTAAGTTAATTTGGAGACTTCATAACTAGATTAAACGCTTAAATTCTAGTTAGGAGGATAAATCACTAGGGAATTTATGCTACCCGCTCATAGCCTCTAAATCTCCCCTTTGTCATTTTAGCTACCAGGAGATCACACTACCAGATCTTAGTCACTGATCCTCCCATGGTTAGCCATAAGAAAGTTGCTTGCCGATTCTCATCCTCGCTTGTAGCTTTTCTATCATAGAAAATTGACCATAATCCCGGCTGTGACTTCATCTAAGTCACCCGCATTTCAAACCACCGGCTGTCTCGGCACGACCTCGGGAGGTCGGGTACACGGGAAGGTCACTTGTCGATTATCATCCTCGCATGTCACTTTTCCATCGTACAAAATTGGTGAACCCGACGTGAAACAAAAACATTAAAGCGAGGCGGCGGTCTTGTGCGAGTTTTCCGAACGCTCTTTTGGCGCGACTGCGTGAAATATCACGTTTCACCAGCTTTTCTTGCCGACTTGAGCATGCATTAATGTTTTTGGTCCCCTGGAATAGTGTTTTTCCTTTGTTTATTGTTTAGGAGTTCAGTTTGGGTTTGATCTTTGGGTGATGGAATTCCTATAAGTGCTTGGCTTGTGCTCAAGCAAATGGCCACCATTTTCACTCCAACTTTCTTATTTTTCAGTGCTGTGGTCTTTTTAGTTTGCTTAGGATTGGTAGCATAGTTTGTTGCAGGTTTGTTTTAGTTTTGTGTTGCAGCTGGTAAGCCACATATCCAACTTGTGCAAGTGCAAACATTACTTTGGCCTCTGAGTTTTGCTCCAAAGTTTGCTTTTGAATTTCTTGTTACAGCAGATTTAGTTTTCCTTTGCTTAGAATTCTTAGTTTTCTCATTGAGTGCTTTGGTTAGTATTGTGTTGCTGTTGGTAAGCCACAGATCCAACTTGTGCAAACAGTATTATTGCTTTTGGAGTAGAATAGTTTAGGCAGCCATTAAAGTTGCAGGTTTTGCTCTTCATACAGACAAGTTTCAGGTTCTGGACGCATTTTGTTGCATGATTCGCAGTAGACCCCGCTAGGAATTGCATAGGCCAAGCTCTGTACTCTTGCGCTATCCCTCTCCTATCCGCATTCTATTCTGTCTACATTCTGAAGGCTGTCCATTGATCCAAATATCTATTCCTGTTGATGCAAGCATTACACGCTTTTCTGGATTCACGTGAGCACAAAGAACGAGGAGATCATACTGAGGGGACAAGAACACACACACCGTCGGATTCGCCACTGTTCTGCGAAATCCAGGTTTCATCTTTCAAAGTTTTAGTTAGAACTTATCAAATAAAGTAGTTAATCACTTTATTACAGTTATTTCCATTCTCGATATTGCCAGGGAAGTTGTGGGGATTGATAGTTTCTGAGAAACTATGATTCATTCCTCACTTCTAAGGTAGAATCGAGAATCCCGTAAATAGATTAGTTATTTCGTTATTTAGAATAGATATACAAAATTGCATGCACAAATAGCTACACTCGGCTATTTTGTTTGTTTTATGTTATTAGTTTAGTTGTCAATTCTAAATATTTTTAGATAGCTGCTTTCTTATAAATTACCAGAAAATACAAAAAAAAAATTATATATGCTAGAAGTGTACTTAGATTTTACTTTATTATAGTTTGTTTCATTACTGCTTTTGCATGACAATTACGGGACCTAGGGAGCCCAGGGAATACATTTTCGAGCCAATTGTGCCCCAACCCAATATCGTAGTGGCAGTAACTGACATTGACCAAAACCTTAGGATACAAGTCTTCCAAACAACAACAGACTTCCAACAGATCAGGTCACAGTTGAGAGGGTTAAACGTAGAAGACGACCAAGCACACACATTTTGGTCAAATCAACCAAACTACAGGTTATCCTAGAAAACATCCGCATGACTGTAGAAGGATTTGAAAGAGAACAAATATTCGGGTGCGATCCTTTAGTTCCACAGCCAGACGCTGGAGACACCCTCGTAGATATAGATACCAGCTTAAGAATTCAAGTTGCTAGAACACCTGTGAGGTATTCTGAGAAAATCACACAATTACTGATTCTAAACGTAGAGGCTGAAAAAGCTTACGACTACTGGATACTAGGGATTAGAACTTGATCTCACGTATGACCATAACAGGACCGCAACAACCAAGAGTCTACGGTTGTGATCCACAAATCCCACAGCCTAACGAATCCACAAGTCAGTTAGATATAGACACTGGCCTACGCACATTAGTATTTCGATCTACTCCGATTCCACCTATCATCATTCAACATTGTCCCTACTAGACACCACAAACTAACAAAGCTAGAGAATTTTGGACTAGGCCGAGAATCGTCCATAGAGTTGACTATATTCACCATATGACCCTATCAGGAGAAATACACGAAACCATCCCGGGTCATTTTCCACGCATCCCACAACCCATAGATCGAATCACGCCGTAGCTCGATATTGATTGGAGCCTTCAAGCAGTCATCCTCGTTGATCGATCTATCACACCACTCCAAGTTAGAAGGGCCTTCTTTGCCTTAGATTCGCAAATACCATTAGTGCGTGTCGAAGACATTAGACTCCCCAACTAGTTTTCTACCCCCACCGGCTGTCTCGGCACGACCTCGGGAGGTCGGGTATGTGGAAGAGTCACTTGTTGATTCTCACGCTCGCCTGTTGCTTTTCCGACGTACAAAATTGGTGAACCCGACGTGAAACAAACAACTGTTTCACCTTCTGTACCTCATTAGCATTCACATCAGCTTCACCAACAAAATTGGTGAACCCGACGTGAATCAAACAATTATTTCACCTTCTCTTTGAGAAGTTTCATCTTCTCTCTTTCACCTTCGCTCTTTCCCATTATTCTGCGGGTATTCATATACCCCCCGAATATGTTGGGATTCGATGCATATGGCAGACCCCTCTTGGGTCTTGAGGCATACTACGCCCAATAGAATAGGGAATCATCACCCTCGCTCTCAGTATGGGGTGACAACTATTCAACTAATCAGTTGTCAACACAAACCCCAGGAATCAGATATAGTTCATCTTTTCAAACTGAGGAGTTAGATCAACTCGCTCAAACACAAACAAAGCCTTCAGGCTCAAACAATATGACATTTACCGGAGAATCTGGTTCGTCTCCTCAAATACTACTCAGACCACATATTAGTAGACAATCAGATCCATACCTGGTCTTAGACGATGGACAATCGATACCTTATCCTAGGAGTGAACAACGCTCCCGGGGTATGTACCCACCTATAGGAGGTTTACAAGTACAACCCGAGACCCCTTTTCAAGAAAATACCTCTACAGGAAATATTCTTGGAGAAAATTGGCAAGATAGCAATCAGTTCATGACAGGCTATCACATGCCTATACAACACCAGGGTATACGACAAACGCCGTTCAGGAAAAGTACCATGACTTCACCAAATGAAGTCATTTCAACGTTAGTAGAAAGAGTGAGAGGGTTAGAACTGCTCAAGCAAGTCAAAATTCTCCGTTCATACAAACAGAAGTTCCAATCCTCCATACCACTCTGGTCAGGTAGATCTCCTCACAGGAATAGGCACGTTAGGCATGCCTCCTCAATATCCACAGCAAACGCCAACAAGGCCTATCATCTCTAACACTACTCCTCCCGGTCTAGTGTCGAACAGTCCGTTCCTCGACAATACCCCGTCCTATTTAAACATGTACTCTAAATCACCACAAGGAGATGTGTTCTCCTCTCCCGGCATGTTTGCTCAAACGCAGGGACCTCCCTATGCCCCTGCCAACGCATACGCTGCACCGTATCAACAACCTATCCCACCACCGCTCCCTCAGCAACCACCATCAATGGTCGAAAGCTATGCAATAGGGACGTATTCAGAATATCTAAAGGAACCCTTAGATTTCACCATACGAAGCGTCATGCTTCCAAGACCCCTCCCTGATTTGCCCAAGTTCAAGGGTGAGGGAGATCCAAACGCGCATATCAAAGCTTACGCTACGGCCATTCGAGAATTACTCCCATGGGATGGGGTTGTTGCTAAAATATTTCCCAAAACCTTGGAAGGCATCGCTCTCGATTGGTATTATAGAATACCTGAAGCTTCCATACATTCATTTAAACAACTCGTGTCAGAGTTCATCAAAGCCTTTGACATGAACAAACTACTTGAGAACAGGAATCAGGGAATTCTTACACATCAAGCAAGAACATAACGAATCTGTCGCCCATTTCATCCAGAGGTGGCGTACCGTCCTTTATTCATCAGCAAGTGCTCCAAACATGGATCAGATGGAACTATGTGATTTATTCCTTCATTCTCTCAGCAGAGAAGTGAAGGAAGAAGTCCAGAAGTTCCCACTAAGGACTTATGATGAAGTACTTGAGAGTGCTCTTCGAATAGATCAAGCAGCGATTGATAGTGGTCGCAAAACATATGGAGCAAACGGGAGGTTAATTGCCCCCAATCAAAACACTATGACCTATCCTAATACTGGGAATACCGATCAAGGACCCAAGGTCCTTAATGAAAACCATGGGGTTACAACAGATGGATTCACTGATCAAGTCAAAGGACCAAATGTTGTGAACACCCCAGCACCTGCTAACAATCAACGCAATAATAACTTCACTCCAGCGGTCAATATGGTGGATTCTAATCATCCTCCACAACAACAAATCCAGCCACAAAGCCTTGCTTGGGGCCCAGATGGATATCAAAACCAAAGCCAAAGGCCACAATCTTGAAATTTCAACTATAACAACCAACAACCCAATCAGAACTTTGGGCCACAACAGGATTCAAACCGACGACCACGGAACTATAATCCCAATCTATATTGTGGTTTCCACAAAATCAGGGGTCATGATACTAGGACTTGCCATGACTACAATAAATTCATGCAACGCTTGCCAGAAGAACAAAAACAACTTTTCATAGATATGTTCTTGGCAGATCCTGTGTTACCAGCACCAAATACTTTTGCAGGCGCTCCCTCAAAATGCACCTCTCAAGATCTTCAATGATTCTCTCCCAAATCATTCTAACAATAATAGGTTAGATCTAAACGGGAAAAACAAAGGTATCATAATAAGAAATAACAATCAAGACGCCTCAACTCCTGACAACTCTCAGGTTGCTCCTAACCTAGGTTCAAATGGTAATACAAAAATCTTGGGATTAGTTGAGCTAGAGGTTGAGTGTGAAATTAATGCAACAACTCAGACAAAGGAGTATGTTTCACAACCCCTACCCGATATTTTCTCCACACGAGATGAAGTTCCTACAAATGCTAAACCGGTAGGATCCTATGATTTAATATACGAGGTGGCAAAGACAAATAAAGATAAGTCAATTTCTGTGGAAACAGTCTCCACTAAAACCACAAAGTAGAATTATGAAACTCTTGGAGAATGAAAACCGATCTTTCTCCCATTCGAACCTCAAGGAATGGGTAGTCTTCTCGTATAACATCTCTTCCCTCTGATGACCTAAATCTAGATATAAACATGATAGAATTAACAAACAAAGAAGGAAATTTAAAATTGAAACGATGCCTATCAAAACCATCTCTAGGCACTGCCCTATTCTAAAGTCTAGTTTCGACCCATGCGTGTCTGAAGCTAACTTTTCCCTATCCATGGGGCAAGACCTCATCATTAACACAATGCTCACTATGAAAGAGAAGGTCGAGCAGCATAGTCATGCTCACCCACATGTCATCTCTCAAAAGCATGACAAAAAGGTACGCGAATGCCTCTTTCAGAAAAATGTTTTTAATAATGGGACATACACACCTCTGGGTAAGGGTTGTAAGTTCAAACCTAGAATGGTAAGCCCTCATCAAGAAAATGAAAAATTTGAGGATAATGGTTCTCCACTGTGTACTTCTAGGGGTGAAGAATTTGATATTCATCAACTTTCTTCACCTTAGACATCATGACATATAGTTCCACCTACATTTTCATATGTACATGGTTGCAGTTGCATTACATTAGTAATTTAGTTAGTTCATTTTGTTCACTCGTTTCATAAATATTGTAGTCCAGGAACTTACTCTTAAGTAATTTGTTACAAATTTCTGAAGATATTGGCAAAAATATTCAAATCACATCTCTTCAAACATCATCAAGTATTTTCAAATCTTCTCATCAAGTTCGACAGATAAACATTGACGGAAACCATACCAAGACCTGCATACTTGGCTTTGCTCTTTCTTTCTACTAGGTAAAGTTGTCCTTGCCTACGGTCTGTTCTAGAAGCTTCTTGGTGTCACATCTATCCCTCTTAAAATCTCTTGGAACAAAAGGATATCCCAAAGTCATAGATCAGAAATGTCAAAATCAAATGAAATCAAAAGCGCCAAGCAAACAAAATATTTTATTTTACACACTTCTTTGCCCCATCAACCTTCGGTGATAAGCCCACATCTCTTACTAGTGATGTGAGGTTGGGAAAGGAAAGAAGTGCCCTTACTCGCCTGTATCTTGCCTTTGGTGACAAACCCATGCTTCTTACTAGTGGCGTGAGGCAAGGTGTGGGGGGTCCAGTCACACAAACTAACAAATCTTGGTATGCTAAAAACACAAGTCAAATTCTGTTAAAAGA
This sequence comes from Taxus wallichiana var. yunnanensis, assembly GCA_018340775.1. NCBI lineage: Eukaryota > Viridiplantae > Streptophyta > Pinopsida > Cupressales > Taxaceae > Taxus > Taxus wallichiana. The sequence goes on along the minus strand of CM031236.1, from coordinate 456,048,778 downwards.
AGGCAAATATCCAAACATCTAAATTCCAAAGAGATCAAATCCTCAAAACAAGATTTTGTCAACCAGGTTGCCATTTATGAATCTAAGTCTAGATAAACTGAAAAGTAAGTGGCCTTCTAAGCTTGGTAGTAGTTCTGAGTAGGGTGGGTGTGTAGGTCCAAATTTGGTTCTTGTTCTTGTTTTGTATGTCTCTCATCATTCCACTTATATCAAACTCATACAACTTGTGCCCTTCCCAATTCTTGGTGTTGAGCCCTCGCATCTTACTAGTTGCGTGGATTTGGGATTGGGGCAAGTTCATCTCTTTATCGCTATACATTCATCATGTTTTGCCAACATGAGAAGAAATCACAGACATTGTCTAAAGAGGCCAAAAGTTCAATACTACAACATGTTTGTCATCACATATCAGCATTGCAAAAGCAAATAAAGTAAAAACATTCTATTTAACATTTGTTATCACTTGTCATCCATTGCATACATTCTGAAAAGCATGTGAAAGTTGGCGGCATTTCGACACACGGGCATGTCAGGTATAGTCTCTAACTCCCCATTTTGGGACCGCCATACTCGGACCCAACGTTTTATGCCTCTTCATGGCTAAAACGCTTCTCCGAGGGGGCAATATGTACGTACCCAAAATTGTATGTACTGTACAGTCAGAAATTGGTTACAACAGCCCCAATGATGATACAGGTCTCCTCGCAAGGTGTTCGAATCCAGAAAGCCCGTTAAACATGCGTTAACATCCCGCATGCCTCGCTTTGCCCCCGTGCCCTTTGTTTTTCCCTTTCTTTCCTCTTTCTTTGGCTTCTTGGCCTTCAGTGACGAAACCGCCGCCCTGCAGGGCGGCGGTCTCGTGACCGCCGCCCTGAACAGGGAGGCGGTCCTGTAACCGCCGCCCTGCTCAGAGCGGCGGTCCTGTGCGCGTTTTCCAGAACGCTCTTTTGACGCGACCCGCGTGAAATATCACGATTTACCAACTTTTCTTTGCCGACTTAAGCTTGTATTTATGTTTTTGCCGACTGAACAGTGATTTATCTTTGTTTAATAGTGGGAGAGTTCAATTTGAACTTGCCTTCTGGTGTTTGCAAATGCTATAAATATGTAGCTTGTGCTGAGGCAAATGGCCACCATTTCCTTGTTAGAGTCTTCTCATTTTTCGTGGTTTGGTCATTAGCTTGCTTAGGATTGATAGTATAGTTCATTACATGTTTAGATAGTATTGTTCACTTGTTGGTAAGCCACATACCCATCTTGTGCGAGCGATCTTTGTTGTTTCACCCATGGTCTGGTTTGTTTTGGGCTGAGTTCTTTGGTTTGGAGTCTTCATTCTTGGGCTTTAGTCTTCAATACTCAGTCCTAGATTTATTTTATGAATCATTTTATTTTAGCATGGATTAGAATTCTGAGTATTTAGTTATGCCTCACTGTACACCGACAACGATCCTGCTAGGAATCGTATAGGCCAAGCTCTGTTCTCTTGTGCCATCCCTCTCCTACTTGTACTTCGTTGTATTTCTCTGGAAATTTGCTATTATTCATTGTTTGAGTACTTGTTGTTTATCATTTTGTTTTATCATTGCTGCAACAACCCTGCTAGGAATCGCATAGGCCAAGCCAGTTCACTTGCGCCATCCCTCTCCTACTTGTGCTTTGTGCCATTTTTACTTCAAAGTAATTGTCGTCCCAGTGCCTTCCCTTGCCGATGTTGCTATACTCCTACTCTTTCTGGATTCACGTGAACACGCAAGAACGAAGAGATCACTCTGAGGGGACAAGCTACAACACACAACCGATTTGCCTCTGCTCGCCGCAAATGCCGGTTTAAATTATCAAAGTTATTATCAAATAGAGTAGTGAATCATTTTATTTCAGTTAAGCTCGCTTTCAATATTGCCAGGGAAGCTGTGGGGAATGATAGTTTCTGAGAAACTATGATTTGTTCCTCACTTCTGAGGTAGGATTGAAGGTTTTCAATTAATTTAATTAGCTGTCTTTTATTTAGATTCACACATCTGCACAGGTGAATAACCACACCGGGTTATCTCGCTTGTTTAGTTTTAGTATAAAGTAGTTTAATTGTTGCTTGTAATTATAATGTTTCAATCATATATTTTGTTTAGATTAGTTTCCCTTTCAATAGTAGTATAAATTGTTATTTTCAGTTTAAGTTAATTTGGAGACTTCATAACTAGATTAAACGCTTAAATTCTAGTTAGGAGGATAAATCACTAGGGAATTTATGCTACCCGCTCATAGCCTCTAAATCTCCCCTTTGTCATTTTAGCTACCAGGAGATCACACTACCAGATCTTAGTCACTGATCCTCCCATGGTTAGCCATAAGAAAGTTGCTTGCCATTCTCATCCTCGCTTGTAGCTTTTCTATTATAGAAAACTGACCATAATCCCGGCTGTGACTTCATCTAAGTCACCCGCATTTCAAACCACCGGTTGTCTCGGCACGACCTCGGGAGGTCGGGTACGGGGAAGGTCACTTGTCGATTATCATCCTCGCATGTCACTTTCCCATCGTATGGTGTCTTCTCATTGTTGATTTTAATTTGAGCTCTATTTAAGATGTATATTGTTGTGCTAATTTCCTCTCTCAATATCCATCTGGAAATTTGTATTCATTTGTTGGACCCTAAATATTGGCTAAGTACCAAGAGGCATACACATAAGATCAATAAATAGAAGGAACTAAGGGAAAAACATGCAGAAAATGGTTTAAGAAGGGTTTGAGTAAAACCAAGGCATGTGCGGGAGGCAGAACAAGGGTTTAAAGGACTTAGCCATATTTGGCATCATGGAGTCACTTGAGGAAAAATGTGAGGACCCGACTAGGCATGATAAGTGGATAAGGTGCCAACCTAGAACCTTGGAGGCCAAGAAAAGGATATTCCTTGCAGGAATATTCCTAGAGGTAATATTATCGTTAGTGGAATTTTTTTAAAGAGGATAAGCATTCACCAATGGAGGACCACATTGACACTTGGCACATGATTTGCTCATGAGAGAAGTCATGGCGGTGGACATTGATCCTATTTAAAGAAGTGCTTGGGACAAAAACAAAAGAAAGAGAGAAGGTAGTGCAAAGGTGCTAGAAGGTACGGGAGTGCTAAGAGAAGGAGGGTAACAAGGTGCTTTGTAGAAATGTTAGGAAATGCTAAGGGTTTGGAGCTCATGATGCTAGGGTTTAGAGTTCTTGGTGCTAGAGGGTTGTAAGGGATATCATTAAGCATATGTATGGGTACTAGGGTTTGTAACAAGGGTTATAATGGGGAAAGCATAGTTAGGATCTCTGATCAAATAATTTTTAGGGGTTGGATCTCTATCATTTGATGTATATGGTTTGAGATGACCCTTTTATGTAGTGTGGCTACTAGAAACTCTTTTAAATCAATATACATGGATCTATTCTGTACATTTTGTTTATGGGTGTAAACCCTCATGTTATTTGGCTTATCATGACTCAGATATGGTTCCTTGTGCTTCATACAATGTTTATTTACCTTTTGTGATGCATTGATGTGTAGATATGCTAGTTATTTCTTCTACCTTTTAAGTAGATGCATGTACTTTTGTTTTTGCAAATAATCCTCCATTAATGGCAGAACTCTCTTGCAAAGCTCACATAAAGGAGAGGCTTGACACTTGTGTGCACCTTAAGTGAGTGCCCAATGTATCTTGGGTGATAGGCTAACACACATGGGGTTATAAAGAGGTATTGATGCCAATATGATATGGACCCGTGTTGTTGATCACTAGTGGAGTAGAGTGTTGACTAGTTATACTTTGGAATATGTTATTTCTACGTATTCTTTCCTAGAGATTACTGAGTTTGAGTTATTGAGGAGCCTAGAGGATCATTCTTGCATGATATTCCACTGGCTATCAAGATCATGGTCATTACTTTGAGTTTGGAAGCCTTTCCCATGGCTAGCTAAACTCCTACTAGGCACAAGGCGTGGAAACTGGTGTGGTAGAGGATGGTGGACCTTGTGGCGGAAATGGAGAGAGAGGAGAGGTGGCTCAAGTATAATGAATCTTGGGAAAGGGAGTTGGAAAGATAGCGTGAAGCTGCATGAGTGATGGATTTATAGAGCTAAACATTGCGGGAAGGATTTAAGGTTCGCGTGGAGGACATGGAACTGAATAGTCTGAGCAACCCCATCTTAGAAAGCGCAAAAGAGAAAACCCTCGGCTTTTAGAGAGATCTCATCGTATGAAGAAAGGAGGATATCCATAGGTGCACATCTTAACCCACATGGAAACCAGACCCTTGCGCTTAGTTTTCTAGTTCTTGAGATAAGTTTTGATAATCCAATTGGTATTGGTATTGGTAGTCGAGTGACACCTAGGAGGTATAATTTTTCATTTGGTACATCTATGGCTACACAGTCATTTCTTGTGTTTGGGGTATTTTTTCTGCACAACATTTGGGAAAGGTGTGGGATCACAAGGTTTGAGTATCACATTTGGGAGCAACACAGGATACACATCTAGGAATGGTTCAATATCATATATTATTGGCACGTGTTTAGCACGATGGTGGGATCACAGGAAAAACTACATTAGGCCCCTTACCTATGACAGGAGGAGGATCTGGTGGATCTGGAGGAGTTGGCACTAGTGGATCTAGTGGGTCTAGTGGTGGAGGAAACACCGGAGGGAATCAAGGTCCTAGATTTGGTGGACAAGGTCCACAACACCATTAACATGTGTTTTATGAGATGTTGCTCCACTTACCTGATTACAAGGGCATTGAGGATGCCGCGGAACATGTACACAAGTGCGAGTTACTATGGCATGCAAAGGGAATCACTACCCCAGTGGAAGGCAAGTCAGTTTGTAACCATGTTGTAAGGACGTGTGCATAATTGGTACAAGAAGTATGACCCACACAAGACAATGGTGGATTACATTGCGTTACGTAATGCCTTTTGGCATAATTTCACATACCCGAGTTTGAACAAAAATCATCGACATTGAAGGAAATTCAACAAGGAATCTCAAAGAGTGTGTGGGAGTATGATGCACATTTAAAGACTCTCCTATCCAAGTTATCTTATGACATTCACCCTTTGCAACATGCTCAGTGGTTCATCGGAGGACTGATCACACCATTTAGAAGGGAACTTTCATAGAATACTTTCACGAGATATACACGAGGCCTTGGAGGCTACCTTGTGCACTTTGAGGAAGTATGGTGCATTGAATAGGAGTTAGTCTATTCCTAGAAGCCAAAAATTTTCAATGGAAAAGAAAATGGAGAACTTATCTACGAAATTGGCTCATAAGACTCGTAGTGGGTTATGGTGTATAGATTATGAGGTAGAAGGGCATATGAAGGAAATTTTTCTCGGAGAGATCGGTACACACGATGATGGTAGACTATGAGATTTGCCATAGAGATCATGATGCAAGTAGGTGTCTGCTACTGCAATGTGCGATCCATAAGAATGTGTCTTGCTATTGCAAAATTTTCACCTCTACTACTCATGACACCAAGGATTGTAGATTGATTAACCAAATACATGATGTCATTGATATTGGTGTGTGGTAGACCGGTGTTGCAAAACAGATCCAATGATGATGGTCATCATTATGAAGGGTGCGAAGACATAGGAGGATAAGGTAGAGGATTTTGAGGAGGATTTAGAGGCCATGGAAATTACGGGGAAAGGAGTGAATTATCTCGCAGAACCATCTATAATGTGTATTTATGGAACACTACTAGTGCAAGTGTCTGATTTATTACAAGGCTCTTGGTGTGGGAAAAAGCATAAGTATGAGGAATGCCCATAATTTTTTGAACACATGAACCAAAAGCAACGGAAGGATAAGGGAACTATGATGGTGAGCGTCAGCGTGTTGAACAAAAGTGGATGCCAAGGGTGGCACATGAGTTATAACCTTTACTTGGTAATGACACGAGTGAGGCTACACACACCAGGGAGATACCAAAGTAGAGACCATTGATTACAAGAGAAGAAGTGGTACATGGGAAGTATCTAGACCCTACACATTAGAAGGAAGTATATCAAGAGACCATGGAAGTAATCAGAAGTCTTTAAGGGGAAATTCAGTGTCTAAAAGAGAAATCCAAGAAGTTGGAGCAGAATAAAAGTGCTAAGGTCCCTAAGGTAGATATATATGATGTCGAGAGGTGTGTAATATGTTGCACCAAGATAATAGTGTCCCTTTATTAGGAGAATGGTTGAGAGATAAAGTACCGGGTGATGGAGGAGAGAGTGAGAGGTAGACTTTGCATGCTAATCTACCTCCTCACAACCTTGACTATGATAAGGATATTACCTTGAATACAATTGTTGATAGATGGATCCTAAGTAATATTCTGATCCACATGGGAACATAAGTTAATGTTCTCACCTTGGACACATGGAATCAAATGGGAAGGGTCCTATTAGAGCTATCTTCAAATGTGTTGCATATGGCTAATAAGATAAAGGAAATGCCCTTTGGTTTTTTAAAGGATGTTGTTATCACTATCCAAGGGGTGAAATTCACTTTGGAGACTTCAAGTATTGGTGCTTTTTGAGGGGGATAAAATTCCACCATTACTTGGGTACCCTTGTGCTATAAGAACAATGTTGAATTATGTTTCAATAAGGAGTATATAATTTTTGAGAACAAGGAGGAACGTTTTATCATTCCTTTGATGGATGGAAAGTCAACACCCTATACTTTGAGCCCTTGGGGGAAGAATACCTACAAAGAATCTATGTGTACACTATCAGGGAACTTGAGGTTGTGTAACCAACAAAAGAAGGTGTTATTCAGTGGGAAGATGCTCAATCTATAAGTGATACAACTAGTGTGGCATGTGAAAATTTGGTGCACATGACATATGAGTTAGTCAGAATGTAGTTAAGAGGCTTTGTGACAAGATTAAAAAATGTGCACTCAGTCATGCACTTGGGAGGAAAATAGTTTCCAAGTTACACTAGGGGAGCCAACCCTGATGTTTTCCTATGAGCAATGAAGACCCAATAGAGATGTGAGGTCAAAAGGAGAAGTATGCTTAGCTATAAATTTCTCAGGACTGCAACATGTTAGTGGGCGACCCATCCCAATAACCTTCTAGAGTGGCGGAACGTGAGAATCACGTTCTCTGTCAGGTTTCTCTAAAGTAATGCACCTACTTCTATACAAGATTATCATGGGAAGGAACCCACCTCGTTTCACGTCCAGGCATATGAGAAGGCATGGATGGAAGGCACAAAAGCATTACCTTCATCTTTATGGGTGCATAAGCTTTTCTCCACCTTACTAGGTTATGCATGCGCATGGTACATTTACTCGAGCTGCGACATCGAGACAGAAAGCGTAAGGAGTTGACAATTGATCTCCTTCAAGATTTAGAGTATTGGAGTACTAAATCATTGGTGAATGAGTCGATACATGTTGTTAAGAACCTAACTATGTGAGATAGTGCCATGGTGGAGGATAGGGTACTAAAGTTGTTGGGTGAACCTCACTTGGAAGCGTGATTTGATTTGGAAGAATGAGAGGAGGTACAAATCTAGTGCGCATGTATGGAAAAAGAGAAAGGAAAGTTGGTCTACATGATAGATGGCGAAGAGGTGGAAAACTTATATATTAATCATACTATCGGTGCACGTGTGAGGTTATGGATAGTGCTAATGAGAAAGTGCACGCCTACCATGAAACCCTAAAAACCAAGAAGGTTAACATTGGTTCGGAGGTGGAACCTAAGGTAGAAAATATTGGAGATTCTTTGGATAGAAAGGGAGGTTTCAAATATTATTAATCATTGCGTAAATTTTAGGATTTTTTTTTACACGGTGCATGTGTGCGTACCCAAAATTGTAGGGTAATGCACCACCAAAATGACGTTACACGTGCCCCAATGATGATACAAGTCTCCTTGCAAGGTGTTATGGATCCAAAAATCTCTCAGTATGTGTTAACATCCCACATGCCCCTCTTAGCCCCTGCGTGCTTTAATTTTTCCTTCCCCCTCTTTTCCTTTGCCTTTCAGTCTTCAGTGATGAAACCACCACCCGTGCAGGGCGGCGGTCACATGGATGCCGTCTTGCTCGGTGGCGATCCTGCATGCATTTTTCTAGAACGTTACTTTTCTCGTGACTCACATCAAAATCAACATTTACCAACTTTTTTCACTGCCTTTGCTTGTATTTATGATTCTGGTTCCCTAGAATAGTCTTTTGGCATTGTTTATGGTTAAAGAGTTCAATTTGGTTTTCACCTTTGGGTAAATGGGATTCTATAAATAGTGGCATTGTGCTCAAGAAAATGGCCCCTCAAATTTGCCTCTCAATTTCTCATTGCAGTAGCTTAGTCTTTCAATTTTGCCTAGGTTTCATAGTTTTATTTGTTGCATGCATGGTTAGTGTTTTTAGTTGTTAGGTGTAGACACCTATAATTACGCCCAAGCAATTTAAATACTTAAATTGTGCTAATTATCCCCTTTCTCGCAAATCAACGACATATCGTCAAAGGCACTCATTTTCCCTCATATCATCATTAATTAATTACACTAAGCTAATTAATTAAGTTGCCTATCCAACAAATACCCTAATTAACGACCTTCCGTTAATAAATCACCCCTTCTACCTAGACTAATTAATTATTATTAATTAATTAGCTTTCCCTTCCATTTAACCAATAAATCAATATTTAATTGATTTAATCCCCTTCTAATAGCCTAAATCGCACTAATATTCTTCTAATTGGCTTCTAAACTTACACTACCTATTAATTAATCACCTTTGATTAATTAAAATACCCCCAACTCCCATGACTTGCTAAACATGTATTAAACTCTTGAAAGTAAGGTTACCTTTAATAAAGCAACCTTATCCATTCCTAATCATGTTTTACCTTTATCCCACATTCATGAGAATGTGTTGAATCATTTATCCTTTGGGCTATATAAAGAGCCCTCCACCTACCTTTTTACTTACACCTAAACTTTCTAAGAGAGCAAATGCAAAGCATATAGCAAAGAGACTAAGAGCTTGCACCTTGCCCTTTTGAGAGTTCATCATCTTGAAGAGTTAAGCCTCTTTCTTAAAGTGCTTGGGTCATATGGGAGGTGTCAAAAGGGTCTTGTAGCCCAACTTTGATTAGCCCCCATTCCTAGGTTCTTGGAGCATTAAGGACAACTATTTTGATAGCCATGGAGCTTACTTAGGTCCATTCATTTATTTGTTGTTAGAGAATAGAGGAGTTTAGATATTTAGCATTATTAGTTTCAAAGTTTGTATTGATGAATGCTAGCATCTAACCCTTGTTTAATTCTTATCATGATGGTGTTTATGCTTTGTTTTAGCTAAATTGTAGAACTATTTTAGGTGGTAGTTCTTGCTTCATTTGATTTAGCATTAAGCAAAGTATACATGCACACATTTGGCACGCCCGGTGGGACATACTCCATTGTCCTTTGCACTTAATTTCAAGTTTTTGTAGTTAAGTTTTATTTTTGGTTACTAACCCTCTTTTACACATGTTGATCTAACTTGTTTTTTTAACATGTTTTGTTGAGTTTGCATGTGTTGGGTCTTCCTTGTAGGTATGAAGGAGGTGAAGTGCTGTCAAAATTAGAATTGAGGGAAAATTTTAATATTTCTCCATGTTTTCATTTTTAGAGCTTACTTTTTCAACATTCTACATGCTAGTTTTGTCAATTTCTTGAAGATTTTAAATTCTTGAGCATGTAGGTTAGTGTTTGATAGTGCTGAGTCTTCTATTTACATATTAATGTGGTGGGTTGCTGTCAAAATTTAATCTTGGTGAGAAAATTTCAAGATTTCATCATGTTTTCATTTTTGAGCTTACTTTTTCAACATTTTACATGCTAGTTTTGTCAATTTCTTGAAAATTTTCAATTCTTGAGCATGTAGGTTAGTGTTTGATAGTGCTGAGTCTTATATTTACATATTAATGTGGTGGGTTGCTGTCAAAATTTAATGTTGGTGAGAAAATTTCAAGATTTCATCATGTTTTCATTTTTAGAGCTTACTTTTTCATCATTCTACATGCTAGTTTTGTCAATTTCTTGAAAATCTTAAATTCTTGAGCATGTATGTTAATGTTTGATAGCGTTGAGTCTTCTATTCATATATTAATGTGATGGGTTGTTGTCAAAATTGAATCTTGGTTGGAAAAATTTGCCCATTTTGCATATTAAGGGACGTTTTTTTTTACATTTTTTAAGTGCATGTCAAGTGCATACCCATGAGCATAAGAGCATATGCGTAACCCATCTTCCGAAGGCCATAACTTTTGCTCCCAACCTCGAAATGACTCCATTTTTTTTGCGTTGGAAAGGTATTGAAGTTAAATATGCAATGAAAACATAAATTTGGGATTTAAACTTACAAAAGTTGTAGGTTTTTCTGTTATTTTAAAACTGGTCATTTTCTAACATGTCTAATGTTTTGATGAATGTTGTATTTCCATGCTTACTCGATTTAGATCAAAGCGTGTGTATGCTCTTCTCTTGCACCTTTTGGTGATCTTGAGAATCAAAAACAACTTTGATCTATATCTTTTTAACATTGGGATTAAACTTGGAAATTTAATTATTCATTTTGCTTAAGGGAATGAACCTTTTACAAAGCATTTTTCAACGGTCCTTTGATTTGAAGTTTTCCATTTCTATATAGTTGGGCTAAAGTTTGTGTATGCTCTTCTCTTGCACCTTAGGGTGATCTTGAGAATCAAAAGCAACTTTAGTCTTCATTTTATAACATTTGGTAAATTGGAAACTTCATCTTTCACTTTTGGTTTAAGGGAATGAACATTTATCAAAAATTTTGTATGGTTCATTGATTGAAAAGATTTTATTTACTTTTTAGTTAGATTATTTGTTGTGTATGCTCTTCTCTTGCATCCTTGGATGATCTTGAGAATCAAAATCAACTTTTAATCCTCTTTTAAATAATGTGATTTTCTTGGAGAACTACTAACGCTTGAGTGCAGGACCTAAAAACACTTGTCAAAGAAAGGAGGAATCAAAACGAAATCAAAAACTACTAATACAGTTGTTATACAGGTTGCCAAAAGGTGTTCAAGTAAACCACACCTAATTAAACAAGATAAAAAGAACAACATATTCAAAACACTGTATTGCAGGTTTCGGAAAAGGGTACGTCCCTCTCCGCTCAACTGGAACATAACCCCTTTGGCATAACACCTTAAGATACAACAATGGGGGTAGTTCCAGAACCCTAAAGTAGTCCACGCAAGAGGGAACCTTGTGGATGAAACGGGAAGTGCTCCGCACTACCTACTTGACTAGTGATTCCTTTGTGAGATAGAGTTACAAGTTGTCCGTTGTGGCGACCCCAGTGATAGTACACGTAGACGCACTAGTTGCCTACTGTTCTTGAAGGGGGTAAAGTAAAGCCGAGATACTCCCAAACTAGTCAGTGTGAATTTTTGGGTAAATCACGCTCGCTCGTGGCAACTTTGTAACACCTAGGGTGAGAGAACCACCTAGGAGAATATACTTTGGCCAGGAGCCCACTTTGACCATTTTAAAACAGTGTTGAGTTGTGAACCTTCTTTTTGAGAAACGTGTGACGTATTACTTTCACCTAGTTTTTACTTGCCTTAGGGCGAGGTGAAACTCTGCCGAAGTGAGACTAGCATCTTTCGTCTTTTTTTCTTGATTTATTTCCTTCATATTCTTTTGACACTTTGTTGATCAAAAGATGTGTGATTACCTTTGTGTTGCCATTCGACTATTTCTCTCACTTTTATGTCCGTTTACGCCCATCCATGTTTGCGGCTGGGTTAGTTAAATGTCTAAAGTGAGTGGAGGCATTTTCACGTCATTTGGTAGCCATTGTGATCTTGATACCCACGTCAAGATCGTCATTGTAGTTAGGCGTGGTTCATCACTGCGGACTTCCATAGAGGAGTTAGTTTGTTTGTCTCGTATCATTACAATTTCGATATTTACGTCTTGTTTCTTGTAAACTCGACATAAATACCTATATTGTACGGTTACGCTGCACACATTCTTAACTATTCCTAGCTATACTTTGAGTTTTTTGTTCAGTTTTATTATTACCTCGATTTCAAAAGGTGTTAGGAACTACCATTTGTGCGTGTTATATCAATAACACCTCGATATCAATACTCCACTTTCTTGCAAAGTGGGTTAACATATCTTGGTGATATTGTTGTGTCATTCGCAAATCGTAATTGACACTTTTTGAGATATAGGTCTTAATCAGACTTGAGCTTGCTCATCGTATATCTTGATTGGGAGATCGCATTTAACTTCATGTATTTACTTACGTCTTGTTCATTCCTTTGAACTTGGCATAAGTGGAGACATCTTGTTAATCATCTGGTATCACAAATTACTTTGAAACGTAGTCTAGGAAGTATTTCATTTGATTAGGTTTTGGTACCAAACGATTGTTTCATTGGTGACTTTATCACTCTATCACATTGGTATTCTCACACTGTTAATTTACTCTTAACACGTACATCTTGTGTTTCACTTAGGGGTAGACATTGAATTTTGAACAAATCTATAACTTACCTTAGTGAAATTTATCACAAAAACATGGCTCCCAAGACGCGTCTAGGGTTAAAGAAACAAACATATGAGGAACAACAGGCGCAAGCTTGGGAAACCTCTAATAGACAAGGGTCAAACCCATTTATCGGACATGATCTAGGACCACTATTTTCTGCAGAAAAGGAAACAGAAGAGATGGTCGATCATAGTGGAAATGAATTAGAATCACCACACGCAGACTTTGATTTTGACCCCACTCTACTAGATGAGTTTCTCCTTAGAAATAAAGATAGAGTTTTGGCACGGGTCATGGAATTAGGGGCCAAATTGCCCACCGAGAATGAACCAATATTACCTACAAATGACACTACTAAGGAAGAACACCCCTTATCAATATGGAAGATATTTTAACAGGTGGGCATGCTTCCACTTCTTACGTAGAAAATGATAAAGTGGTAGGGCATAGAATACCCCTCATCAAAGTGCCACGAAGAAAAAGATAGAACATGAGACAGGGGAAGAACCTCCACACTACGAAGAGGAAGAACCTTTAGAAGAAGAAGACACAAACCAAGTCACAATCCAACAACAACTCAGTAACCTAAGCCGACAACTAGCTTTGCTTACTTTCCAGGTACAGAAAGACACAAACAAGAATGTTCAAAAGTCAAAGCCTAAGTTTAGGATCCACGAACTCCATCGAGAAAACCAAGGAGAAGAAGACACAGGGTATCATCATGTACACATCCCCGCTTCTCCCACTAAAGAACAATTGCTCGCACAAGAAGTACAATCTATGAAAGCAACGCTTGCGAGCATACAAGAAAGCAATATAGGGAGTATTAGGAAATACCAATACGAAGAACTATGCCCCTATCCTTTTGACAAGACAATGACCCTTCAACCCTTTCCAAAGAAATTTGATATGCCAAAGTTTGACAAATACAAAGGAAAGGGAGACCCAAGGGATCATGTTAAAGATTTCTACATGGCATGTCAAGAGGTGTCTTATAGTGATAATTACCTCATCAGACTTTTTCCTAAGAGTCTCGGAGGTCAAGCATTAGAATGGTTTACGCGCTTGCCACGAGGATCAATTTTCACCTGGCCAGAATTGGCGGAAAGATTCGTGCGTCATTTCTCATATAACATAGAGAGTGACATCACCATGGCAGACTTGTGCGGCACAAAACAACGCCCAAATGAGACCTTCGCCAGCTTCCTCCAACGATGGAGAGGGATAGCTAGTCGCTTCCCTTGCGCTTTCCCTGAGAAGCAGCTAGTCAGTATTTTCATCCCTAATCTCAACCCAGATATAGCTTTCCACCTCCAAATGCATTGTGTCTCGCACCTTTGAGGAGGTTATCGAGAAAGGGATTCAAATAGAAAAGGCTCTCATTGCCAAAGGCACCCTCAAAACCCAATCTAAAGACAACCAAAGTGTCAAACCCATTGAAAAGCCAAAGATCTTTAACAAAAACAAAAACGTGGTGGGAGACGGAATCACTGATTCCAAACGTGTTCAAACGGTCCAAACCAGTCAACCTTTTAAACTGACCAAGGGCCCAATTCAACCACCACCAAAGTGACGAACATTCACCTCCCTCAATGAACCATTGTCTATCATACTAAAACAGTTGGATGCGGCCCACATGATGACCTATCCTACAACGCAACCGTTTGATGACAACACTCCTAAACCTTCATGGTATAAGGAGCATGAATACTGTGAAATGCATCGCGTTAAAGGTCATAAAATAGACAAATGTTTGCGACTTCACCACTATATTCAAGACCTCATTGACAACGGGGAGATAGAGGTGGATAACCCTAGCCACATGCAAACACCTAACGAGAAAATGGGGATTTATAAGGAACCATTCCCCAAGCATGATAAGTCGGAAAAGGCAAAACCGGATCAGGGAGAGTCATCCCAAACCTATAAAGCCACGAATTACTTGTATACCAAGAGAGATAACAATCATTACGATTCACTTATCGGATGTATTCGCTCCCCTACTGACCGTGTCAATACCATCCGGATCAAGGGAAAGGACTGCACTGTGGTAACAAGGTGTGCCCGCCTCGTGATTCCAGAACCCTCTCTGTTGACCCCGCAAACTGGTAAATATAACCTTTTAGAACAACTTGAGAAGACACCTGCTAAGATCTCGATCTTAGATCTTCTCAAGATATCCAATGTGCATAAGGACATTTTGTATCAAACTCTTCAGGGGTCGGGAGTGCCTTTAGAAGTCGATCCTGCATACCTTCAAGCCGCGGTGGCAAATATTGCACCCAGTGAGCATCTCACTTTCAACCATAGGGAGGTCCCTACCGAGAATCCTACACATAATCTTCCCTTATACATTGAGGTAGTTGTTACCCGCAGGAAAATCAAACGGGTGCTTGTGGATAACGGATCTGGATTGAACATCTGCACGCTTAAATTAGTCAAACAATTGGGACATACGGAAGAAGATCTTGAGTCCCATATCATCACTATCACCGCATACGACAACGCGGAAAGAGAGTCAGCAGGCACCATTACGCTGCCAATGGAGGTGGGCCCCACTTGCCATCAGAAAAAGTTTCACATCTTAGACTTGGAACTTCCATATAATATGCTTCTAGGCCGACCATGGATCCATGCCATGCAAGCAGTGCCATCAACATTTCATCAATGCATCAAGCTGAAGCATGAGGGACATACAAGAACAATACCAGAGACTCGAGCCCTTTGCTCATTATAGAGATCTTAATAGCTTTGCACGAAAGGGTACATACGCATGTCCCTCCACAGATATAGCTGTCCCTCTTCATTTTGAGGCTATGGAATCTCGAGTAGATTCAAATTCTCTTCGTTCTTGCACTCATGGGGCATCTACTTCAACATCTCCATTTAATTCATGGGAGATGAATATTATGGAATATGGCTGTGGGGAGTATAATGTACAAGCGCTCTTGGTTTCTGACCTCTCCTTGTCGCCCAAGACTAGAGGTCGACCCAACTACCACTTCAGGAGACCTAGAGAGGAACATACTATTGGGTCGTTCCTACCTGGAGGCTTGTTAGCTGAGGAAAAATTACTTGATCCACCTACTACTTGGGTCCCTAAGGACACTCAGCCATCTTGTTATCAAACCCCAGAATATGAAAAATCTAGCAGAATGATGTACTCCATGGGCTACAAAGGCCTAGGATGTGGGAGGAATGAACAAGGACAAAGAGAACTAGTCCCTCTTCCACATTTCAAAACAGAAAGATATGGCATTGGGATTCACCCTTATGGAGCACACCCCAATGATCAAGATGCGACTTGTTCTGAGCATGAGGATAGCTCCGATTATCTAGACAGCGATACGGATTCCTGTTGTAGCCAATATGAGGATCTGGCCTCCACGAACCTTTTCATGAATAATGTTGTCCTAACCATCACCCCCAATGAACCAACCCTTGACCTTGTATACCCCTCCCTTGTTGAATGGGACCAACAACGTCACGTGCCACTAGATTTATTCGAGAATGACGAGGCTATTGCAGAGTTCATGGGCATAAGGGATACAATTCCCATTGGAGATCACAAGAAGGGTTTCTTTATCGACTTAGACACCTGCGCCTACTTCGGCGAGGAGGCTGAACTTTGTGGTCAGCAAAATTTAAAGAAAAGCGAGGGCAAGAGTTCTAAAGAAAAGCCTCAAAAAAATCAAAGTCCAAGTCACACAGTGAAAACCTCTTTGAGGCATTGGCTGACAAACAAATAAGAAAATCAAAGGACAAACAAAGTGACCACGCCAAGGATGAAAATATCGTAGAGACATCCTTGGATGAAGATCTCAACCTACCTCCCGATCCCACGCGTATGGAGGATTTATCAAAATTGTTAGTTGAAGAAACCATTGATGTCAATATTGGTACTGAAGAAGATCCCAAGATAGTAAAATTGGGAGCATCACTCTCAGCCAGAGAACAAAAGACGTTCACTATGCTACTGCGAGAGTTTATTGATGTGTTCGCATGGTCTTACAAAGACATGCCCGGCTTAGATCCAACTTTGGTCGTGCATAACTTGGTTGTGCATGCAGACGCTAAGCCTATCAAACAGAAGCTTCAAAAGATGCACCCAAGAGTGGCCTTGTTAGTTAAAGAAGAGTTGGAAAGGTTGCTTGCAGCAGGATTCATCAGGCCAATTGATTATTCTGAATGGATATCGAACATTGTTCCTGTCCAGAAGAAACCTATTGGTATCCGAATTTGCATAGATTTTAGGGACATCAATAAAGCTTGCCCTAAAGATGAATTTCCGTTGCCCAACATTGACATGATTGTTGACTCAACCGCAGGGTATGAAATGCTATCACTTATGGATGGCTTTTCGGGTTATAATCAAATTAAGATCGCTGAGGAAGACCAACACAAAACAGCTTTCACAACTCCTTGGGGCACCTTCTGTTATCAGGTGATGCCATTCGGCCTTAAGAATGCGGGAGCAACTTATCAGCGGGCCATGACAGTAATATTTCACGATATGATTCATGACATCATGGAAGACTATGTAGATGACATCCTGGGAAAGTCCAAAACAAGAGAGGAACATCCTATCATTTTGCGGCGTATCTTTGAACGCCTACGTGAATACAAAGTCAGGCTAAATCCAAAGAAGTGTGTCTTTGGTGTGCTATCTGGGAAACTATTAGGCTTCATTGTGTCAAGACGAGGTATTGAGGTAGACCCTGCTAAAGTATCTGCCATCACAGAAATGCCTCCACCTGAGAATATCAAGCAACTGCGTAGCTTGCAAGGGAAAATTCAAGCCATTTGCCACTTTATCTCCCAGCTTGCAGATAAATGTCACTCATTCACTCATTTGCTTAAGAAGGACATCAATTTCATCTGGGGACCTGAGCAACAACAATCCTTTGCTTTGCTTAAACAATGCACTGCTAATCCACTGTCCTCATGCCTCCCACTCCGGGAGAACCACTTTTGCTCTATATTTCCGCTACGCAATATGCTATTGGTGCACTGCTCACCCAATATGACCTTAGCCATAAAGAGAAAGCAGTGTACTATCTGAGTCACACCCTCATCACCTATGAACGTAATTATCCTCGAGTTGAGAAGGCTTTCTTGGCTGTTGTTTTTACCTTCGAAACTTCGCCATTACCGCTAATACTAAGACCAAGCTCATATCCAAGGTCGACCCACTCAAGTATTTGTTGTCCAAACCCGCCCTCACAGGTAGAATGGCTAATTGGATCATTCTACTCAGTGAGTTTGATATAGAATTTGTCCATCAAAAATCAATTAAAGGACAAGTACTTGCTGACCAGCTAGTGGAAGCACCTTTGCAAAGCACAGAACCTTTGAGTCTGGATCTGCCAGATGCATCTTTGCTCTACATTGAAGAATTTGTCGTATGGCAGATACATTTTGATGGATCTTTTACGTTTCATGGTTCAGGTGCAGGAGTGGTCCTTATTACTCCTTCAGGTGATCCTATACCACAGGCTTTCCGCCTAGCCTTCCCTTGCACGAACAACATTGCAGAATATGAAGCACTCATTGCAGGGATGAAGCTAGCCATCAAGTGGAATATTCAACATGTGAAGGTTGTAGGTGATTCATAGCTAATCATCAAACAGGTTAATGATGAGTATAAAGTTAAGGATGACAAGCTCATACCTTATAAGAAGTTGGTGGAAACTCTGAAGGAGTATTTTGTGCGCATTACCTTTGAGCAAATCCCAAGAGCACAGAATAGATCGGCAGATGCTATGGCAACGGTGGGATCTATGCTTCGTATTCCGCCAGGGAACAATGATATGCCATTCTTCGTAGAAAATCTACGCCAGCCCACGTATGACATGCCAGAATCTTGCTTGGCTTGTGAGGTTGTTGGTCCCCATTCACCATGGTATGAACCCATTTTCACCTATCTTAAGGATAGTACATTCCCTCCCGAAATCTCCCGCTCTGAAAAGCAGAGCCTAATTCGCCAGATAGCCCATTACACCCTGTTAGGAGGTACACTTTATCGTCATGGCTACGATGGGAATCTGTTACGTTGTCTGGATGTGCCGGAGTCAATCCAGGCAATTAAAGAAGTACACGAAGGAGTATGCGGAGCACATACAAACGGAATGGTCTTGGCTAAGAAACTGTTAAGAGTAGGTTACTATTGGCCCACCATGGAAACTGATTGTTGTAATTATGTTAGAAAATGTGTGCTATGCCAAAAGTATGGAAATTTCATCCATGCTCCATCGCAACCATTGCAACCAATCACTACCCCGTGGCCATTCTCCAAGTGGGGACTTGATCTAATAGGGAAGCTTACTCCTACCTCATCTGATGGTCATACACATATCATCACAGCTATAGAATACTTTACAAAATGGGTGGAGGTTGTCCCTTTAACCTATGTCACAGGAGCACAGATTTCTAAATTCATCATGAATCACATTATTTGCCGATATGGTATCCTTGTAGCCATTGTCACAGATAATGGGAAGTCATTTAAGAACAAAATTGTGAAAGGTCTTTGCCAACGGTTCCAAATCAGATTGAAATGGTCCACGCCATATTACCCTCAGGGTAATGGACAAGCTGAGGCAACAAACAAGACTTTGGTAAGGATAATGGAGAAGATGGTTAGCAAAACTGGTCGAAACTGGCACCTACAAATCCACCCAGCCCTCTGGGCCTACCGAACATCAATTCACACTCCTACGGGTGCGACGCCATATTCCCTCGTGTTCGGGATAGAATCTATCATCCCTTTAGAGATTGAACTCCCATCCCTGTGAATTTCTCTTCGGGACTATTTGGATAAGGATGAAGATTACCGAGTGGCAAGATTGGCTGAGTTAGAGCTCCTGGATGAGAGGCGCATTCGCGCTCTTAATCACCTGAAAGTATATCAACACAGAATCTCCCGCAACTACAACAAGAGAATCATCCCTCGCCAGTTTGAGGTGGGTGATTTAGTTATGAAGGAGAACCAGTTCAACACCAGAGCAGAGCGAGAAAAGAAAGGGAAGTTCGAACCACACTGGTTAGGACCCTATGTCATAGTTGCCAAGTATGGCACAGGGGCATACAAGTTGGCTCACCCCAATGGTGATGAGCTCCGGGAGCCCATGAATTCCATGCATCTTAAGAGGTTTTATGCCTAAACATGGCACAAGAAAGTCATAAAAATCACAAAAAAATATAAAAACATAAAAAAAAAAAATCAAAAAAAAAAAAAAAAAAAAAGAGAAAACAGGTCGTCCACTAGTGAAAACCACGCAATTGTGGCACTTTGGACAAGTCCTTGGGTGAAAACCGGTTTCCGGCGCCTCGGGAGGATTCGTTGTTCACAAGCATTCTGTATTAGAAGGGTAGTTGTCTTTGTCCTGGACCTGGTTCTACCTTCGAGTTTCCTTGTGCACACCATCTAGTCCAGCCTTGATCCGGCTTTGCCTTCTTCTATTCGTCTGTAAGGGACGTGGTCTTTCGTTATTTCCCATCTTATGCTGGGGCAACTCAACGACTTCACCTTCTTGTTCATAAGCGCGTGGCTTCTGCCCTTGTATATTCCCCACCTAACGCTGGGGGCATCCATGCTTTCTTGGTTACCTGCACATAGCTTTGGAAAACTGTTAAAAACATAAAAACAATAGAACATTGTTTTGAGAAAACATAAAAACAATAGAAAATTGTTTCACCAAACACAAAAACAATAGAAAATTGTTTCACAAAACACAAAAACAATAGAACATTGTTTCGAGAAAACAACAAAAACATATATATATATATATATATATATATCAAAAAAATCTAAAAACAAGGCAAAATTTTTCAAAAAATTCCTAAAAAGTAAAACACCCTACAAAATGGTAACTTGCTTCTTACGGCTGAAACTTGTGTCTTGCGCATGGTATTTTCTCCATATCCTGTTGGTTTGTCTCACATCTTCCCCGATTAATACGACTCGCAGATCACCGGATTCACAACCATTCACAAAAGCTAGCTGCTTGCTTCGTCTGTACTCTGGGGCACTTTTGGTTGCCTGGTGTTGTTTCGTTGCGCACAAATGCTTTTCATGGACCCCGTGTCCATTTTCATTTCCCCTTGCATGTATCCTTGCTTGGGGCATCATTTTTAACCCTTGTCATCAATCACGAACTTGTGGATCTCTTCAAAGACTGATAACAAAATATTTGTACAATTGTCTTGACCGTTGGGTTAGATATGTGTGTTCGTACTTGTTTTCCCTGTTAAATGAGCTTGTTTCCTTCTCGTATTGCATTGCATTATTGTATGTTGCGTGGAGTTGGTACTTTCAGCAATGGACAATTGTTCGTAGTATGGCTTTTCATGTCATTCTACCTTTGTCGTATGCTTATATTTTTCATAAGGACCGATGATGTAGTTCCTATGGCAATATGATGACATCAAATTTGTTCCAAACAAATAAGCGGCTAGAGGTTAAGCTCTTCTCTCCCCTCATCCATATTTCTTCTGCACCACTTCCCTTTCACCCCTAATTCTCCCTCTCCTCGGGGCATCCTGCCTCGTCCCCATTCTTCTGCCTACTTCTCACCTTTTTCGATCGTCAATCGAGTTCTTCTATCACCCCATCGACACTCGAGGGGGCATCTCTCCCTCCTACTAATTTTTCTTCCATCTCTTCAAAATCTCTTTTGTCTACTATCTTTGAAGTGGCATCACTTATGCCACCCCAAAGAGGGGCAAATGTAGACACCTATAATTACGCCCAAGCAATTTAAATACTTAAATTGTGCTAATTATCCCCTTTCTCACAAATCAACGACATATCGTCAAAGGCACTCATTTTCCCTCATATCATCATTAATTAATTACACTAAGCTAATTAATTAAGTTGCCTATCCAACAAATACCCTAATTAATGACCTTCCGTTAATAAATCACCCCTTCTACCTAGACTAATTAATTATTATTAATTAATTAGCTTTCCCTTCCATTTAACCAATAAATCAATATTTAATTGATTTAATCCCCTTTTAATAGCCTAAATTGCACTAATATTCTTCTAATTGGCTTCTATAAGCTTACACCTACCTATTAATTAATCACCTTTGATTAATTAAAATACCCCCAACTCCCATGACTTGCTAAACATGTATTAAACTCTTCTAAAGTAAGGTTACCTTTAATAAAGCAACCTTATCCATTCCTAATCATGTTTTACTTTTTATCCCACATTCATGAGAATGTGTTGAATCCTTTATCCTTTGGGCTATATAAAGAGCCCTCCACCTACCTTTTTACTTACACCTAAACTTTCTAAGAGAGCAAATGCAAAGCATATAGCAAAGAGACTAAGAGCTTGCACCTTGCCCTTTTGAGAGTTCATCATCTTGAAGAGTTAAGCCTCTTTCTTAAAGTGCTTGGGTCATATGGGAGGTGTCAAAAGGGTCTTGTAGCCCAACTTTGATTAGCCCCCATTCCTAGGTTCTTGGAGCATTAAGGACAACTATTTTGATAGCCATGGAGCTTACTTAGGTCCATTCATTTATTTGTTGTTAGAGAATAGAGGAGTTTAGATATTTAGCATTGTTAGTTTCAAAGTTTGTATTGATGAATGCTAGCATCTAATCCTTGTTTAATTCTTATCATGATGGTGTTTATGCTTTGTTTTAGCTAAATTGTAGAACTATTTTAGGTGGTAGTTCTTGCTTCATTTGATTTAGCATTAAGCAAAGTATACATGCACACATTAGGAAGCCACATAATCTTCTTGTGCTAGTGTTGTTGCTATTGCATGCAATTCATTGGAATAGGATAGTTTAATCTTCAGTAGGAAGACATTAAAGTTATAGGTTTTGTTCATCAAATAGGATAGTTTCAGGTTCTAGACATTTTATGTTGTATGACTTGCAATAAATCCTGCTAGGAATTGCATAAGCCAAGCTCTGTTCTCTTGCGCTATCCCTCTCCTACTTACATTGTATTCAGTCTACATCCTAAACTGCCACTATCCCAATACCTACTTTTGTTGATGCTAACATCACACACTTTTCTGGATTCATGTGAGCACGAAGGAATGAAGAGATCACACTGAGGGGATAAAGCCACACACCATCGGATTCGCCACTGTTCTACAAAATCCAGGTTCAAGATTTCAAAGTTCTAGTTAAAGTATATCAAATAGAATAGTAAAATCATTTCATTTAAGTTAATCTCACTTTCGATATTTCCAGGAAGTTGTGGGGATTGATAGTTTCTAAGAAACTATGATTCACTCCTCACTTCTGAGGTAGGATCGGGAGTCTTTCAAATAGATTAGATCAAATATCTGGTTACTTAGAATAGATTTACAACTACATAGGCAAGTAGCCATACTCGACTACTTTGTTTGTTTTAAATTTTGTTATTAGTTTAGTTGTCAATTTCTAGATATATTAGATAATTTCTCTTTTAAATTCTGTTCAATAGTTTATCAAAAATATCAAATTTAGGAATATACATAGATATATCTTGCATAGTTAATTTATTCTGTCATTAGTTAGACTTATATCATTTCCTTTTTGCATGACAATCACGGGACCTAGAGAGCCCAGAGAATACGTATTCGAACCAATCGTGCCTCAACCCAATCTTGTTACAGAAATAACTGATATAGATCAGAATCTTAGAATCCAAGTCTTCCAAACAACAACAGACTTGCAAAAAATCAGTTCATAGTTAAGAGGGTTAAACATTGAAGACGACCAAGCACACACGTTTTGGTCAAACCAGCCAAACTACAGATTACCCTAGATAAATATCCGCATGACTGTAGAAGGGCTTGAAAGAGAGAAAATGTTCACTTGTGACCTTTTGGTCCCACAGCCAGATGCAGGAGACATTCTCACTGACATAGACACTAGCTTAAGAGTTTGGGTTGCGTAACGCACATGTAAGGTACTCTGAAAAGATTGCACAACTTGTAGTTCTAAATATAGAGGCCGAAAAGGCATATGACTACTGGATATTAGGGATTAGAGATTGATTCCTTGTATGACCATAGCAGGTCCACAACAACCAAGAATCTATGGTTGTGATCCACAAATCCCACAACCCAACGGACCCATGGGGCAATCTGACATTGATGCTGGTTTATGCACATCAGTATTCAGATCCACTCCACTTCCACCAACCATTATCACACAATTATCCTTGTTAGACGTAGCAGCTGATGAAGCTAAGGATTTCTGGACTAGACCAGAGAATCACCCATAGAATCCACTATATATCCATCATCCATCTTATGACCCTATCTGGAGATATACACGAAACAATTCCAGGTCATTTTCCCCATATCCCACAACCTATAGATCGGATCACGCCAGAGCTCAATATTGATTAGAGCCTTTGAGCGGTCATCCTCGCCGACCGATCTATCATGCCAGTTTAGGTTAGGAGGGCCTTCTTTGCCTTAGATTCACAGATTCCATTAGTGCGCGTTGAAGACATAAGATTGCCTAACTAGCTTGTCTGCATCCCACGTATATTCCATCCCCACCGGCTATCTCGGCACGACCTCGGGAGGTCGGGTGCGAGGAAGAGTTACTTGTAGATTCCCATGCTCACTTGTCACTTTTCCATCATACAAAATTGGTGAACCCGACGTGAAACAAACAACATTTTCATCTTTTCCACCTCATTAGCCTTCACATCAGCTTCACCAACAAAATTGGTGAACCTAACGTAAAAGGAACAGTTGCTTCACTCTCACCTTTTCCCTTTTAGTGTTTCATCTTCTTTCATCCACCTTCACTCTTTCCCATTATTCTACGGGTATTCATATACCCCCAAATATGTCGAGATTCGATGCATATGGCAGACCTCTCCTAGGTCTTGAAGCATACTATGATCAACTGAATATACAACCATCACCCTCGCTCTCAGCATGGGGTGACAATTATTCAGCTATCCGATTGTCAACACAAACTCCACCTCAAAGGACTAGATATAATTCTTCCATGTCCAAATGGGGAGTTGGATTAGCTCACTCAAACGCCACAACCAGCCTTCGGGCTCGAACAACATGACGCTCACTAGAGAATCTGGTTTGTCTCCTCAGGTGTTGCTTAGACAAAAATTAGTAGAAAATCATATCCATATTCATTTTTAGATGATGAACATTCAGTGCATTATACCAGGAATGAACAACATTCTTAGAGTATGTACCCGCCTATAGGAAGTTTACAAACACAACCCGAGGCCTCGTTTCATGAAAAAACCTCCATGCCACTACCTCTAGGAAATGCCCTCGGTGAAACTTGGCAGGGAAACGATCAATTCATAACGGGTACCACATGCCTATACAACCTTAGAATATACGAAAAATGCCACTAAGGCAAAATACTATGACTTCACCAAATGAAGTCATCTCAACTTTAGTAGAAAAAGTTAGAGGGTTAGAACTTTCTCAAGCAAATCAAAATTCTCAATTCATGCAAGTAGGAAATTCCAATCCTCCACATCATCCTAGCCAAGTAGACCTCCTCATAGGAATAGGCATGTTGGGCATGCCTCCTCAGTATTCACAACAAACGCCAACTAGAACTCGCCATTTCTAACACCGTTCCGGTGGAGAATATGATACCTCCCGGTCTAGTACAAAATAATCCATTCCTAGGCAATACTCCTTCATACTTAAACATGTATTCCAAATCACCACAAGGAGATATGTTCTCCTCTCTGGCATGTTTTCTCAACCATAGGGATTTCCTTATACCCCTGCAAATGCATACACTACGCCCATATCAACAACCCATTCCACCTCCACCCCCTCAGTAGGCACCATCAATGGTTGAAACCTATGCGATAGGGACTTATTCAGAATATTTGAAAGAGCCCTTAGACTTCACCATACGAAGCGTCATGCTTCCAAGACCACTTCTCGATTTGCCCAAATACAAAGGGGAGGGAGACCCGAATGCACATATCAAGGCCTATGCCATAGCCATTCGAGAACTGCTCCCTTGGGATGGGGTTGTTGCCAAAATATTCCCCAAAATTTAGAGGGCATCACCCTTGATTGGTATTACAAAATACCTGAAGCTTCCATACATTCATTTAAACAACTCGTTTCAGATTTCATCAAGGCGTTTGACATGAACAAACTGTTGAGAAAACAGGAATCAGGGAGTTCTTACACATTAAACAAGAACACAATGAATTTGTTGCTCACTTCATCCAAAGATGGCATACAATCCTTTATTCTTCGGCAAGTGCTCCAAATATGGACCAAATGGAACTATGCAATTTATTCCTTCATTCTCTCAGTAGAGAGGTAAAGGAAGAAGTCAAGTTCCCACTAAGGACTTATGATGAAGTACTTGAGAGCACTCTCCGAATAGATCAAGTGGTAATAGATAGCGGTCACAAGACGTATGGAACAAATGGGAGGTTAATCACCCCCAGCCAGAATACTACGACTTATCCTACTACCACAAATGTCAATCAAGGACCTAAAATCCTTAATAAAAATTGTGGCGTAACCAAAGATGGAGTAACCGACCAAACAAAAAAATGTTGTAAATACTCCACCAATGATTAACAATCAACGGAACAACAACTTTACCCCAATAATCAATACAGTGGATTTTAATCATCCACAACAAAAACAACAACAACAACAACGGTGGATCTAGACACAGGGTCCAAGCCAAAACTCAACTGGATATCAAAACCAGAACCAAAACCAAAAACAACAAATGCAAAACTTTAATCCTAATAGGAAATGGTTTGATCAGAGTTTTGGACCACAATATGCGCCAAACCAGCAACCTAGGAATTACAATCCTAACTCATATTGTGGTTTCCACAAGATTCGAGGCCATGACACTAGAACGTGTCGTGATTACAATAAGTTCATGCAACATCTAGCGAAGAACAAAGACAACTTTTCATAGATATGTTCTTAGCAGATCCTATATCACCTGTGCCAAATACTTTCACGGGAGCAGTCTCTCCTCAAAATGCTCCCCTCAAGATCTTCAACGATCCACTCCCAAATCACAATAACAACAAATTAAATCCAAATGGGACAAACAAGGGCATAATGATAGGAAACAATGATCATGAAGCCTCAACTTCACTAAACTCACCAGTTGCACCACAATTAGGAAGTCAGCCATGACCCAAGATAGTCGGTTTAGTGGAGTTAGACACCGAACTACCCGTGGAAGCCGTAACAAGGACACGAGAGTATTCCTCTCAGCCAAATCCAAGTTACCCACTAGAGACAGAAAACATCCAACAAATATTAGTAAAACCCATAGGTGCCTATGATTTAATTAATGACCTAACAAAAACCTTCTCTCACATCTCCTTTTTGGACTTGCTGAAGAACTCTCCTGCCCACAGGGCTACTCTTTTAGAGGCATTAGGTTTAGGTCATTTAATCAACATCACTCCACCTCCCGAAACATAGGTAAACCATATAGACTTTGATATCCACCCTCCAGGGCAGCCGGATAGGGATACTTAGTTTATATTCAAAATAAACAAAATACCAACAAATGCTAATATTGCACGCAGAGGTGATCCATCCTTACATTTGTAAGTGTGGGTTTATAATAATTACATTAAACACAAAATGGTTGATGATGGGGCAACAGTTAACATAGTCCCCTTCTCTTTCCTTCAAAAGCTAGGGTATGGAGAAACAAATTGTTCCACGACTCGAGAATACACTAAGAGGCTATGATAGCCTTAAGGCCACTTTGATTAGAACTATAATACTACCAGTCACCTTAGGGCCCAAAACAATCCTAACTAAGTTTTATATTATAGATCGGAAACCAACTATAATATGATCCTCGGCCGACCGTGGATACACCGTATGAAGGCAATCCCTTCTATGTTATTTCAAGAAGTAAGGTTCTTGCACTTAGGAAAGATATTCGTAGCCAAAGGTGATCCAAAACCATTCGATATACACCTAGCTGACTTAAAGAAAAGACCGGGTGTTCACTCTGAGTTTGAACTCCCAACAAACCAACTTAATAAACCAACCGACGTGAAACTGGAAGAAAAGTTGGTACCTACAACAGAACTAGAAACTATGAGCCTAATCAAGAATATCCCAGCCCTCAAGGATGAGGCTAACATTGTCGAAACAATATCATTAGGAACTTCACCAAGATTGTCAAATTGCTAGAACAGGATCTACCAATTTTCCTGCCATTTGATTTTGTAGGTATGGGATATACCTTAGGAGTTGGTTCTCTGCCAGCAAAAGAACTCTGCATGGTAGAAGTAACCGAAATATAAGAAATTGACATAGCAAATGTCCCAATGTCCATCTTCCCAACTAAATATTGGACTCTCCATTTCGATGGAGCTAGATGTCGTTATGGGGTTGGGGCAGGTGTGATCTTTACTTCGCCCAAAGGAAAGATCTTACCATTCACCTTTAAATTAAACTTTGAATGTATAAACAACGGTGTTGAGTATGAATCCCTCCTCCTTGGCCTCATCCTAGCTAAAAGGCTCGGTGTTAATGACATCAGGGTGTTAGGAGACTCTCAATTAATAGCAAACCAAGTCTCTGAGGTGTATGAGACCAGAGTTGAACACTTACAGCTCTAAAAACAACAATATTAGATTTGAGCAAAGAGTTTGACTTCATATCAATTGAAGCAATCCCGCGAGAACAAAATATTCTCATAGATTCGATAGCAACCTCAGCATCACGCTTCACTCCAAACAGTGAGTTGGAGGATACCCGTTTCACAGTATCCCTTCATACTGAACCATTAGTAAAGAAAATGTCAAATCCTCTCTTAACGAACATAGCTGAGAACAACTCTACTATCTTAGATCATGTTGATAGTGATAGAGCCACTCTTGATTACTTAAATGCCTATGCAGCGTTACATCTCACCCATCACGTGGTAGATTTGTCCTTAATCCCACATTCATCTTCCTACTTTGGGAATCCCATGATAGAGCTTCCCCCACAAAAGGAACTCGGCATATACACGGTAGAGAATGGAGATGATCTGGAACTACCTCCAGCTCCACCTGAGTTTGAAGAAGGTAACGCTTCTTTAATCAAAGAAACGATCGATATTAACATCGGAATGGAGGAAGAACCGAAGATCTTGAAACTAGGATCTTTGTTAACTCTAGAAGAAATAGAAATACACACTCGAATCCTCAAAGAACATCAGAAGGCTTTTGCATTTAATTATAAAGAAATGATAGGGGTTGCACCACACATCGTGGTACATAATCTCATCACCAAATCAGATGCAAAGCTAGTTAAACAAAAATTGAGACCAATGAAACCCAAGGTATCTCTCATGGTGAAAGAAGAGGTAATGAAGCTTCTCCAAGTGGGATTCATCAAACCAGTCGATTACTCTCAATGGGTATCTAATATCGTTCCCATTCTAAAAAGAATGGGAATATATGCATCTACATAGATTTCCGAGACATTAACAAGGCGTGCCCTAAGGATGACTTCCCATTACCATCCATAGATGTCATCGTTGATGCAACAACTGGATTTGAGCTTTTTTCTCTCATGGATGGATTCTCGGGATACAATCAAATCAGAATATCTAAACAAGACCAAGCCAAAACCACATTTATAACTCCTTGGGGAACCTATTGCTATGTTGTTATGCCATTCGGTCTCAAGAACGCTGGCGCTACATACCAATGGGAAATGATGTATATATTTCATGATCTTATACACAAAATCATGGAATCCTATGTAGATGACTTGTTAGCTAAAGCCAGGAAGCGTTGTGATCACCCGGAAGTGCTCCATATCATTCTTTCATGTTTGATAGAATACAAAGTCACACTAAACCCAGAAAAATGTGTATTTGGTGTGACAGGAGGGAAGCTCCTAGGTTACATTATATCGTCACGAGGGATCGATGTAGACCCAACTAAAATCTAGGTTGTTCTTGAAATGATCCCACCATCGATGAATTTGGAATCAGGTGGTTTCTTGGGAAACTCGGTGCAATTCGAAGGTTCATCCCGATTTAAGCTTTGCCATCATCATCAATCAAAAATCTACTCAAGAAAGAGTACAGTTTGATTAGACCGAAGACTACAATGATGCTTTCGAAGTAGTTAAGCATTTCTTGTTGTCGTCACCTATGTTAATGCCTCCTAGGCCAGACCACCCTTTAATCTTATATTCGCGGGCTACCAATGTCTCGCTAGCTTTGCATGCTAACTCATGAAGATGATGACAAGAGACAACGTGCGATCTATTTTATTAGCCACACGTTTCTCGATTATGAGACACGTTATACACAAGTAGAGCGAGAATACCTTGCCATAGTCTTCGCAACCAAACACTTAAGACATTACATGCTAAACCATGAAACAAGGGTCATTGTAAAAACATACCATTTACAAAATTTCCTCACGCAAGGGTCCTTGTCTAAAAGGTGGGACGTTTTATAACCTTAATGGGTGAATTCAATTAACGTTTGTAAATCGAAGTCCGTTAAGGGACAAATCATTACGGATTGATTAGTGATAACCCATTAGATGGAGGCGATCTAGTAGATCTCAACTTTCCCGATGAATGCATATACTACTGTTTTGCACAGAATGTTTCCATTCTTAAAATAGAGTTGCTTCTATCCTTTCATTCCGTTGAGAAACAGATAAAGGTTAGGGCTAGGAGGAATACCTGTTGGGTGTTGGGAGGGTGTGTGCGTACCGTAGAGAGAGATCAGATCGATTGCGAAGAACTCCTTTTTGTCTGGGAAGGACTACTGTGAATAAGAATGCAAGACCACTAGATTATAGTTAGACAATAAATGAGGGAACTGCCTTGGGCCCAGGAAATATTAGACTTCCTTTTGAAGGTGGTCAGTTCCCCTTTTAATACGAATTAAAACAAATGCTAACAAAGAAGTTATTGCGAAATCACAATTTAGTTACCTCGTTAAAAGGCAATTGAGGAAAGGTCTGGTTTTGGTTTGAGTCACAGTGACCGATGCCGGTCAATGTATAACCCAGTACCATTCTTTGATAACGAATATCGGTAGGGGCGGTGATTTAGGGGTTTTCAATGAAGGTTGGCTGTAAGGTGGTTATGGTGTTTATAAGATTGGTAAATGATTAGGGGTAGGCAATAGGGTGATGGAGAAGACTCAGAGAGTGTGGGAGCTGTTCTTGGGGCAATGTAAGGGTAGAGGAATGAAAGTTAGATGTAGGGTGCTATCGGGTAGTAGATCTAGGAGTGAGCTTATAATTACTATGAATCAGAAGTTCAAGAAATGGTATTTAAAAATGTACAAGACACCACTTACTAGTTCCTGATGAAGATACAGGTTCAAGGACTGTGATGACAAAGGAAAGGCTCAGGTGGGATGATCCGACAATCAAAAGTGAGCTATCCTCTCTCCCAATGCTTGGACGAGTGTCACTGTGCTCTAGTTACTCAGTTGCAGTCTTGGGCTCGATGTCCTTCTCTGCAAACTCTTCTCTTTCCTTCACTTGTCTCTGCTCTGCCAAGTGAATTCCGGATCTTTCAAATGAATTTGGAATCCTTTCTTTTTGGTTGGGGGAGGTCATTTACAGGGAACCGATGGCGGTTACATAACCGATGGCGGTCGAGTAGGAACCGATGTCGGTTAAGTCAAAGTGGGCTATTTTTAGTAAAATAGCCAACTTTCCCTCCTTTTCTCCCGAGGGATTAGTTGTGGGCTTGGTCAAGTCATTATTAGGTTGGTTTTGGTGCGGGTGAGGAGTAATTAGTCATGGGTGTGGATGTAGACCAAGTTATAGGTCTTAATTAGGTTAATTTAGGGTTAGGGCTAGGTCATGATGAGGTGGCGAAATGAGGTGGCAGGTTTGGAGATGTGGATTTATTAATTATAAGGTAATTAATAAATAATTGTGTAAGGTTTAGGTGGTGAGGTTAGGTTGCGAAATGAGATGTGGGGCACAGGGTGTCGTAAGACACAAATTTGGTGTCTACATTAGCCCCTTGTTGTCGTGTAGCTTGTCTTGTAAAGCTGCACTGACAATAATAAGAAGTGGTTACTCTGTTAAGGGTATAGGTGATCCCCCTCAAATCTATCACAGATTGAGGCGACGTGAAATCAGGGATAGGGTTGATAAAGGGTGAATGATGATGAGATGATGGTAAGATGGGTGGGGTAAGTTCAAGGAAGCAGACGCATGTTGAAATGTAGTAGTGCGACCAGGGTACACGATTTGAAGAGAAAACAAGCAATACATAGGCAAAGGTCGATAGTGTATCCAAACAAGGTTGATATATTCCTAGTATCCAAGGCATAGGAAGTAGCTCCAGGATATAATGGGTAAGGTACAAGAATGTTTAGGCATGTTCGGCAAGTGATGCAGAATGGTTGGTTTGGTTGAGATAAACGTCACGGTTTCGGTCTAGGCAAAGTTGGTCGACTGATCAAGTCAAGTATCCTAATCATGCTAAAACACGAACAGGTGAGCTCGATTGAACAAAAGGCTACATGATGGGTGGATAAAATTGTAATTTATGGGTCTTGGTCGAGGTACTTAATTGGTGTGGCCTTGGGTCGGGCCAATTGATTGGTGAGGGCCTTGGGTTGGGCCTGATTGGTTGGGTGCGGCCTTGGGTTGGGCCGATTGATTAGTTGTGGCCGTGGGCCAGCCTGATTGGTTGGTTGTGGCCGTGGGTTAGGCCGGATTGGTTGGTTGCGGCCGTGGGTTGGGCCGGATTGGTTGGTTGTGGCCGTGGGTCGGGCCGGATTGGTATTTTTATAAGCACGAGAGGCCCCATGCAGGGCAGGTTGTATATTTTGACATTGAGTTGATGATGATATATATAGATGAGATTGATTCACATGGTGTGTAAAAAAATGTTGGATTTGATGCATATATTAGAATGTCTTATGTGTTGTGTCGATGGTATTGGAATTTAATGTATATAGATGATGTTTGATGAAATTTTGATGAGATGTATATGTGTTGATGATATTCTGAGGATAAATATTGATAACGATGTCGTTATGTAGGGAAAAGAGGCGGCGCCACCAAAAATTTGCAAAAAATGAAGAAAAGGCCTAGGTTTAAGCAAAAGGAGACATGTGACCGATATCGGTTAGCTAACCGATGTCGGTAGATATATGACCGATACCGGTTATGTAACCGATATCGGTTATGCCAAAATGAGTTTTTCTAAAAATAGAAAAGCTTGGGAGGCAACTTAAGTTCTTATTTTTAGAGTCATGCAACAAGTTAAATACGAGAATGCGACGTTGTTGACGACTTATACAGGTAATTGCATGGTAGAATTGAGTGATAAGGAGGAAAGAGACAGGTAAAGTGATTGTGGGATGAGATTAAGAAGGCAGAAAGGCAAGTTATATTGAAGAGGGTGGTGAACATGGCTGAACAAAGAGAAGCATTCAGCGGGCAGAGAGGAGATAGACAGGTTCCACCTCAAGCTGCTGGATCCCGGAGGTATAATTTGTTTTTGGTTAGAATTAGATTTTGCATGGTTAAAAATAGAATGTGGTAAGGTAAATGGGCAGAAAGGTGATTAGGCAAGAGTTTGGGGTGGGGTGAGTGTTAAGGGGTAGGTAAGCAGGGATTTTGGGTATGTGTGTAGGTAAGCAGAGAGGGGTAAACGAGCAAATAATTATCGTAGGTGGTGTTTTTAAGCAGGCTGTGTAGAATTGACAGTGACCGATATCATTTAGAGATAACCGGTATCGGTTAGGTAACCAGTGTCGGTTATCTATAACCAGTATTGTTAGGTAACCGGTATCGATTCTTGTATGAAATTCCAGAATGTGAGAAAAAATACTTGGGGATTTGATTTATTGAATGGTTGTTTGTTGATTTGATGTATGCAGGTAGAGGCAGGGTTGAGGATGAATGATAGGGTGCCAACTTTGTTGTCACGAGTCCGAGCAGATGTAACACCAGCTGAGTGGGCATTGATAAACCGTGTGGGGTTAAGTGGAATCTGCTATTATTCATGAATCACACACAATCATGCTATGTTACAGGTGTTGATTGAGAGATGGAATCCAGAAAAGAATACCTTCTATCTGCCAACAGGGGAGATGACAGTGACGTTGGAAGATGTGTTTCAAATTTTGAGGCTCCCAATTATAGGAAGACCAGTGTATCAGGCAGGGCCTAGCATGGCGCGGGGAGCGATAACAAGCAAAGATTTTGTCCAAATTGCACGAGATTTGACACAGCGAGGTTTGACATTCACTTATGGTATAATGTTTGCAGCACACCCTGAGGCAACAAGGTTGGCAGTGGTATTAATGATAGTGGTGGGGTATTATGCATTACCGAGGGCGGATGGGGGAAGATTTCCAAAAGCATTGATGTGTATTATTTGGGAAATGATAGAAAGGAGTGTGACTTTCACATGGGCACCCAGCATATTTAGCGGAGCTATACAGGGGTTTATGGGCCTGCAGGTGAAATCACAGGACTACACTGGATTGTGCATACTTATTACATTGTTGGGCCTATGAGCACATTGTTTGTGTGCGACCAATAGGCCGACCCATCCAGTCAGGAGAGATAGGAGTGCAGAGGTTGGGATTCAGGCGATGGGTCCAGACAGAGCAAGAGGCGAGATCCCAAGTTATGACAGATGATGTCAAGTATTATAGGTAGGTGTGGGAGATGGTGACGATTGTGGATATCCATTGGAGGCCTTACGGGAACTATATGGTGATAGAGAACATAGCTGAGGATTTGAGGGGTGTAGAGTGATTAAGGTGGATCGCGGGGCACAGGCCAGGTGAGTACGAGAGGATTCCTCTAGATCGTGTGCGGTAACAATTTGGATTTGTTCAGGATATACCCATGGCTTATAGACCATATATGAGGATTGACACCGAGGCATCATTCTCGCCTCCCCGGCCGACACCTCCAGAAGGACCAGAAGAGATAGCAGCCGATCGCAGGGTAATGGATGTAGGAGCGACAAAGGCTTATAGATTATGGTGGGTAGCAGAGCTGCGAGGTTCACGTGAGAGGGCCGATCATCCTGACATAGCTATGATTACAGTGGAGAGAGATCACCTGCAGGGTTTAGTTCACCAGCTTCAAATGCGGGTGAATGAGACAACGAGATTGTTAGCGGTTGCGGAGTCACGAGTGGAGAGACTAGAGGCGAGATTCCTCCATGCGAGAGGGCGTATTCATATGTTACAGGAGAGATTGGTAGATCAGTGGGAGGAACCAATAGCAGTGGCACCTTTGAGGATGGAGAGGCCAGGTGAGTGGTGTCGACGATCATGATCATCACCTAGTTCGGGATGAGGCGCAAGGGTCTAAGTGAATTTCATAGGGGTAGAAGAATAAATAAGGATGCCGACCTGCGCATCGATGATAGAGAAGATGTATTTGTTTAACATCTAAATAAAAATGAATATGTATGTTGATTTGAGTTATGATAATAATAAGAATGGTTGTGTTTTGAATGTTTGTTTTGAAAAAGGATAAAGATGAATGTTATCAAATAGAAATACACAAAAATATTTATATTTACAACACATGATAGGTTATGGTAGGGGATGGTCGAGCTAACCTTGGGAGACCCCATGTCTCCTAAGTGTTGCCTACATAGCCCATTGCACAAAGCAAGGAGGGGCCTCAGACCGATGTAGTTCTCCCTTAGGACCAGGGAGAAGTGAATTCAGGCAATTTGGTTATGGTTAGGTAATTTGTTGGTTGGTAAAAATATTGATATTGGTAGGGTAATGTTGTTGGTGTTGGTAAGGTATTGGCGGTATTCGTGTAGGTATAGGTGAAGCGAAGGTTAGCTTACCCAAGTATTAGGGAACCGTGTCCTGATTAAGGTCAACACATAATCCTAGATTCGGGTAAAAGAGGCAAAAGTGTCCCATAGTTGAAAAGAGCTAAACAAACCACATATTAACATAGGATGAGCTTGAATCCCTAGGTACCTTGCATATGCGAGAAGTCGATAGGTGAAAAGAGTTGTATCATCACAATATATCGGATATACGTCACGTCCCTTGAGTTTTGTTGCTTTGACGAATGGTGAGGTGAGGTGGCTGGTAGAGCTGGGGTGCAGAGAACTTGTTATAAAGTGATTATTCTGACGAAAGAGAACCAAACCAAAATAGACAAGTCCATGACTCAAAAGTGCTTTTGAATACTGCTTTTATTTTTTGGATATAGATTGATTGATGCGGGAAGTCCATATGGGATATACATTTTGTTGTTCTTGAGCTCTTCATGAAGCTGATCAATGCGAGAAGTTTCTGATAAGGCTGACTTTGTATAGCTGTCCTTCAAGGGAGCAGTCTATTTATAGTAGCAGATGCGGCTTTTGTGTATAGCTGTCCGTCAGGGGAGCAGTCTATTTATAATAGCAGATGTGGCTTTGCACATAGCTGTCCTTCGAGGGAGCAGTCTATGTATAACTTTGAGGTCTAGATGTCCGTTTGGCATGAAGCATCTAGTTTTGTAAGAAGTTTGACTCAAGAATATCCCATAAGTGTATAATTGAGAATGTGTTATTTTGATACTTTTAAGTCATGGACCAGACTAAAAGGGGGAGGCCTCTTTAAGAGGAGGTGATGACCAAACCACGTGAGTTTGATTCTATTTTGAGATGTATGAAACAAAGTGTATGAGGTGGTAAATGAGCTCAAGGGATGAGCGCAAGGTAGATAAAAAGTGAGATAACACTAAATTCAATAGTAGAATGGTCGGAGATGTAAGGCATTAAGGGTTTAGGCTCAGGCTTACCATTGAGCGAAGCTAAACGGTAAGTGCCTGATCCGTAAGTGTGAGTGATAATGTAAGGCCCAATCCAATTTGGAGCAAATTTTCCATGTTTGCTCTTTTCTAGTTTGGTTACATGTTGATTCTCTTTGAGGACAAGATCACCAACCTTAAAGGTACGCTCATGAAGTCGCTTATCATAAGCACGCTTGATGCACTTTTGATAGATTTGAAGGAGGTCAAGAGTGGTAAGATGACGCTCATCAAGAGAATATCCCGGAGAGATATTCTTATGGAGGGTATTTGTATTTTGAGAGGCAAGACAGCCTCGGTACCATATACCAAAGAAAATGGTGTGGCATTAGTGGAAGTACAAATGCTGGTACAATAAGCCCAACGGGCAAAGGGGATGTGATCAGGCCAATTGCTTCCAGAATCGTTAACGAATTTCATGAGAATTTTGGTTAGGGTTTTGTTAGAAGATTCGGCTTGACCATTTGCTTATGGATAGTAAGGTGATGAGAAACTAAGTTTGATACCAAAGTTGTCACAAAGGTCTTGTAACAACTTATTTTTGAAAGATTTTCTATTATCTGTGATTAGGCGATGAGGAACACCAAAACGATAGATAATGTGATGGTTAATGAATTCTATGATTTTTTCTTTTTTGGTTGAAATGAGTGGAATGGCCTCCACCCATTTAGTGTAATATTCGGTTGCTGTGATTATCCAACGGTGACGTTGCGAAGAGGGCGGGTGAATCTCACCAATAAGGTCTAAACCCCATTGTGAGAAAGGCCAAAGATCTCATGCAACCTGTAGCGGATGGCTAGGGGTATGTTGAAGGTTGGCATGTTGTTGACACATAATACAACGCTTAACATATTCGTAGCAGTCGTTATTAAGAGTAGGCCAATAATAGCCTAGGCGAAGGATTTGTTTGGCCACGGTAAGGCCACTAAAATGTCCACCACAAATGCCGTCATGGACTTGTTGGATGGTATAGGTGACCTCCGCGCCGGTTAGACATCGAAGGAGGATGCCATCAAAGCCACGTTTATAGAGGATTCCCCCCATGATGACATAACGAGAAACACTTTTAAGAAAAGCACGTTTACCGTTACTAGTAAGGTCAAGTGGGAGAACAGAGGTTGTAAGGTAGTCGTAAAATTGGCGATACTAGGTATCCTGTGAATTAGCAAATACATTATTTACCATACAAACATCCGGGTCGAGTAAGATGGGGCAAAGAGTTGTTGGACCAAGACAAATATATCGAGTCGCTTATTGAGGCAGAATTTGTGAGGCCAAGCAAGCCATAGTATCTGCAAATTTATTAGTTGAGCGGGGAATGGTTTGGATAGAATAATGAGTAAATAAGGTCAAAAGTGACTCCACGTAATGTTTGTACTTTTGAAGTTCCTCATTTTTACATTGATAGATGCTCGTAACTTGATTGACTACTAGTTGAGAGTCGCCAAAAATGTTAATAGATTTTACACCTAAGTGTAACGCAACCTGAGACCCAAAACAAGAGCCTCGTATTCCGCTTGTATTATTAGTGCAGGGGAAATCAAGCCGAAATGAAAGAGGCATAGGTTCAGCGTCCAGAGGAATGAGAACAATGCCGGCCCCTCCGCCGCGCTGGCATTTGGATCCATCGAAGAAGAGGGTCATTGGATACGACTCCTCACTGAGTGAAAGAGTGGCGATGAGTTCGTCAGGGAAAGTAAAATTGGTAAATTGTTCCCCAGGTAAAGGGGCTTCCGTGAGTTGGTCTATGATAGTTTGTCCTTTGACTAATTTCTGGTGTACAAACTCAAGGTCGAGGTCGGCGAGGAGCATAAGCCATCGGGTGATGCGTTGGTTTAGATGAGGTTTGGCGTACATATAATGGATGGGGTCCGTGTTGGTGATGACAAAAGTTTTGTGATTCAGGAGGTAGTGTTAGAGTTTGGTGGCCACGAATGATAGGGCTAGGCACAACTTTTCTACATGTGTATACCTAGTCTCGTAATCCACAAGAGTACGACTTATGTAATAAATGGCTTGTTCTTGATGCTCGAGTCATGATGTGCGAGCATGGCTCCTATAACATGGTCGGTGGCGGAAAGGTAAAGGTAGAAAGGGCGATCGTCCTGAGGTGGGATAAGCACGGGTGGCTACAAGAGATAGGCTTTAAGAGCCTCAAAGGCTTGGTGGCACTCTTTGCTCCATTGAAAGACAATGTCCTTTTTAAGGAGATGATGGAAAGGTTGACATCGATCCGAGAGTTGTGAGATGAAATGCCGGATAGATTGGAGTTTGCCCTGCAAACTACGTAATTGTTTGAGGTTAGTGGGTGGGGGCATTTCTAGGATAGCTTTGACTTTAGCTGGATCAACCTCGATGCCACGCAAAGAGACAATAAAACCAAGGAGTTTTCCCAAAGGACACCAAAGACACATTTCTTTGGTTGAAGACGAACACAATATTGTAACAAGTGATCAAAAATAATGGTTAAAACATCGAGATGTTCACTGCGATGTTTAGATTTGCCAAGAAGATCATCGACATAATCCTCAAGGATAGTGTGCATAATGTCATGAAAAATGTAAGTCATAGCCCGCTGATAGGTCGTACCAGCATTCTTAAGGCCAAACGGCATGACACGATAGCAGAAGGTTCCCCAAGGAGTTATGAAGGTGGTTTTATGTTGATCGGCCGGGCTACCAAAATTTGATTGTATCCCGAGAAGCCATCCATGAGAGAAAGCATCTCATGGCCTGCAGTGAGATCAAAAAGTTGATCAATACTTGGTAGGGGGAAGTCATCCTTTGGGCAAGCGAGGTTAAGGTCTCGGAAATCCGTACATATCCGAAGTCCCCCCGTTGCTTTAGTAACAGGTACGATGTTAGAAATCCATTGAGGATAGTCAATAGGTAAGATGAAGGAAACAGAAAGGAGTCATTGAAGCTCTTCTTTGACCAAGAGGGAAATGCGTGGATGCATTTTTCTCAGTTTCTATTTAACTGGTTTGGAGTCGGGTTTTAGAGTAATGTTATGGACAGCAATGTCAGGATCGATTCCTGGCATGTCAGCGTAGGACCAAGCGAAAGCTTGGTTGCGGGCACGGAGGAAGGTAGTGAAGGTAGTTTGTTCTGATGCGTTAAGAGATTGTCCAATCTTCACAATGTGAGGATCGTCCTCTATGTGGATGTTGATTTCTATAGTCGACTCATTCAACATGGTTTGAGTGTCAGATGGTAAGGCACGTTGAATATAAGAGTCATCCGCACCAAGGTAAGTGAGGATGGAGTCGTCATCCTGGCACTCAACAACATTAATTGAAGGTGAGTCTTATTCGATCATGTCTGGATACAGAAGGGGAAGAGAAGAAGGGTCTTCATTATAGCGTTGATAAGTGAGACGACCCAGGAAGATAGCGTTTACAAAAAAAAAAAGTTAGGAGGGATAGATTCCGGTCTATCGACTCTGTGGGTGACGATGGCAAAATGGGTGATGATGGTTCGGAAGGGGTGACTTCATCGTCTTCCTAGATACAATGGCTATGTGGTGTCGTCGGTGTAGGTGGTTTAGAGAATCCAAGACCACGATGATCTTTGTGTTTGCGTGTAGTCATGGGAATGATCGTATGTCGGCCTTGTTCATAAAGACCGAAACCGAAGCCCTTCCAAGCACAACGCATCAGGAAGGTGAGGGCGAAACGACGATTAGTTAGATATTGAAAATCAGATTGGAAGGGAACCACACCAAGGGGAGGTTCAGGGGTGATAGAGGATGTATCGACACCCCCATATGTTAGGTTGGTGTGGCAATTAGGTGGTCCATAGGAGATTACTTCCCCCACACGATGGTCGTAGGTAGGATGCGCATGTAATTGTCCATACTCCTGTGGGGTATGGAAAGTGCTAATGTTATATAGGTGATACTCCCCCAGCGTAAGGCATTGAAAAACATCTACCAAAGGATCTGAGGTTGGGATGTTGTTCGCGGGGAAGGAAGTGGTATTTGCGGCGGCGGTTTCATTGGTTGAAGGTGTAGGTGTGGTTGAGGTGGATGGTTGAGGTGTGGTCGAAGTAGATGGTTGGGGTATGGTCGAAGTAGATGGTGGGGTTGGATGAATGGGTGTCTTGACTGGTACAAGCACATCATTAGGGCGATATAACATATTGCAGGTTTTGAAGGGGGGAGCGTCAGCTTTTACGGTGTAGGACTTCCCCTCATACTCGAATTTTATGCATCTATGTAAGGTGGAGGGAACGCATCCCATAGCCCGAGATCCAAGGGCGGCCTAACAACATGTTGTATTGGAATTATCCCTCAAGGACATAGAAGAGTTCAGGTAAAGTACGTGGCCCTACACGAATGTTAAGGATCACGGTGCCTAAGGTAGAAGTAATAGCATCATTGAATGAACGCAACATGGTGGGGTTGGCACACATGCAGCTAGAAGGGATATTCATTTGTTGGAAGGCTTTGGAAGAGATGATGTTTAAGCTAGCACCCCCATCGATCATAACATGACATACTCGGATGTCCCGGATGTAAGCCGAGATGAAAAGAGCGGGGTCAGGATCTTCTGCACCAAAGTCGACAATTTCGTCTTCGGAGAAACTGACAGCAGTGGCTTCTTGCTGTATAGGGACGGAAGTGGTAGTTTGTTTGGTGAGAGAAGCAACGTGGTTGGGTGTTAAGATGGAGGCAACGGGAAAGGTTTCATTAGGTAAGACCTCTATCCCTTGAAGGATTTCAACAAGAGCTTGTCGATGAGATTCAGAGGTTTGAATGAGATCATACAATGTCATTTTTATAGGTGATTGGTGAAGTTGTTTGATCATGGTACGGTGGGCAACTCCATCAGAGACGGGGTAGGCAGGTCCACAAATAACCACTTTAGGTGGTGGTGTGATCGGGATGGCGGACGGAGGAAGAGAGGCCACAGGTGTGCTTTCTTTAGCTTTCCCATTATTTTTCTGCCCTCGAGTAGCAATACTAATCATGTTGATCTCATGAACACGAGAGGAGGAAGATGGTAGGGATAAGTCATTGTCTTCGAGAGGTGGGGTTGCAATAATGATAGATTTTGGTGAGGCGGGGACAGGTGGTATAGGAGAGGGGATTGAAGCTAAAGGTTTTTCCCTTCGTAAGTTGTCTTTCTTAACCTTTCTATCCGAGAGAGGTGACTGACGAAGGATGGCTTTCAAAGCTTTGCATCCCTCTACATCATGTCCTGGTGTGCGGTGGTAAGCGTAGATTTTAGACTCATCATAATCTATAGGTCGAGGTTTAGATGGATCATAGGGTCTAAGTGGGGGTAGGGAAATGGTCGCATTCTCTACCAACATATCAAGGATCTTGGCGTAAGATCCTTTGAGCGGGTCAAAGTCAGAGGAAGATGAGGCGATTGATCGGGTGGGTTTTGGTAATGGTTGGGTATGGTTGGTTCGTACAGGTGGTGGTTTAGACAAGGGGTTTTGATGATTGGTTGTAACTAAGTGTGGCTTCTTTGGCTGTTTAGCTGGTTAGATGATGAAGTCATAGATGACGTGGTGGCAGGAAACAACCATGGAGAAAGAGGAGTGTCGGTAAACAAATCCTTTGATGATGGAGTTTGTTTAGGGTTGATAGGTGGATAGGATATTTGGGGTGACGGTGTTGATACACCCATGGATCTCTGTATGGGTGTGGAAGGTGCAGGTCATTTTAAAGAAAATGTAGGAGGTATGATGTATTGAGGCAAGGTGGAGGGGTGAGGTCCCAATATAGAAGGTAGGTGTGACGGCGATGGTTTTAGTTGTGACAGAGGCATAGATTGGAGTTGAGGAGATTGGGTCTGTCTCCTAGGTGGATTGACGGCTTTATTTTTGGATAAATCTAACCATTTAGGTGGGTGTGTCAGGCTGGGTATTGGTGACGTCCCAAGCATAGGGGAAGGTTTGGTTAGGTTAATAGAGGTGGATGAGGTATTTGGTAGAGATGAGGGGGTGAAGATGAGGACATAGGCATTTTGAGCTTTTGTAAACACCTCGGGTATATGGTAGAGGTGTCTGGATCGGTCATCTGCATTTGAGTAGAGCATGGTGTACTCAAACGCTCCCATAGGACTCGTCTATCTTCTGAGGGATGAAAATCTTCACGTGTGAATAGGAACTTTGATATGGAAGAGAGGTGGGTTGTGATTCCAGTCCACTGTGGGTGTGATACAGGGGGTAAATGAGTCGTTGTATCAATGGGTGTTAAGAGGTCAACCGGTCGCTGAAAAGATTTAGGTGATGAAGAACTAATAGGTAGGAGAGCATGTTTGAGGGGATCCGTCATGATTAAGGAGTTTGGTGATGTCGGTTTGAGAGGTTTCTCTTCTAAGGATGACAGAAACAGTGGCGAGCCTTCTTCTTTTACAGCAAGAGTGACGGAAGGAGATGTTTGGGAAATAGATAAGTTAGATAACATCCGCTCACAATCTTACAGGGATGTGGTGTAAGAAGACTCATTCGTGAGAAGAGAACTCTGCGGTTAATTCCTTTATGGGTAAAGGAATGGCAAGATTATCATTTTGTCTTGATGGTGGTGAAGGGGGTGTGGCTCCCTACGTTAGTGAAGAGGCTTGATTCAGAATTTCCTCGATAGAAGCTTTTGGTTGGGAGTCGAAGACCGCATGGATTTCATGAACACTCTCCTCGGCTAAGATATCTTGGTTTATGTTACTATTAGATGAGTGGTTTGGGAATGGTTTGTTGAAGATTTTCA
This sequence comes from Taxus wallichiana var. yunnanensis, assembly GCA_018340775.1. Classification (NCBI taxonomy): domain Eukaryota; kingdom Viridiplantae; phylum Streptophyta; class Pinopsida; order Cupressales; family Taxaceae; genus Taxus; species Taxus wallichiana. The sequence goes on along the minus strand of CM031236.1, from coordinate 456,005,736 downwards.
AATTTTGGTTAGCAGGGGCATTAGGATTATCGAGGGTTATATCCCCTACATCAACCATTTCCTGCACTATGTTTTTCAACATCTTGCAGTTTTCATGACTGTGTCCCTTCACGCGGTGGAAGTTACAGAAGTCATTTTCTTTGTACCAAGAAGGTATAGCGCGGTGGGATCAAACCCGGAGTGAGGTTTAATAGTAGGCAAGGTGATAGCTCCTGCTTTGAGCAATTTTTCTAAGATCACACCATAAGTTTCTCCCAAGGGAGTGTAATTGATGGGCTCGACTTTATACTTATAGGTGGTTTTTGGTGGGGTACTAGACGGTGCTTGAGATTTGACCATCACCGCATGTACAGCTCCTTTTGATTTCGAAGTAGTCGATGCATGAGAATTGGTGGTGTTGGGTTTGTTGGTGGAGTCTTGGGTTCGAAATTAGGGTTTTTGTTGTGCAACCGCAATTTCTCTTCCTCTAAGGCTCGAATCTCTAGTTTCCGAGCCATAGTAAAGGCCTCATCAAAGGTGCGGAAAGTTTGAATTTGGAGGGTGGGAGAAATGTGCTTAGCGCAGGCCCGCGTAAAGAGTTCGATGAGTTCGCCTGAGGTAAGGCATAAGTGAGTTGGTTGATGAGGCCCCGCCATCATCCAATGAAATCTACGATAGATTCATCTTCAAATTGTCGGATGGCATAGAGGTCGGTGATGGATACTTTCTTGGCAATATTAATGGAGAAATGATCCAAGAAAGATTGGGCTAATTGGTTAAAAGAGAAGATTGAGTGCTGGGTTAAAGCACTGTACCACTCCAAGGTGGGTCCTGATAAGGACATGGGAAAGGTGTGAAGTAGTAAGGCATCGTCATGAGCAATCAGATAGCAGGCATGTCTAAATGACCGCAAGTGTTGTTGAGGATCCTCCTTACTATTAAAATGAGTAAATTTTGGTAATTCCCATTGAGGAGGATATGAATGAAGGGGGACAGAAGGATGAATAGGCTCCCGACAAACTTGCTCATATGTCAGGGTGCTACGGCTTCCTGAAACAGAAGCCTCCAGATTTTGCATCTTGTCCATCATTTGTTTGATTAAATCAGTGGTTGGGTAAGATGATGGTGCGGTTGTTGTAAACGGAGGAGGATTGGGCCAAGAGCCACTACTAGAAAATGGTGGGGCTAAATTTTGATAAGGTATTGATGACGAATATGTTGAGGCGACCGAATAGGGATGTCCTATATAAGATGTTGAAGCCACTGGATAAGTGTGTGGAAATGAAAAGGTGGGCGGAGCTTGAGAAGGAAAGCTCGTGTGGATAGGTGGCAGAGAGCAAGTTATGAAAGGGGTAGTCTGCGAGAGAGACGAGGTAGGAGCAGTCGAGTGGTAATGATATGTGGGGCCCCAGATTAACCAAAGGAAAGCCAATCATGCCGTATGAACCCCCGAAGCCACTGAGTTGGGAGACGGGGCTAAGGATGAAGAAGGCAAGGTGGAGTTATCAGGTGGGGAAGGAGCTAAGTGAGCAGCTATACTAATAGGCATACCAACAAGGAGTTGACCATCGGGTGTACGGTCAGGGGTATGAGACAAATAGTACTGTACGGTGCTAGGATTAGCATCC